>CM029501.1:39651063-39983563 GCA_017140595.1 Eucalyptus curtisii | reverse complement strand
CAAACCCCGTAGCTACTTGTACTAAAAAACAAGTAAGCGTAATTCCTCCTAGACAATAAAATATGTTGACATGAGGAGGAACATATTTACTAGTTATATCATCTGCAATCGCCTGAATCTCGAGACGTTCTTCAAACCAATCATAGACTTTATTGAGATAGGTAAACCAATAGTACTCCCCCTCGAAGAACCGTATCTGAGAATTTCATCTCGTACAGCTCAAACAAAAACCTAAGATATTGCTTTGGTTTCAAGGCATATGGAATAGAAAGTTTGAAAATTCGTCATCAACCCTTTCTAACTTCTCTGAAGATACGAACCAGTAAAAATACGAAAGCTCTTATTTGTGGTTGTAATGCCAAAATATCAAGTCGGCTCATTCGTCTTTATGTTGATCGTTACAGGCCTCTTGAATCTTCTATTTACCTACTTCTTTTTCTTTGATTTGTTATTTTTTTTTTTTTTTTTGTGTGTAATGCAGCTTTACTCTTCTTTTCTTTATTATTGATAGGAATTCCCTTGTTAAGACCCTATGAATTGATTCAAACCTCAGATTCATACTAGAACCGCGATGATTCAATAAAACTTCAAACTAAGTCCAAAGATTCCCTGAGTAAGAACCATTGGATCATCACTTATTCAATGAATAGATATAATGACTATAAATCCAAAGAAAGTTTTGTCCTTTGATCAAAAAAAAGGGGAAATCTTTTGAAAAAGAAGAAAAATCTTTGGATTTATAACGTTTTGGAAAATTTTTTGGAGTCCGGTCACGGGGTCTGAATATTAAGTATGAATCATAGTTAATATTTTGTGATCTATGTCGTGCTCCAGATACTCGAATGAATATCCGACGAGGTAAAACCATCTATATAAAGATGACAGATCCATTTTCTGTACTATCAATAGTATCAATTATAACAAGTCACACACTCATATTCCGGAAATACAGAAAAAAAGAAAGAAATTCCACGATCGAACTACCAATAAAAAAAGAATAGAATGATATAAAAATCCGAAACCTAAATGCTTTACTTTGTATTGAAAAGCTAAGAATTCACGTTTCTTGTGAATCTAATTCATTGAAATTCCGTCCAGTAAAACAGAAGAATTATAAATTTCTAAAATAATAGATAGGAATATTGCAAATAGAGCCATTGCGACACCCATCAAAGGAGTAGTTCCCCATCCAGGAGCTACTTTACCATATTCTGAATTCAATGGTTTCAATAAATCCCCTACAATAGTTCGTCTTGGTCCAGATCTAGAACTACCCTCAACGGTTTGCGTAGCCATAAATCCTATTTTGTATTCATTGAGATCTGTTGACTTTGTATACCATTCCGTTGTAAATAAACGATCTTATCATAGATCCATTTTGGTCTTGAAATTATATAATAATGGAAACAGCAACCCTAGTCGCCATCTCTATATCTGGTTTACTTGTAAGTTTTACTGGGTACGCCTTATATACTGCTTTTGGGCAACCCTCTCAACAATTAAGAGATCCATTCGAAGAACACGGGGACTAGTTGAAGTAATGAGCCTCCCAATGTTGAATGTTGGGAGGCTCATTACTTCAATTCAATTGATAGAATGAAAAATCATTTCACCCTTTTAGTTGGAACTTTAGGTGGTTCTCGAAAAAAGATAGCGAAAAAAATTATCCCTAGAGTCGAGACTAAGAGGAATGTATAAACCAATGCTTCCATAAATTCGATCGTGCTTTACAATTATAGCTTCCATACCTGTTCTGTTTATTTGGGATTATCTCCCAAAGAGCAAGACAAAAAAATAACGGAAAAAGATAAGAGAGAAATCTTGTATCAGACTACTTGTCTTCTTGTAGTTGGATCTCCAAGTTTTTGGAATGCTCCAAATTCCACTTGAGCATCCAAATCGGGGTCAATACCAGCAAAAACATCTCTGAACAAGGTTCTAGCACCATGCCAAATGTGTCCGAAGAAGAAGAGCAGAGCAAACGAAGCATGTCCAAAAGTAAACCAACCCCTTGGACTGCTACGAAAAACACCATCGGATTTCAAAGTAGCACGATCTAATTCAAAAATTTCACCTAATTGGGCACGTCTAGCATATTTTTTCACAGTAGCAGGATCACTATAACTGACTCCATTGAGTTCCCCACCATAGAACTCAACAGTTACACCCACTTGTTCAACACTATACTTTGATTCCGCCCTTCGAAAAGGAACGTCGGCTCGAACAATTCCGTCTCCGTCTACCAAAACAACCGGAAATGTTTCAAAAAAAGTAGGCATACGACGTACAAAAAGTTCACGCCCTTCTTTATCTCGAAAGATAGGATGTCCTAACCACCCAACAGCTATTCCATCCCCGTTGTCCATTGAACCCGCTCTAAATAATCCCCCCTTTGCCGGATTATTACCGATATAATCATAAAAAGCTAATTTTTCAGGAATTTTAGACCAAGCTTCTGATAAACTTTGATTTTTGGCTAGCCCAGCACCAACTCTTCGATATATTTCTTGCTGGAAGTATCCCTGATCCCATTGATAACGAGTGGGACCAAATAATTCGATAGGGGTAGTTGCTGAACCATACCACATAGTTCCAGCAACAACAAAAGCTGCAAAAAAGACAGCAGCAATACTACTGGAAAGGACGGTTTCAATATTGCCCATACGTAATCCTTTATATAGACGTTGGGGCGGACGGACACTAAGATGAAATAGGCCCGCTAATATGCCTAAAGTACCTGCTGCAATATGATGAGAGGCTATTCCTCCCGGAACAAAAGGATCAAAACCTTCTACACCCCACGCTGGATTTACAGGTTGTACCTTTCCAGTTAGTCCATAAGGATCGGACACCCATATTCCAGGACCATACAATCCTGTTACATGAAATGCGCCAAACCCAAAGCAAGCCACTCCTGAAAGAAATAAATGAATTCCAAAAATTTTTGGCAAATCCAAAGAAGGTTTTCCTGTACGCTCATCACAAAATATTTCTAAATCCCAATACACCCAATGCCAGATAGCTGCCAAGAAGCACAAGCCAGAAAACACAATATGTGCACCGGCCACGCCTTCGTAACTCCAAATACCCGGATTTGTTATAGTCCCTCCTGTAATACTCCAGCCGCCCCATGAATTGGTTATTCCTAAACGAGTCATGAAGGGTATAACGAACATACCTTGTCTCCACATTGGATCAAGAACGGGATCAGAGGGATCAAAAACTGCTAATTCATATAGAGCCATCGAACCGGCCCAACCAGCAACCAAAGCTGTATGCATTATATGGACAGAAAGCAAACGGCCGGGATCATTTAATACGACGGTATGAACACGATACCAAGGCAAACCCATGTAAATACCCCTTTATCAACGAAAACTAGACACTATGTAACTTTATTGCATTGGAAAAAAATATGCTATGGACCTCCCCTTTTCAGGGGATTATCTCGGAGAAAGGATTAATATTTGTTCTATTCTTTTTTTAGTAAAAATGGAACAATTCGGTTCGTAGGAACAAAGAGAAGCAGATCTATTCTATATCCGATAAGTACCAATACGCAATGGGGGTTGATCCCATTTTCTATGAACGAATGCATACATATTTGTTAATCATTCAAAAAACCTATTCGTAAGAATTTTTTTCCCAATCTATGGATAAAATACGATAAAAGACAATATTATTAAGAAAATAAACGCATTGTTACGCTTCCACATCAAAGTGAAATATAGTACTTAATTCTTTTTTCTTTCATTTTATGCCTATTGGTGTTCCAAAAGTACCCTTTCGAAGTCCTGGAGAGGAAGATGCCTCTTGGGTTGACGTATAGTGCGACTTGTCAGATATATCGGGTCATATGGGATTTCCCCGTTCTCTCCCCCGATCGAGATATCCTCTGTTTCGCCCAAAAAAGATTTTGAATTATCAAAAAATTGGAGCGTGAAGTGAAATCAAGTGAAATTATATCCTTTTTTGTTTTGGAGGGTATTCCAATTTCTATTATCAATTCGAAAAGTCTATAGAATAATTTATGGTTGGACCAATAAAATGAAGTATTCAGACTCCGTTTAGAAAAAACCCAATTGGTAATATATTTATGATTACTACTACTTATCTTATAGATCATAAAATCTTTTTTTTATATAATAAGAGAGTAGTCTTAAACTTTTAATCAAGCGAGTAATATGATAAATACGTCGAATATTTGGCATTGGCAGAAGACATGAATTGAATTGAAAAAAAAAAGAAGTAAGTCGTAGAAAAAAGACGTAGTATTAGTGTCATTTGTCCTATATGTGCAAATAAAAATCGGGCAGATTTTTTTACTCGGAGTAGAGCATAAACCTAAAAGAATTGAAAAAAGGCCCATTCAGGAACAAGAAAATGACATCGTGATTTGGATTAGATCTCGATGAAACAATACATCAATGAGAAGTTTATTTCATAAGTTTAATGGATTTTTTGTGGAGGGAAAGGGGACAAAACCAAAACTCATCTTTCTTGAAAAATGGAAAAAAAAAAAAGCCGCTTCATTAAGAAATTCAAAAATTAGATTAGAAAAGGGCCCTACTATGAAAAAAAAAAAAGAAAGAGGTCTGGAATCTACACATTGATTCTTTTTTTTTTTCGCAATTTTTGTTGAACCGTATGCATCAAAAGATGCATGTACGGCTCTTAAGGGATATAAATTTTATCCTAATCAACCGACTTTATCGAGAAAGATTACTTTTTTTAGGCCAAGAGGTTGATAGCGAGATTTCGAATCAACTTATTGGTCTTATGGTATATCTCAGTATAGAGAATGATAACAAGGATCTGTATTTGTTTATAAACTCTCCTGGCGGATGGGTAATCCCCGGAGTAGCTATTTATGATACTATGCAATTTGTGCAACCCGATGTGCATACAATATGTATGGGATTAGCCGCTTCAATGGGATCTTTTATCCTGGTCGGCGGAGAGATTACCAAACGTCTAGCATTCCCTCACGCTTGGCGCCAATGAGTTTTTTAAGAACAAAAAAAAAGACTATGCCTTCGCCATATGAAATTGGAATATTAAGTAATAATAGCATGGCACTTCGAATTCGATATGAGAAATTTTTTTTTCAAAACATTCGATTATATATCGAAAGAGTAGTATGAAATTAGTATAAAATAAAGGGTATTCTCGATTTTACCTTATTTATCGGTGACCATTACCATTTCAGCGTCACAAACTTTTTTGTTTTCACAACAGAAAACTTTTAACAATATTTATGTTATTGTTAGGAAAGAGTACGAAAAAAAAAAAAAAAAAAAAAAAAAAAAAAAAAAAAAGAAACTTTGGGATTGCTGAATCAAAGACGAGATAAATATATAAAAAGCAACGGAGCCATCATAGTATTTTTTAACTGCTCCGAAAGGAAGGATGGTAATTGGATCATTTGCCGATCTGAATCGGATAAACCCTCTATCTATATTTTTCTCTTTCTTAGATGGAAATGGAAGGTAAAGTGAATTCCATTGTATAGCCGTATGCAATGCGCAAAAGATGCCTGTACGGTTGCTCAATTCTATCTTTATTATTCTTTATCTCTTCTCCTCACCTCATCATGCGAGATAGAGGAACCATTTGTTATATTATCAGGGTAATGATACATCAACCTGCGAGTTCTTTTTATGAGGCACAAACGGGAGAATTTATCCTGGAAGCAGAAGAACTGCTGAAACTGCGCGAAACCATCACAAGAGTTTATGTACAAAGAACGGGCAAACCCCTATGGGTTGTATCCGAAGATATGGAAAGGGATGTTTTTATGTCAGCAACAGAAGCCCAAGCTCATGGAATTGTTGATCTTGTAGCGATTGAATAAAAAAAAATAGCAGTAAGTTTAAGCAAATCGCCACTTTGAGATTTTCTCTTCTTACTTATTACCGGGTTTAATAATATTCTATTCATCTATTAAATAGAGAAGTAATTCATAATCATCCGGTTAGGATCGATCTAAACCAGCCCATTTATTATGTATACAATTCAACATGCCAACTATTAAACAACTTATTAGAAACACAAGACAGCCAATCAGAAATGTCACGAAATCCCCCGCTCTTGGGGGATGTCCTCAGCGTCGAGGAACATGTACTAGGGTGTATGTGCGACTCGTTCAGATCACCATTGGTAGAAAAAAAGGGAAAGAAATTTTCCAGTATCAATGATCAGTACTAGTGAATAGTATAAAATGGAAGGAAGAAGGTCGTTCACTATCTATATATCGAAAACTAAAAAAAAAAAAGATCTATTCAATTCTTCTATTGTATATGAAATTTATGGTTTCCGATGAGAAAAAATTCCTCATTGGTAACAAATAGTTATTCATTAAGCGGGGAAATCCTATTTTCAAAGCCGAAATCTTATGCCTATACTCTTGCAAAAACGGACTAAGAGGGTCAGCTACCCCATCCAATTTTCATAATTAAATACCGTTACTGTATAGGTAGATCTCGTTGTGAAAGACCTATTACTAGATAATTCATACGTAGAGCCGAAGAATGTAAACTGTACAACTTGCTAATAGCATTGATTAAATGAAGTAAGGGACTCCGGTATATATAGAGGACCTCACCGTTTAAGACATAACCATAGAAACGATGGAATCCACTATTTCGTTATTCATTTGTATTTATTACTTTTTTCTGTTTTTTGATACCTAGTATCAATACTCGTTTCTAGGTGAAATGACTATAAAAAAAGAAAAGACAAATCGTGGTCGGGAAGGTTATAGTAGCAAAAGCCATTGGAATTTTTATTTTATACATTGGAAGAATCCGTTTTGTTATTAATAAACTAGGAAAAGGGAAAAGAATAACTGAAAGAAAGGAAATCAATTAGTTATTCATGAAAGTTTCATTTATTCAATGACTAGAATTAGACGAGGATATATAGCTCGGAGACGTAGAACAAAAATTCGTTTATTTGCATCAAGCTTTCGGGGGCTCGTTCAAGACTTACTCGAACAATTATTCAACAGAAAATAAGATCTTTGGTTTCGTCTCATCGAGATAGAGATAGGAAAAAGATAGATTTTCGTCGTTTGTGGATCACTCGGATAAATGCAGTAATTCGTGGGAATAGAGTATCCTATAGTTATAGTAGATTAATACACAATCTGTACAAGAGACAGTTGCTTCTTAATCGTAAAATACTTGCACAAATAGCTATATTAAATAGGAATTGTCTTTATATGATTTCTAATGAGATCAGATCATAAAATAAAAAAGGAAATTGTAAGGAATTTGTCAGAATATTTAAAATGGAGTTCGCTGGAGAATGAACTCCGGGAAGGTAGAGTAGAAATTAGTATGATAAAGAGAATATGATAAAGTCGTTCAAAATTAAATGAGCGAATATGTCCAATATCCAATAAAAAAGGATTTCTTCTTCTTCCCCAATTTTTTTCTTACGATTTTTCGAACAAAATATCAATCTGTGTTTGAGTTCGGATTTTTATTTGGGTTCAATTGAGGAGTAAAGTAAGTCTACTTTTTTTATTTATTTATGGTTCTAAGACCAGTAGCTCCGGCGGTCGACTCGCTTCTTTCAAATTGTTTCTCATTATTAAGAAAAGGTAACAAAGATAAAATACGAGCTTGTTTTATAGCAATAGTAATTAATCGTTGTTGTTTTAAGGTTAATCTATTTACCCGTCTAGATAATATTTTTCCTTGTTCACTAATAAATCGACTAATTAAACTCATGTTTCTATAATCAATTCGATCCCCCGATTGGATCGGGGGCAAACGCCTACGAAAAGATCGCTTGGATTTAAGAAAGAGTCGCTTGGATTTTTCCATGGTTTGTTTATTCCTTATCCTCAAAATCCTATTTCAATTTGATCCAAAAAGATTTCAAATTCAAAATATAGGATTTGATTTGGCTTTTTTTTTTTTTTTTAGTTAGTTATATTATGTTAACTAAAATGAAAATATATAGAATAATATGGTATATGTAGAATATGTCCTTTTCGTGTTACTTGTAAGAGTGACACACAGGCACTTGATTCGAGTTATTTCTTTATCTCCCCGTGAATCGTATGTTTGTAACAATAGGGACAGAATTTTCTCAATTCCAATCGACTAGGCGTATTGTGTCGATTCTTTTGAGTAATATATCTGGAAACACCCCTTGATTCCTTATTAAGACCGTTTCTAACACAGTTGGTACATTCTAAAATAACCGTTACTCGGACATCTTTACCCTTGGCCATGAACCTCCTTTGCGTTTTTGATTCAACCAATTCTTCTACTTTCTGCGAAAAAAGAAATAAAAAAATAAGAAGTAAAACAACAAACTAATATTTAGGTATATTTTGAATCGAATTCGATTCAATGTACAGTATTTTATTAAAAGATCTTGTATGATCTTTTTACCCTAGACACATTTCTGTTCTCACAATATTTTTTCTAAATGGAATTGGAGAAAACCCGAATTTCGCCGAGGTTGAATCTACTTTTTTATTTCTCTTTCCTCCTTTCTTGATTATACTTCTACTTAATATATTGTATCGAATTCGATTTTTTCTAAAAAAAAAAAAAGGGGGAGGGATTAGTCACAAATCTTTTGATTCTATCTCTAATCTTCTTCACCCCTTCCCATGTCAATAACTAGAATGAAAAAAAAAGGGAATGTCAACGCATCCGGAAATAAACGATTGATCTCTATCAAAAGACCTGCTAAAGCCCCAAACCATAGAGTACTTAGTACCGGTGCCACGGAAAGATATGTTTTTAGATCTCGCATTTTAAATCCTCCTTCTTTATTCTTTTTATTTATTGTATTATTTATTGTAATGCCTAATGTTAATACATATATGATCCGATATAATATATATGTAAGTAGTTAAGTATAATATATATGTAAGTAGTTAAGGACCGCTTGTATTTGTACACGGAATTCCTAATTCCAATTGAAATCTACAATGATTCGGTAGATAAGATTTTTCTTTTCTTAAAACCGAAAAAGACGTCCCTTCCGACTGAGCATTCCCAAAGAATATTCCCTTTTTTAGTTATTTTTTACGATGGGTTTCATATTCATGTGTATATAAGCCTTCTACTATTATTATATGTTACATGAGAATAAAAAAAGAAATGGCAAGATAACTTGGATATATCAATGGAGAAAATAAGGATTTTGAAAACAAGACAGGGATTCTATAAAATGACACTGTAGACCAATTGAAAGGGATGTAGCGCAGCTTGGTAGCGCGTTTGTTTTGGGTACAAAATGTCACGGGTTCAAATCCTGTCATCCCTACCTATTACTTCTCGTCTGAGCAGTAACGAGGGATTTATTGAAATCGATTAAAATCAGGCATACATAATCTTTTTTTATTATATCATATTCTATATGATAGTCTTATGCATACAAGATGTATTCGGGTTATAAAAAAATCCTCTTCTTTTTTTTTTTTTAGTTTTAGCTAGTGTGATAATGATAAGAAGATAAGAAAGCGCTCTTAGTTCAGTTCGGTAGAACGTGGGTCTCCAAAACCCGATGTCGTAGGTTCAAATCCTACAGAGCGTGATTCCATTCTTGGTTAGGTTAGTCCCAAAATTACAATTAAATAATTGACCAGTAATCTTAATTTGACCTCCTTTGGATTAAAGAAAAGAGGAGGTCAATTAAAAAAAAAAGATGTTAATTAATTTAATCAAAGATCCAACTGATCACCACGTCTGTATTGTAAATATGCAGTTACAAATAATCCAGCTAAAGTAATAGGAATTAGACCTAAGACAATTCCAAATAGAAAAACTTCAATCATTTCAATTTTTTTGAAAGGGAAAAAGGAGAGGTAATATCTATCCCTACATATTAATCCGCATTGCCCATGAATCTCAATGACCACTAATTGGAAATTGACTCTCTAAGGAACTATAGAGTCGATCAATACCACAGAAAGATTTATTTTTATGCGTTGTGTTCAGTCAATTAATTTCAAATAAGTCGTATCTTGGTCAGACCAATAAAGAGAGCTGAGGTTATAGTTAAAGCTGCTAGTAGAAAACCGAAATAACTAGTTATAGTAAGCATGAAAGAGCTAAATGAAATGTGTTCTTTTTATACATATGTTTAGAAAGCACTTCCCTAAGTTTCAATATACGAAGATAAGCAAAAATACCAATTCAAATGAAAGAATAAGTTCAATTGATAGTTGTTAATTCATCAATCATTATAGACGGGATTAACAAAAACATAGAGTAAGGGAGGTAGAAAAAGAGATCAATTAATCATTTGTAATGCCTACCTATCCCTTAATTTCGAATCAAGTGATTCATTAGATAATTCTTGAGTAGACTAATATTAAAATAAAAAAATAGTAAGAAATTCGAATCCATATAGAACAAAATTTGAAAATCATTTCTCTTTTCTTTTGATCTTTTTTTTTTAATGGTATCGAATCGATTTTTCGATTTTAGAATAAAGAGTGACCTTATAACAATAACACCTTTTTTTCTTGTCATTTGAGATATTATGTGAATGAATCTACTCCTGAATTTAATGAGTAAAAATGAAAATAAATAAAGTAAAAATAACAAAGGTATCGTACAACTGATCAAATCACTCACGAAAATCAAATCTTTATTTTTGTCCAACTCGATTCTAAGACTAGTAATTCCTATCATTTTTTCTTTCTTTTCTAGGTTCTACATTTTTTTCCATATTTATTAGAAATAGAAATTGTCTTTTCATATCATAAATTCCCATCCTCGCAGCTAGTTCCAGAAAGAACCTTTCGATCTAATACAAGAAAACAATGTGTGCATCACGAATACTGATTCTTTCCATTCTATTTTTTTTGTTGTTCTCTTTTTTTTTTTTCAATACTATCTACCCCTTTTACTTGTTACTCTACGAGGAAACAATTCCTCTTAAAATGTAAAATGAAAAAAAAAAGATTCCAACAAAAAACTTTTCTACAGTTTAAGCTTATATCTTTGAAAAGGAGATTTTTCAATTTCGCATCGAATTGAATTGTAGAAAAAATGGAGAGAAAGAAACCTTATAGAAATTGGAGAAATTCGATATTGAATAATACATGCATGATTCTACATCAATACATGCATGATTCTACATCGACAAGCAACAAGAAAAGAATACAGAAATTATCGAGTACTTCATTTTCATACTGATTAAAATTGCGTTGCTGTGTCAGAATAAGGATAGCTATACTGATTCGGTATACTCGAAAAACACCCTTGGTACAATATTGACGATCTAACAAGGATGGAACTTCAGTGAATTTCCATTTACTGATATCATCTTTTATGGAATCGATCCCCCCTTTAACTGTACAAGAATATGTGGAGCTCAGCATGTCTGGAAGCACAGGAGAACGTTCTTTTGCTGATATTATTACCAGTATTCGATACTGGGTTATTCATAGTATTACTATACCTTCCCTATTCATTGCGGGTTGGTTATTCGTCAGCACGGGTTTAGCTTATGATGTGTTTGGAAGCCCTCGTCCAAACGAATATTTTACAGAGAGCCGACAAGGAATTCCATTAATAACTGGCCGTTTTGACCCTTTGGAACAACTCGATGAATTTAGTAGATCTTTTTAGGAGGACCCAATGACCATAGATCGAACCTATCCAATTTTTACAGTGCGATGGTTAGCTGTTCATGGACTAGCTGTACCTACCGTTTCTTTTTTAGGGTCAATATCAGCAATGCAGTTCATCCAACGATAAACCTAATAAAAATTATAGAGCTACGACACAATCAAATCCGAACGAACAAAATGTTGAATTGAATCGTACCAGTCTCTACTGGGGGTTATTACTCATTTTTGTACTTGCTGTTTTATTTTCCAATTATTTCTTCAATTAAGAGAAGAAAAAAGAATAGTATAATACTAAATCATAATAAGAATTATCTTAACCCATTCGGAAGGATCACATCTCATAATTATCTATGGCTGTTTATGTCTTTAGCATGACAACTTTGATGAAAGAAATGGTGGAGGGAAGCGGGATAAATGGCCGATACTACTGGAAGGATTCCTCTTTGGATAATAGGTACTGTAACTGGTATTCTTGTGATTGGTTTAATAGGTATTTTCTTTTATGGTTCATACTCCGGGTTAGGTTCATCTCTGTAATAATCTAATAATAAGATGAACTAAGTTGGAGACATGAAAGCTTAAGAAGGCAAGGGGATCCTTCTTAAGCTTTCATAATATTTTATTAGTCTAAATAAAAAATAAATAACTTTTCCCGATTTTGAAAAAAAAGACTTCATTTCATTTTTTTCTGATAATGTTTTTGAAAATTTCATTAATTGATTTAGAACATCTCTTATTCGCTGATAGTATCTTATCTATCTTTCAAAGTTCGAAGAAAGAAGGAATCGCTCGATTTGATTTTCCTGAATGACACAATTACAATATATATTTCTATCAATCAGATATTATCCAAAGCAAATCCTTTTCGAATAGATCCTTACTCTACTCTATTTAGTATCTCATCAAAGTGGAATTTTTTTCTAAGTTCATTAGAATAAGTTCTATTTTATCAAAAGATTTCCCTCTATTTTTTGTTTGTTCACTACTTTATATATGTATACGTAATAAATAGAAAGTAGGGGTTCTGATAAACCTGGAAAAAATAGAAACTAAAGATAGTAATCTTTTACTAACGGGATCAAAAACCGGTTTTCTTTGACACAAGAAAGGAATGCAGAAAATTCCTTTCTTGTGTCAAAGAAAAGACTAAGAAGAAGAAGGCGAATAATCCTTTGTTTTCTATTCTCCACTTACTTATTTTATGTTTAGTATCCAGTGAAATTTTCGATTTGATTTATTCTATTAGAATAGAAAACGATTGATCCATTCTATGACATTTCAATCTCACAAGAGTGACCTAGTGACACCGCTCGAATTTGGCTTAAAAAAAAGAAGGGATAAAGTAAAATAATCTTTTTCACAATATACATACGATGACTAGTAATGCGGTACAAATAATTCCCGATATCGACATCTGGAATAGAAACAAGCAAAAAGCTTTTCATAATTTTTAATCATACATAATATAATTGAATTGTCAAAACAAAAATTTGATTCTTTTTTACGAATTTGATATTGGAAATCCGCGAATCTAGAAATTCATTTCGGACAATTGAACCTTCTCAAACTGTTTCTTCTTAAGAACCAAAAATATTTGTGCCAAAATAACAGATGCCAAGAAGAACAAAAGGCCTTGGACACGGAATGGATCTTGAAGTACTATTTCCGCATCTCCTTGACCAAATCCACCCACATTAGGATTACTCGTTAATGGCTGATCAAGTTTGATAGATTCGCCTTCGGAAACAAGAAGTTCTGGCCCTGGTGGAATAATATCAACCACTTGACGTTCATCTGACGCATCCGATATGGTTATTTCGTACCCCCTTTTTCTTTTCGTATGATTTTACTTACTACACCAGCCGCTGTAGCATTATAAACTGTATTGTTACTCTTGCTCCCATCGAGATAAATCTGACCCCTTCCTCTGTTCCCGCCTACATATAAAATCCCTCAGGTAAAATAAGAACAGCCCCACATTCAAACCTCCCCTTTTACCATTAGCAAGAACTTGTTTAACTTGCATATCATAAGGAATTCGAACAACTGCTTCAAATACAGTATCAGGAAGTACCGCTTGCGGAACCTCAATATCCACGGGCTTATTAGCTAAATGGCAATTGGCACATACAATACGTCCGGTCGCTTCTCGTGGATTTTCATAACCCTGCTGTGCAAAAATGGGATATGCATTTGAAATGGATGTCCGAGCTATGATATATATCATCAGCGATACGGAAATAGATCGAATAATCTCTTTCTTTATCCAAGAAAAGGTGTTTTTAGTTTGCATGGTCCAATCATTGATCCCGAAAATTTCTACAATAAATTAGGTAGGTCAGTTTGTATAGTTCCCTATCCACAATTCTGCTATTTACTTTATTGAAATCATTTTACTGGAATATCAGGAGTAGGAAAAATCCCTGTAGGGTAGAAAGAGTAAGTACGTCTTAAAATGAAATGCTTTGCTTATAACATATATTTACAAAATATGAAATATTCTAGTTAGATCAGTCATTGAATGATAAATCACTACAAGTGATGGAGATACACGATTTAAATAACGGAAGATCCAATATTTTAAAATTGTATCCAGAATGACTGGAAAAAGTAGAAACAAGACCCGATATAATTTGATCGTTGTAGGCAAATCCAAAATCTTGTAGAAATAGCCAATCATTAGTTCCCAACCATGGGGCGAATGGAATCCGATACATAAATCAGTTAATAAAAAAGAATAGAAAAAGCTTTTATTGTGTCACTTAAGTTATATAGGAATTCTTGAACCCAAGAGTTAAGAATAGCAAGTTCTTCATTACCCAGAATAGAAGACCACTTAAAATAATGAAAAGAGGTTATATTTGTCGATAAGTGCAAAATCATATGGATATGATCCTCATTGTGCATCTTGATCAATTGGATCGTTTCTTTGTGGATTCCTATACGAAGTATCTTTCTAAATTTATTAAGCTCTTGAGTGATTAACATAATGAAAATGGCTTGCAACTTGTACCTGAAAGTATCACTAGCTTAATTTAAGTACCACACTTGATTTTGCATGATAATTGTTAGAGATATATTTAGGAGATTTTATATATTTTTATAAATTGGTTCTGATTGATTATAATTAATGTTTTACTATTCTAGATAGTCATCTTATAAAATATATAAATAAGCTCACTCATTCATTTGGTAATGTACAAAATATTACATTTCTCTATCGTCACAATTCTTAACTTAATTTTTGAGGAAGCACCCATTGAATCTATTTCGTAATAACGCCAACCGCATCGGTCATGTTTCTCCATGATAATAATCACGACACCAGTCGTATTGGTCAGGTCACTCTTGTTCTCTGCCAAATGATCAATTGTAGTTGTTGTTTGAGACTCTTTGGCTTCAGAAAACAAAAATTACCACCGAACTCGCCACCCTCAGATAAGTTAAATCCTAAAATTTCGTTGTAGACAACCGACTAACACCACTTCACACACCCCTGCCCCTTTGATCTATTAAACCCCTCACGTTTCAGTGCTATTCCGACAAATTTTGGTGGTTTTCTTTCAATAAAATGAACACCACCGCTAGAATCGCCACCGTCAGACAAGCTAGCCGCTCATATTTCGCCGCAAAAACCCGCTGCATGCACCCATACTCGTTGCCAAAAGCCATTATGCTTGACATCCATGCTCTAGGTGCTCCTCCCGCAAGCTAACGTCATCCGCCGCCTTATGCCGCCGGCCATCAACCAGAGTTAACTTCGAGCATTGATCGGCATTGACCAATAATTCAATCAAAACAAATCCGTTTTGAGGCACTTTTCTGAACAATTCAACAACTATTTGATCGATTCTTGGCAATCTTAGGCCGGTTCCCAGTATTTCCACATGTAGAGTCTATATTTGGCCTTATTTTCTCCATATTGGTTCTCCAAATACTAGTTTCTCCACATTTCTTGTCTAACCTACTATGTTGAAACTAGTAAAATGCGCATTATGGATAAATTAGAAGTTTCGATGTCCAACTGCCATTGACTATGACCTAAGCAACGTATAAGACAGCCAATCAACCTCCAAATTGCGGTATACATGCAATTTCATCTGCCACTACTGCTATTGTAAAGGCTTCTCTTAATAGATTGTCTATCACTCTCTTATTAAAGGATTTTCATTCCTTTCTTCTAGCCAATAGACTTGCAACTAGAGTATAGGAAAAAGCTTCTCTTTGATAGTGGGGGGTTCCGAAAGGATCTGATCAACATGGGAGGTATGCAGTTATCTTGCAACTTCTTAGTTGCTATGCAAGTCTGCACTCCAATCGATTCCAACAGTCTTTTCTTCACCTTCTCTTCTTGACATGATCCAAGTGTTCAAGCTATCAAATCAAGGGTTTTCATCCCTAAGAGGAAAATGAGTAGGTTGGTTGAAATTATGCCGGGTAAACTAAAGTCAAGTTGGAGGTGTTATTGTAGTGATGATCGACTTAACTAAGTTTTTACTAGTTATCATCAGTTTACCGATTATTTTGTCCTTGTTCTTCACTTTCCTGGCTTATCTCTATGCCTTCCCTAAGAATTCCGCTTCATCTATTATGTCTTCGCTCCACATACTTCTAATTCGTCACTTTTTAACTCCATTTGCTACAATCATATGACTTCATATTCTAATTTGTTTTGGTCAAAAACTTCCCTTCACATGCCTCTACCATCCACATAGTTGATAATTTACAAACGAGAGTCAGTCATGCTAAAAACATTTCAACATCTGTATTATCCATGCCTAACAATCCCATATTGTCTCCTAAATTTGATTTCAATAGAACAATCATGTAAACTTGGCTTTCATGTTCGCTTCTCTTCTCATGGTTGTCATGTGCAAAATCCATGGACATAATAGACTATAGAGACAAGCCGTAGAGTGGCATGCCTATTTGAATTCATCTCCTTGAATACTCCCAACTCTTTTGCTTATTGCGCTGCCAAAGCTTTGCATTCTCAATTAGGTCATTATTTTTCCTCTATATCGAGACCTTTGATTTCAAGTCATCATACTTGTCAATTGGAAAAACACAATGTCTTGCCATTTGATCTTAGTGAATCTGCCTTTCATGCTCCTTTTAATCTCGTTCACTTTAACATCTAGGGACCATCACAATGCCATGACTATAGAGATATTGAAATTCTAGAAATTTCTTCCAAAGTGGAACTATAGTTCATTGTTCTTATTCAAGAACTTCCCAACAAAATAGTTTTTTTTTTTTGGTCGGTCCTACTCTATTCCTATTCTAACTCTCACTCTCGGACTTTTGCCATGCCTCCTTATAGTGCGTGGGAGCTCGAAACTCATACTTAAAACTAATTCGTCCCCACCCCAACCCCTTTTCTTCCGAGAAGGTGAGGATTCGAACCCCTCACCTTCTCCTTCCATGTTGGAAGAGTGGCCACTAGGGCAAACCCCGGTTCTCAACAAAATAGTTGAGTAGTACATAAATAGTTATATTTTGGATGTTACACCCACTCTTCTAGTCTTTGCTTCTTGTCTGGAACAATTTTTGAGAGAGGCTTGTCTTACTACTAAATATACAATCAACCAAACCCATCGGTAACATTTCTCCTCATGAACACTTGTGTGGTAGTGTCCACAATTACGCCTTCTACAAGCCTTTGATAGTGCTTGTTTTATAAATCTTCTTCCACATGAACTCACAAAGTTAGTACCTCATGCCTTTTTACGTTGCTTCTTTGAGTATGACCTCGATCACAAAAAGTATAGATGTAAGGATCCTATCTATAAACGCCCTCATGTGTCCCACCATGTTACCTATTGGGAACACAAGATATTTTCGTCTTTCAAATTCCTACAATCATCGACTCATGTTCCCTTCTTCTTAAGAATTCAATGGATTATCTCACACCTTTGTCCTCTTGTGAATCTTCCTCTCTAGAATTGCCTTCTTCCTCTAATCTTGATACAGTCCTCTAGGCGTACCACCTCGAAGCTTCTAACATGTCTACTCCATCCACGGTTCTTCACCGACCGACATTGTTGTTCCACTAGAATAAGTCAACCTTCTATTTCACTTCATAATTACCATTGGTACTTTCCCATTGCTTTTCTTTTTGTACCTCACACATGTAGAAAGCTAGTATTTATTCTATCGGGCAAAAAGCAATAGCATATGAGTTGCAGCCTTAACATATATGGGTTTTGGTTAATTTGCTTCTCGATAACTCCATATAGGATGTAATTAGGTATATGATATTAAAATAAAGGCAGATGGTAATATGGACCATTACAAAACTCAGCTAGCGGCAAAAGGCATTACTCGGAATACAAAGTTCACTATGAAAAGACTATTGCTCTTGTTGCACACCTTAATTCTATCCATAGTTTTCTTATTGTTGTCGCGATCAAGCTCTCATCTCTCGTCCTAAATGGATGTTAAAAATGCATTCATGAATAGTGATTTACTAAGAAAGTTTATATGGTGTCATTCTAGATATACTCATCCTTCTAGCAAAGTATGTCAATTACATAGAGCATTATATAACCTCAAACAGGCTCCTCGTACATGGTTTCTATTAGCTCCACCATGGAGTTTCTGGGTTTCAATTTCAATTCTTAAAACCATGCTCTTTTTGTTTAGTTAACATTTCGTGGGATATATGTTGCTCTTACATGTGGAAGATATGGTTATTATTGGCGATGATTATATGTAAAATTCAAGCAGTATCTCATTCATCTTTCACAAGCCAAATATGCCAGTAATCTCGTCTCTCAAGCCCAAATCACTGACAAAAATGTCATTCCAATTCCTATTGAGACCAATGCCAAATTTAATTCCAAAGATGAGGCTCCTCTTTCAAACCCTACACCCTATCGGCAGCTAGTCGGCAGTCTTATATATCTCACTGTTTCTCGACCTAAAATTGCCTATATCATACATGTTTTTAGTTCGAACATGATTGCACCCTGTACAAGTCATTTTGTTGTGGTCCTTCGAATTCTTCACTTCAATAGGGGTATTATTTCATGGCCCTCACTTTTCTGCTCGTTCTACTTTGGAGTTGATAGTTTATTTTGCTGTGGACTGGGCTGATGACTTTCAAGATCATCACTCCACTATGGGCCATTGTTTCTTTTTTGGTACCTCATTTGTCTCATGAAGTACTAAAAAACAGGCCCTATCCCTCACTCTAGTACAAATGCAGAATATCGAACTCTTGTTGATACGATATGAGAATTACCAAAGATATGAGACTGCGCCATTGTAGTGGAATAGTCATTCATTGCGATAACCGAAGTGCTATCTCAAATAGCACATATCGATTCCGTAAATGCATCAAGCACATTGAAGTAAACTGTTGCTTCACCCAATAACATATTCTCCATGGCACTGTTTGACTTGTCTCTACTTCATCTGCGGAACAGACTATTGCTGTCTTCACCAAAATACATTTACGTGGGCATTTTTAGGATCTTTCCTCCAAACTTAAGTTGACTCTTTGAAACCACTTTAAGTGTGCAGGGATGTTAGAAATATATTTAAAATATTTCATATATTCCCTTAATTGGTCTCGATTGATTTTAATTGATAATTTGTTACTTTAGATAGTCATTCTGTAAAGCCTATAAATAGGCTCGTGGACTCTGCATTTGATAATGCACAGAATGTTGTCACAATTGCCAATTGTACTTTTCACTCCTAAACTTCCTAGCATTTAGTTAGTCACGTGTAGAAAAGATTCCTAATGAATCTTTCGAACACAAGGTTCTTGACAAAGTCAAATTGACTTCCGTACCATCAGTTCTTTCGTAGTTGACCATTGCGGAGTGCACGTTCATAGTATTAAAATGTCATCGACGACCCAAGCACTAGTATCAATTCAGCTTGAAGTACTGATGCAGATAACATGCAATTACAATTCAAAGAATGACAGAAGATTGGAAATGAAGCCTTCGCAAAATCTCTTTTGTACTCTTTTATGTCGCTTTCCTCTTACTTACTTTGCCCATGAGGTAACCCATTCTATAAATAAAGGAAAATAATAGTGCTAGAGCTACTGCAGCGGTTAAAATGTGCTTTGTGAAGGAGTCAAAGTTGAGATTCAAGTGCTAGGAGTAAGAGTTACACATTTGCAGAGCCGTAGGCAACTAAGTGATAAAGAAGCTAGTGCCAAGTCAAAAGTGCAAGATGTAGTTGATATTTGTGCACAGGAATACTGCAATCATAGCTTGAGAAATGTTCAACTCTTGCAGGGAGACATGCATGTCAATCTTGCAACAAACTTTGTCCACGTGTAGAAGCCTGGAGGATACAAGAAACAACTTGGAGAAAGTCAACTTTCTTGTCGCTTAAATCTCGAGATTCGTTATTGCATGACACTTCCATTCCTCCCCCCGCGGTTTGAAATGACAAGGAAGATAAATACCAAGAGGAGCGAGAAATGACAAGGAATGTCGCGAGTTCCCATGCCGAATAGTGTAAGCGACCGGGTCAGAGGCCTATATAATCCACCCAGCCCCGAAATTTAAAGCGAAAATGGACCGAGAGAGACAGCAAACACGCACAGTGCATAAAAGATAAGCAGCGCAAAAGGATGAAATCCTGAAAGCGGATAAGCAACAAACCACGACAAAATCGAATCGTAAGCAAACGAACACAGCAGATCATGCGTCGGCATCAACCACCGCAATCGCAGCAGGAGCATCAGCCTCGAAAAAAATCACGGCCGCGGCGCGACGAGCGACGTCGACCGTGCCGCTCGTCGCAATCGCGGGAGCGCGACAGAGAGACAGAGAGAGACAGAGAGAGAGGAATCGAAGGGGAGTCGGGGGGGGGAGGGGGGCGCACCTGTCGCCGCTGCAGAATTCGTAGAGCTTGCCGCGGCTGGAGAAGACGACGAGAGCGACGTCGACGTCGCAGAGCACCGCGAGCTCCCGCGCCTTCTTCATCAGCCCGCCCCGGCGCTTCGAGAAGGTCACCTGCCGGCTGCTCTTGTCGGCGATCCTCCGAATCTCCACCTTCCTCCGCCCCATACGCGGCGGCGGACGGCGGTGCCCTGCCCCGGCGCTCCGAATCGAAGAAGAAAAAGCCCCTCGAGAGCGCGAGAGCGTGTGCGTGTGCGGGGGCGTGCGGTCGCGTCGAAGAAAGAAGAGGGGCCTTCCCTTTCGTTCCGCTGATTCGTCGAAATCTTATTTAATGCTGAGTCGGTCAATTCGATGATTAAATAATCCCGGAAATTAGGTGCGCCGACACGTGTCTTGCCGTGGGACGCCTCCGAGATGCTGCTCTTCTTTTTCTTTTTGCCTTTCCTTTTTTCCACCTCTCCCCTTTTTCCAGCATTTGCCGTCACCGCTCTCCCGACTTATGATGATGTTTCGGTTCGCGATCGCCTTTTCAGCAGCAAGGGGTTCATTATTAAATACTCATTAAGGGAACTGGCTAAATCCTTTTTATTTATTTATTTATTTATTTATTTATTATTGTTATTATTTTATAAAGTGGGTGCTAAGCATGTCGCAGTAGAGTAACAAATGGAAATTTCTAAAAATTTATAGTTCCTCGCAAAATCACCGATTGTATCTTTCGATCGTTAAAGTTTCTATTTTTAGCTTATGACTTTTTCTCGAAATGTGCATTTTTTGAAATGTCGTATTAGCGATTTTAAATGTTGACACTAATTAATGAACTTGCTATCCCTTTTCTTTATTTTTTGAAAAGTTTTTGGAGTCCGGTCAACGGGGTTATTATATGAGGTGCATGCTTAGTGTCACACGAGGTTTCCTGTGATAAAAGACTGTGCTCGATTGAAGAAGACCATCCAAAGTCGCCTAGGATTTTTTGAAACATTTTCAAGGATGGACAAGATAGTAATTGTGCCGAGTTTTAGAACATTCTTAACTTAAATGCCGAAGATGCAATTTTGTCAAAAAAGATCGAATATCAATAAGCGCTAATGGGTGCACTTCGGTATAAATCGGGTGCTCTCTTTTTATTTGTATCCATCTAAACATTTCAACAATATAAAATATTTTTTTTTCCATAACTTCTCTGTAGACTTCTCTCTACGACTTGAGTGATCGAGTGAGTAATCGATCCCTGAGAAAGACTTAACTTATGTGCTATATCAATCTAAGAAAGCTTAAGTCGTCGCACGGTCTCGATCTTAAACTATCGACCCGCGACGTAATCATGTTACGATAGAGTAATTAATGGAAATTTCTAAAAAATTAAAACAGCCAATTATATAGTAATTTGTATTTTTGATCGTAAAAGTTTCTATTTTTGGCTCGGGACTTTCTTCGCAAAGTGTGCTACTCTTCGAATTTTGTACGTCGATCTTTTAGTGCTGCTGTCAGGATATGGCTGAGATTTGTACAACTTCAATAAATAATAATGGTACAGTCGTAGGAATGCTAAAAGAGCTCCTAACCAATCACGAAAAACGGAATTTATTGCAACTTGATATTCAAGAAATCGCCACCAATAACTGACAACTAAAACTTTTTCACACGTCTTATGTGTTTTCGGTAGTATCAGCAAACATCAAATTCGACAAAATTAATTTCCAAAAAATAATAAACTGTCATTTTCGGCAACAAACAATAATATTTTCACCCAAGTATCAGTCTTTAACGTACTTTTCTTCAAAAATAATTAAACGGGGATGGAAAACACCGATTGATTCTCAAAAGTATCGTTGTCTGAAGCATCTTACTATGACGATTGGGTCAAAAGATTTCTGATCCGTGGACAGATAAAGACGGGGGAGAAATCGCCATCTTACTTTTGGTTATGGATAGATCCGGTCTCGTAAGCTAAAACATTTCAGCCGCGGATATCCGAATGAAGACTTTTGACGTTTTGTGGTTTTTAAGACAGTGTGATTTCATGGGTGCACACGCACTGTATCATTCGAGGGAGGTCGACGGAGCTAGTGGAGGAGTGGCAAAATATCAGGCAAAGTGGATGCGTCTTATCCCACCTTTTAGGCTCCGTTCGTTTCGCGGAAAATATCACAAGCTTCAAAACATTTTCCCCGAAAGTCATTTTCCGGAAAATGACTCATTTTCCTAGGTGTTCTACCAAAATCTAAAATTTGAGTGGAAAATATTTTCCACCGTTCATTAGCTCATTTAATTGTTTGGGAAAAATTATCAAAAATTGAATTTTAATATTTTTAATTGACCAAAAAATTTATTTTATTTATTTATATTTTTTTAAAAAGTGATTTTTTTTTAATTATTTATATTTTTAAAAATCGAAATTTTTATTATTTATTATTTCTTTTTCTTTTCCTTCCTCCTTCCTCCTTCCTCCTCCTTCTTCCTCCTTCCTCCGCCGTCACCTCCTTCCTCCTCCTTCTTCCTCCTCCTTCCGCCGCCGCCACCTCCACCTCCTTCCCCGCCCGACGATGGCCGATCGCCTGGGCCGGCCGACCAAGACCCGGTGGGCCGGATCCGGCGAGCTCGAGGCTCGGCCGATCTCACCCGAGCTTGCGGATGGGCGACGAGCTCGAGCTCGC
This sequence comes from Eucalyptus curtisii, assembly GCA_017140595.1. NCBI lineage: Eukaryota > Viridiplantae > Streptophyta > Magnoliopsida > Myrtales > Myrtaceae > Eucalyptus > Eucalyptus curtisii. The sequence goes on along the minus strand of CM029501.1, from coordinate 39,960,425 downwards.
CCGGATCGGAGCCCGAGCTCGCCGCTAGATCCGGCGAGCCGCGAGCTCCGCCGCGATCCGGCGAGCTCGAGGCTCGGCCGATCTCACCCGAGCTCGCTGGATCGCGACGAGCTCGAGCTCGCCGGATCGGAGCCCGAGCTCGCGCTAGATCCGGCGAGCCGCGAGCTCCGCCGCCGCATCCGACGAGCTCACGGCTCGCGTAGCTTGGCGAAAAACGACAACTTGGCAAGAAAATCCAACGCACCGCACGACGAGCGGCTCGGACGGCGGGCTCCCCACGAGCCTCCGGCGCCGCCGCGGTGCTCCCTCTTGAAGCGGATCCTCCCGAGCGGCTTCGAGCCGCTGAGGAAGTGGAGCGCGGCGGCGGCGGCGGCGCGCCGGAAAGCAAAGTGGGCAGAGCGGCCGGGGGAGGGCGGAGGCCGATCCCGAGAAGGACGTCGTCAAGCCATTGCGGCAGGGGAGAGCGAGAGAGAGAGGCCGGGAAAATGATTTCCTCTTTTCAAAAGAGGAAATCATTTTCCACAATGTCAAGAGAGGATTTTCCATTGACCGGAAAATGTTTTCCTTGACCGTGTATTTTCCGTCCACCCGAACACCGAAAATTTTGGAAAATATTTTCCTGGAAGTTGTTTTCCGCGAAACGAACGGAGCATTAGTTAAAAAGGGCGGTGTATCTCTAAAGGATATATGAGACTTTTTAGGGGTGGACACTAGGGATGTACTTTCTTTCGGTCGCCATTAAGGATGTACCCGTTTGGATAGAAGAAATTTCGTGAATTTAGTTTTCTAAACTTTTGATGCATTTGATTTGTCTAAAAATGATTAATAGATGAAAGATCATTTAAGATTAAAATGATATTTAAAATCAAAAGAATGAATTTCTCTTTTCCTCTATCTTGAAAAAGGAGGCAACATTTTCCTGAAGAATGATTTTTCGTAAAGCACTTTTCTTTTATTGCGAGAATGCATTTGTTTCACGGAAAATAATACTTTGGAATAGATTGTTCTAAAAAATGATTGCTTGCATTGTTTACAAAAATGAATGAATGAAAAATGATTTTATCATGCATGAAAATATTTAAATATAAATTATTGTCAATAATGAAAACATATTTCATTGACTAATTATTTCAAGTGATATGAATGATTATTTTTAGAAAAAAAAATGATTTCAAAATGATATGTTTCTCGCGAAATAAATAAAAGGTGTGTCTGTATCATCGAAATTTCATGATAAAAGAAAATTTTTTCAATAGATATTATTTTCAAGTAAAATGGTTAGTAATATATATATATACCGATGAGTTTTCCGTCATTTAAATATAAAAAAATCAAAAAATAAATTTTCAAAAATAATTTGCTTTCAAATGACCAAACCCGAATGTTTGATTTAAAAGATAGTATAGTTCAATGAATGTCGACCGCAATAAAATAAATATAAATTATACATCTTTTTACAGATTCTTCCAGTCCACTAAACAGCTTGACTAGAGGACTGCCCATTACTTCGCAAAAGAATCACTCATCTTTTGAAACAAACACAAGTCTTATGTTCACTTTGATGCTTTCCATTCGTCCATTCGTTATTGTTCTTGATAATGATGATGATGATGATGATGATGATGATAGGGCACTTCAACCCAATTCGATACAATTAGGCCCTCAGAAAATCCAAGTCGATAGAATGACATAAATCGTCCTAATAGTCTTCTATGATTCCAATGGCTTTCTTGTTTTTTCCTTCTTTTTTTAGCCAACGATTCTAATGGCTTTCTCTATATACTTTTTTAAGCATGATTCTTTGAGTAGGTTTGGTGTGCTCTTAGAGAATCACTTCACTCATCTGCACAGCAAATCATGAAGCACAAAACGAAAGTTATCAAGCTACAGGATATTCATTAGGTTGACGACAATTGATGGTCCATGATTGATTGGATGAATTTACGAAGCGATGTGATGCTCTGAGAGCAGTTAAGGCAAAGATCTATCTCTCTTTCTCTGTCGACTCAAAAGCCACTTGCAAAGAGCACATATCCATTGAGCTTGTAGAGGCAGATTATTTTCGACAAGCTTGAAAGTACTAATCCAATGCTTTAGCAAGCAAACGACCAAAAGCATTTAGGATTACAAAGCTCCTAAGGTCCAGCGCAATTAAAGTTAATAATAGCATTATCGATTCGGCATGTTCATCAAATGACATACAAAAAAACACTGGTTCTTCTGCCCAGAATCGACACAAGGGCTCATCAGCCGTATTATCTTCAAGGCAACCATCCGGGCATGAAGTTGTTTGTACTTGGTCCTCCCGTTATAACAGACGACACTGGATCGGGCTGGTATCTGCAATCCATTGTTCCAAAGAAAAGACATCCGAGATTAATGGATGGAGCAATAGTTAAAAAGGAAGATTTTTATTAGGCAGGCAAAACTAATCTCCTTAAACAACGCTAATGTCACGACACTGTAGAGCAAAGTCAACTATGGTATATGTAGTTGAACACTAGTTGATTGTCATGACATGGATTGTGCTTAGGTGAAGCGCAACACGAGGTCAAGCCCATCAAATCCAGTCCAATCCAATCCTTCATCTAATCAAATTCCAAAGGAAACCCGAACCCAATTTCTATCCAATCCCACGTATGAATGCAATTGGGTCGTGAACAGTAAAACGTGACATGGACTCAAGCCCATCAAAATCATCCAATTGTCTACCCTATACAAGTCGCTACTTGGAACTAATCAGAGCCAAAACCAGGGGTGATCAGTAGTAAAACATGATGACTGGCTTGATTAAGGATTACTTACCCCATCTGCAAAGTGGGTTCACATTCCAAGGGATGAAAAAAGGCTTCGCTGTGAGGCTGAGCAAGTGCCTGTGGCGGCAGTGGCGGCGGCAGCGGATGAGCGTATCCTCCGACTTCCTCGGCATGTTGATTTAACTGGAGCGCATTCACCTGGTATCCTTCCATCAACTGAAAAAGCCCGTCACCCCAAAATCCGTAACTTATATTCAGTGAAGATGAACCATAATCATGCAGAGGGACAAAATCGTAATATCAATTTGGTCGAGATGAGTAGGTGATCCCTCAAACCCATAATACGACTCGAATTTGATCGTAGTGTCGATTTAGTCAAGGCGACGGGGTGATTCATCGAATCTTTTAATACTTCTTCAAACTTAAATCTCACATGCATTATGTGAACATATCAAAGTTTTAGTGGTTGATGTAATATCAGAGTGTGCGTTTAATGAGCAGGTGCAATTTTCACAAAATGACATAGTACGCGAGTCGTTAAACTTAGGTTCCGCATGGCCTACCCGTATATTCAAGGCCTTGTTTGCTTCGTGGAGCAACTGTTCCTGCACATGCAATTGCTGCTATTAACAACAGACTAAACATACAGACGTATACAGAGTTAAGAGAGGGAGTTGGGAAGATAACACACCCGATGTTGAAGATCACTCAGCTGATCTAACATGTACTGAGTCTGCAAAAACAAAGAAGAAAGTGAAGAAACCGGGGTGCACGTAAGTTTGAGCAAGTTCATTGGACAAAATCCTCGAAAACAAGATCGATTCAGTGAAACATTCGTGAGGCATTTTGTCATACGCAACAGAGAATAGCTACACGACATGCCTCCTGATGATGAGATAGATAACCTTAACACGGGATCAAACTTGCTTGCGAAAATATGAATGACATAGCGTGTTATCTTGAAGGTATGCTAGGAATGCTTGGTCACATCATCGTGGCTAAATAGACAATATAGAGAGGAATAAATTCGCCAAGTAGGATGAATTATTTAAAGGGGAAGGTGCAAGATAAAAGCTTTGGGCCCTTTTTGGATCATCTATCAAATCTTGACGACAGGCACAATAGTAAACAAGTCTTAGCAGAAGAAGCCTTAGCATGTCATTTCTCTTGAAACAAAGTCATCCAGTTGACTATTTCAATGCTGTCTTCGCACTTCTTGCAAAATCTGTCTTGACAGTTGCAGTATTTTAGTAGTGCAACAGTAAAATGACAGCAGATCCACGCATTCGTTTTTCCTTGGTTCGCTACTAAGTTAGGCAGACCGATGAACATTAATCACAGCGATCGACTCAGGATGTGACTTAGATAGATTTCGTGAATATAATTTACGTACTCTTTGTGATCTGATCTGCTTCAATGACACATCTAGCTGTCTTTCCAAGGACTCGAGCTCTTTGCTGCTTAACTGGCCAAGTTCTTCTCCCAGAAGATTCCTAGTTCACGATGACACAGATAAACCCCAATCGTGTAGGAAAATACGTCCTGCGAATGCTGACATTAAATTAAGAGGACGATAGAAACTTCAATACCTTTGAGTTCGTTGTAGGGCTTCGTAACGAGCCTTAAGTCTCAAATATTCCTGCTGACAGCTCAACTCCTACATGCGGACCAAAGGAAAGGCCAATAAGAGCTAGAAAACAGATATTCACCAGGCTCAAGCAATAGTTTCGTTTTCGGTAGCAAATATATAGTACATATCTACAGATTCCAGTTTTGGCGCAAGTACTGCATTGACATAAGTTCGCTACAAGACATGGTGTATGTCCACGCGCATGCATGCAACAGTCAAATTTGGTGAAACGTTCATGATGAGCAGAGGTTTAGTCACTAGACACTGACATTCACTGTTCAGTCCAAATTGATAGGCAATTTCAATGCGGAAACTTCATAATTAAAAGCCTGATTGGTCGTAAAACAGCCAATCAGATTTAAAACCAGTTCAAGAAGATTGCAGACAATGTCTTATCAAGCTTGAAAATTCCTCCTCTCCTGGTCAAACAAATTAACAAGTAGCAGATGTTGAATTGCTATTACTATTCTCATCGTTACAGTAACATTCCTTTCTAACAAAGACCATTTGAGGAGCTCTTAAAGACAAGGGTTTTACAGAACTGTTATCCACATCCCTAAAGGATCAATAATATCCAAAAGCTATATGGACCAATCTCTATTAGAATGCTTAGACGACCGTCCTTTGCCTACTGGCTCACTAGGGTTTATCATATGAGAGCAAAATGCGGCTAATAATTCACGTTTAGCCCTTCCTTTTTCTTATGAGGGGTTTCCAGTGAGTCTACAACAAAGACAAAAAGAAAAAAGCAACCGCAACAACAATTGAATGCACTGATATACCATAACCAAGCCTTTTTGCTACTAAAGGACTTAATTCAAAATAATACTTTTGCACTATTTGATGCTCGATTCACTATATGAAGTTCAATGACTTAAAGGTTTTTTCTAATATCTTTTAGGTTTTTCTTCTTCTTCTTTTTTTTTTTCGTTCATGCAAAAGAAACTCGTCATCGGTGATAAACTCCGGACTTGAATTTCATTACCACCTTGGCGATGTTTACTTCCATGAAGTTATATCTTCTTACAGTATAAACACAATCGACTATCGAGATAGTGGGACATCTATGCTCATGCCTTTGGATTTTTGAGAAAAAAAAAATGCCACAACCATCTTTTTTTTTTTGTCTCTTCTGCTTATCTTTTGTGTAACCAACCTGATCATACCTAGACGTACATTCATTTTCACTTGTCAAAACCACATCCACCAAACCATAATCGTTACTCATCTTTATTCATAGTTTGGCTAATCAAGTTTATGATCGGCTTACTTGATTACAAAAAGGCTATTTACGTTTCTTTCTATGAAAGCATTAAAATATTAAATCACGTCTTAATTTAACAAATTAAGCTTGTGAAGCAATCAGAAGCGTGGATCCTTTTAACCGAATCCCCTTATCCATCCACAAGCATGTGAGACAAGTCAAACTCAATCAAGGACCGTTAGTCATGTTGCATTGGGCATTTGCCACACCATATGACCTTATTTTTCCAAACAATTACGCGATTATATGTTCAGCATTTGCATGACATGTTTGTGCTTCAGATGCATATGGCTAATTAGCTAGAGCATGAACTTGCTCGTGCGAAATCTGTAGCTCCTCATATGGTAAGAGACACAGAGAAAACACCAACCTTTTGTGACCAGCAAGGTGAAAAGAGAGACGAGACAAGATGAAACACTAATCACCAGTTAATAACAAATTAACAATTGCTTTCTCCTTATTCACTCATGCAAACTGGTCGAGTAGAAAGCATGCACTTTCAGTTAATGTGATGTAATCAGACGTAAGTTCATCGAACTTTGTTAGCAAACTACAGACCATTCATAATAGATAGTGAACGAACGTGAATGAGTGTGTGCATAAGCTTCTCGTGATCCTACTTGATACAAGCCACAATCAGGCATTGAGAAGATCAGGACCGGCAATAACAGGAAGATTCAGCTAACTGGGGGAAAGCTAAAGTATGTTCAGAGAGATATTATGACCGGCAGTACGGTCCATTACCAAGGATTCTCTCGCTGACACATTCGGCTCCAGGGCTCCATAGTTGCACTTCTGATATCTCTCTAGAGTCTTGAGCATGCTACAATATTATTGTCACGAAAAGTATGAATTAGGAGTGGAATAAAGAAAGAAATGGTCGATAAAAGCATGCAGTAATGCGGACTATAATCTACATGTGGTGAAACTTCTTGAATGCTTTTCAAGCACTCGCTAATCACTGAAGAAGATACTGAACTCCTTTGGAGACCTTCATAAGGAGTGAGTTCAAAGATAAGAGCAACTTACGCAAGCACCGGAACTGCTTTGCAAGTGACCTAATCCGAATCATTGGTTTGAAGATATTAAGCTAAGGTAGCACAAAGCATATGAACAGGAGCCATAAAGATGAAAACTTCAGAAAGATTAATAGAACCCGTTGAAAATAACACATCGATTAAATTGAGGGTGTCGGCAGAAATTCGTAAAGCTATTACTTGAAAATCCACTGATCTACGAAAACAAAAGGCAAATAATTTAATTATGGACTCATTGTGTTGCCTAGAAAATTCTAGAAAATTGTAAGCTCGTGTAAGTATGGTGTATTTTTTATTATAATTTTTTTTTTTGTAAATCACAAAGGAAAAAAAAAATACAAGCAGACAGGAAATGGAATAGTTTCTTGCCAAGACGGGAAAAGGCTTAAGATGGGGAACTTGAATAGTTCAGTCTCGAGAGGAAATGAGCGATCCCACGGTTAATAACAAGAATCCCCGCAAAAAGGCACATCTCCAAACCTTTCGGACACAAAAGTCACACGCAGGCGGAGATCGCGTTTGAGAGAAGTCCACCCACGAATCATTAGGAAACACTCAAGCACACCCACAAACGGAGACGTGAAGAGAGAGAGAGAGAGAGAGAGAGAGAGAGAGAGAGAGAGAGTGGAAACCCTAGGCTTCCATCAACTTCGGGAACATCAAACCCTAGGACGAAGGTTGATGTCTGGATTGGATGTTCAATCAGATTGACTGCGCAAGGTCAATATTTATGGATAGAGAAAGAGAAGTGGTTTAAAACACAGCGGTAAGATAGGCAACACCAACATGGAATAGAACATTCGTCGCTTGAATTTTTAAAGCATTGATTCAACGCAACATCTCTTGGGGAAAATGGTGTCTTTTCTGTCTATGAAAAACTGCGTTACCGAAGGAAAGAAAAAACTGCAGTCAAGTTGAGCAAGTGAGGTTGATCTGCAAAAAACCACAAAAGAAAAAGGGAAATTTGATATAATGGCATAGACAAGGACCCAAAAACAATGGGAAGCTGATTAAGCTTTAGCAAGTCCTAAATCTCTTCCTCAAGGTAGAGACCCTCCTAAAACCCAACAGATTCTGAAACGAGGAAACGAAAAATCAAGTGGGTCGGTTGAAAGATGGTTTCTGCTGGGACAAATTTTCATGATCTGCTGCAAAAATGGCGGCTTCCTTTTCTGGGGCCGCAGATTCAGAGAGGAAAAGGAGAAGCAACTAATCAGACACTCTTAAAGATTTTGAGTTTCACACGAGACCCTTTTGATGGAAGGAACCGAAAAAAGTTTCGAGGTTCAGGAGCTTTACCGGATCAGAAAATCTTCGCAGCATCATCCTCAAAGCTCTTCTTTTTATTATCACGTCAAGGAAACCAAAAGATTGGATTATGTTGAGGATATGACCCGGTCCAAGACTGGTTTGTGTTCTCAAGGCAGTGCGTCGGAACGCACTTTGATCAGACATACCATAAAAATGTCTGATTTCTACGTTAAATTGTGAACCAAAGAAGGAAAGAGAGAGGGAAGGAGAAAGGAGCTCAAGAAAAGAGAAAAGAAAGACAAACACAAAACTAGGAGCCACGGAAGGCTTAGTAGCTTCTTTCCATGGTTTCCCTTTTGCAGATCTAACATCAGAGCAAAACTCAACATTCTGAAAACGCCGAGACATCATCAAAAAGGAAAAAAAGAAATAAATCGTTCAAACCTAAACATCAAAGAGAGGAAAAAAGATACAGCAACTTTATTTCACTTAAATTTTCAAAGAAGACCGAAAAAAGCAGGAAACCATCACCCTTCAAGAACCACCCCAAGAGGCACAAACCGATATAAATGAAAAGAAGCAGAAGAAAAGGTTAAAAAACAACCAAAATCTGGAGAATCTAAGATGACCCAATAGAGTCAGTGAGAGAGATAGAGAGAGAGAGAGAGAGAGAGAGAGAGAGAGAGGGAGAAATGGTAGGTTTCACTTTGGTTTCCTTGCTTCTTCTTCTCTTTCTAACTTAGGAGAGGAGGCTCTACGAAATAATTTGTTGTTGTTTTGGTGATAATACCTCGAGCTGCTGCAGAACTCGTACAGCTTTCCTCTATTAGAGAAGATGATGAGAGCAACCTCCGCATCGCAAAGCACGGAAAGCTCGTAAGCTTTCTTCAAAAGACCATTCCTTCTCTTCGCAAAGGTCACCTGCCTGTTGATCTTGTTCTCGATCCTCTTCAGCTCCACCCTTCCTCTCCCCATCTTTCCCACCACCCCCCCCCCCCCCCCAACCTTCTTTTCTTTCCCCTTTCTCTTGTCTTTGCTGTTTTCGTCACCAACCCACAATCCCACAAATTTGTTCACTTCTTCAAAAGAGATCTCTTCTCGGTTCTGCAACCTTTCTTGTGTCTAGCCATACTTATGCATGGTCTCTCTCTTCCCCCTCCCCCCTCTCTCTCTCTCTCTTAGGAAGCCTCTACACGGTAAAAGTCAACAAAGATAGTAGCCGTCTGTGTACTTTTTGTCATGAGGCGGTTCTTTGAGGGGAAATTACAATGTCAAAAGACCAGAACCGCCCAATAAACCAGACCCCCCCCCCTAAAAAAAAAAAAAAAAAAAAAAAAAAAAAAAAACTTCCCAATTAGTTGATTGTATAATGGTTCGTGCATGTATTATTGCCACGTAAAAGGTAAGACATTGGAAAATCGCTAACCGCGAATTGTGAATGAATGCTACTGAGTTTCATTCTATCAGATCAAATCAATCATATATCAAGATATTTATTTTGTAGGGCTCACAAGTTAAGTCTTGTCGAAAGATATGAATTATTTCGTGATTTATATGATGCGATTGGTTCTATTTATAGTATCGTTGGGAATAAAAGTCCAATCGGACGGTGGAGGAGCAAGGAAGACGAGCTTAAGAAACGTCGTCTAACGGAGACCAGGAGAGAAAGATAATGGTGAACTACGAATTAAGAGGAACACGTCGGAGAGTCTAGCGAGATCAATGCAAAAGGTCCCCTATCATTGCCACGTGTCAAGAGGAGGAGTGGAGATCATTCTAGGGTCCACCTAAACTGACCATTTCTTTTCAGGTTTGGGCAAAATCATGCAACTTAACCTTCACAAAAAGCTTAGGCAAACTTGTATGTTCCTACAGAGTACTTCAGGGTTTTCTCTATTGGCGGATTTAATTTCGCCACTGTAAATTTGTTGCATCAAACCTTTTTGTGAGACAAATGCTTTTCAATAAATAAATAAAAATTATGACACTTCTAATAATTGGCATATGTATGTGGTCGTCGTAATTAGTGAAAAAGATAAAATATACACATGTTCGTTTGTGACATTTCGGGGGTAACATAAATAACATTTTTTTATAAATTACGGAGCACAAGTGAAAAGTTGAAATCCCGACACTCCCTTTCATCTTCATGCTTATTATTCTTGTTATTTTGTATATTTATGTCCCCGTCATTTGTCTGATTTAATTACGTCCGAATCCCTTGTCGTGTGCGTAAGGTCCGACTTCCACCCCAAGGGGAAGTGTTTTATAGCGTGTTATGTGGACATTGTTTGTCCATTTCCCACACCTTGAACTTTCGTGGAAAACAATTTGCAACCCATTTCCAATTGACTCCAAGACTTAGATTAAAAACAGGTTTTTTTCCCAAGCGGTTGCAACTATAAAAGGACATTATAGCCCTTCATGAGATGTTCAACGAAGTCCTCACTATCATGTCGATTTTTACATATAGTCTTCCCAGTTTTGAGGTATTGCAACTTTCTGATACATGATACCAAATACACAAGTTATGGTATTTTTGCGACACGATCATAGCATAGCCGGCAAACTCATGCGACACAATGACAACAATAACTTATAGACAGTTAGGCACCAAAAAGAGAAGGAAAGAAAATGTATTTCATGTATCCGCTACAATAACAACGACTAGGCGACCAATGGCCATATTTGGGGCAACCAATGTTTGTCAGTCTGCCTCCTCTTTGTCATCTCTATTGAGAGTTGACCCTTGCATCTTCAGTGACCATCGCCCAGATCTATGGCAAGGGTTGCGAGCCTCGCCATTCAATGTGAATAAAGTCATGACTTTCGTACGATCTCTCTCAGTGTCTGTTTAATCCACGTCATTAATTGTCCAGTGAGGCCGAGCATGGTACTGCCATTGGATTCAACATAAGTATGTTTTTTACGTGTTCAATGAAGATTCAAATGAAAAGAAAGAAAACACGTAGTGTTCGAACCCAAACAGAATCGGAAAAATTCAAAGACAAGTCAACTTGGTGGAGGGGCGGCCGTCGCCGCCCATCACACCTTCTCTCTCTCTCTCTCTTTCTCTGTTTCATTTTTCTAATGTATTTGAAATGTGTTCTTTTTGCGGGATTATGACTAAATGTTCTAAAAGTTTAACATATTAAAAGAAAGTGTAGTTTAATAAATAGATATTTTATTGCCCCTTATACTTAGTTGATCTTTTTGTCTAGTATTAATGATTTGTTTGTTTCGCAAAAAAAAAATTCAAAAGAAAAAAATTTCCTCATTTTTTGGCACTTGGTTCACTTAGGAAAATGAGGAAAATTGTCCAAAAAGTTTTAAACTTATTACACTTTTGCGAATTCAGTCATAAACCTTCGATTTTACTAATTGAATTCTAAACATTTTTCATATTTTGCAAATTGAGTTCATCTAGTCAATTTTAGTCAAAATTAGCGGCATGATGCTAACCATCCTACGTGGTATGACCAGCGCTAACGTGGACAAATTTTAATAATATATTTTTTAATTTTTTTAATTTTGTTACTAATTTTTTTCCTTTTTCTTTGTTTCCCCCTTTCTTCTTTCTTTTGCCAGTGGCCGGGCCGGCCGAGCTAGCCAGCCTCACCGGCGATAGGCGAGGCCCGATTGGGTGAGGGCAAGCCCTGACAAGGGGAGCCCTCACCCAAGCTAGATTTGGTAAGCGCTGCTTACCTCGCTCAGTGTTGCCAAATTTAGCAAGGGCGAGAATGACCACCCAAGGAATCATCCCTTCATCATCCATGGTTCGAAGTTCACTACCTTGTCTCCTCTGTGTGCTCTGCGACTCCGTAAACCCTAATCGTTGTCTCTCTTTACTCAATTGAAGTTTTAGAGAAGCCTCAATTTTGTCTCGCCTTTGCTCGATGTGTGTGCTCGGGCGAGGTCAGGTCTCAGCGAGGGCTCCCCTTGCCCAGGCTTGGGTGACGTTAGGTAAGGTGGCTGGCCCTTGCTAGATCTAGCCTGGGTGAGGTTGACTATCGTCAAGCCTTGCCGGCGATCAACTTCACCTAGTTGAGCCTTGCTTGTGGCAAGCGAGGCTAGTTGGCCTAGTCAGCCTGGCCACTAGCAAATGGAAGAAGAAATGGGGGGAAAAGAGAGAGAGAGAGAGAGAGAGAGAGAGAGAGAGAGAGAGAGAGAGAGAGAGAGAGAGAGAGAGAGAGAGAGAGAGAGAGAGAGAGAGAGGAAAAAAATCAGCAAAATAAAAAGTAAAAATCGAAAAATATTAAAATATTATTAAATTTTGTCCACATCATACCACATAGGATTGCCAACTTCCACATTAGTGAATTTCAACCAAAATTGGTCGGATCGACTCAATTGGCAAAATATGAAAAATGTTTAGGACATAATTAACAAAATTAAAAGGTTTAAGATTGAATTGGCAAAAGTATAATTGGTTAGGGACTTTTTGGACAATTTTCCCTAAGAAAATGAGTTAACGGAAAACCTATGTTTAAATTCAGGAAAATAATTTCTTCTTTAAAAAATCATAAATCATTTTCCAAAATATGGCTAGGTATCGACGCTTACATCCGAAACTTTATCCTTAGACACAGAAACCCCAACACTGAATCCCAGGTTCTCGGCGTCTAGGACTAGGTTTCCAATGCCCGCACCCAGGTCCATCCAAGCTGACCCCGCGACCTTGGTGCTTGTGCTCGGATTGTCAGTTCCTGCACCCAGGTCTATTGAGGTTAAGGCAGGAGCCCAAGGCCGCGGTGCCTATGCCCTGACACCCGAACCCAAGTCCACAAAGGTTGTGCTTGGGTCCCCAATGCTCAAATTTGGTCCCTAGCACTTCGACCTAGGTCCCCGGGCTTGGTCCTTTATGCCCAAGCCAAGGTCATCAAGGCTAAGGTTGAGGACATTGGTGCTAGTGCTTGTGCTTGAGTCCATCAAAGTTGGGCTCGAACCCTGCACTCTCGCCTTGATCCATCAAGGTCGAGCTTGAGATCAAGCTGTTCGTGCCCCATAGCGCTCGAGTTAGGGTCCATGTGCAAGTTACCAATGCTTGAATAATATATGTCTATTAAGGAAAATTAAATTAATTTTTTTTTTTCATTTCGAAAGACAAAAAATGTTTTTAAATTCATTTTTAAGTTTTAGCTAAATACTGGAAAATAAAATGCCACTTTTTTTCGTGAAACAAATTAAGCCAAATTCGAACTCAAGTTCTCCTACTCCGATATTATAAAAGATTTTGTAAGAACACAACAAATTATTCTAAAAACTTAAATCATTAGAAAAATGTATGATATAATATTTAAGTATTCTATTGCTATTCACATACATAATGTCGTAATTCCTATACAAAGTGACGTAAGAAATAAGTGCCCGAATGGTTGATCTATGTGCATCCAATGACCATCAATTTCATGTTGTTTTCAATTGATCATTGATAAATATTTTCGATGATCTAATTGCTACCGACTTTTCGGAAAACGATTTTTGGAGATCATGGAAATCTCCATTTCTCATACATGGTATAGACTAAATCCATCATATCACACCAATCACATTTCATGAATCCGTAAAAACCACTTCGGGTCTCATCGAGAAACAAGTTTCCATACACTTTCTCAGCCGCGATTCGCCTTGTTCGCCACATCACCGCATTACTTACCAATCGAGTTTCGGTTTATATTTTCTGATGCGTATGAATGCGACGGGGATGGCATAGGGACCAGCTACAGGCGCATCAATAATTAGGAGGGGCCACATGGGCTTGGTCGCAATGCGATGTGGTCCAAACGTACAGGAGGAACCAGCAGGTGTCGGCATGGGACCGGGGGATGACAATGAACTGGATTGTGGACGGATCCGATGACGGCGACAGAGCCGAGACATCTCGAAGCGAAATCGTTCGGGGGCTACAGAGATCGAAGGCGCATGTGTTCCTCCCTTTGTCCTTGATGATCGATCCTTCTTCCTTCTTATCGTTTTCGGTAGGTAGATCGGCTTTCAATGCAGTCCTCAAGTTTACAGTTGTTGTAATCAAGTTTTTGATCGCTACATTATTCCGATTCCGTCCAGATTCCGCAAAATGGAACGTAACATATACCGTCGGCATGAAAGTACAATGACCAGCTAAGTGACATCATGATTAATCAATTTTGCACTGGTCAAACTTCAAGATAGCAAGAACATTGTTAGCGTAATTAAATATCAAACAATACATTCATCTAACAACTTAAATTTTTAGAACAGTTGGCAATTATTTATCAAAATTTTACATGATATTAGAGTTGACGCTTAGTACTAGATAAATAGACCAGACTAAGCGTGATGAGGAGTGTTAGCGTAATTAAATATTAAACTACGCTTTCATTTAACAACTTAAACTTTTAGAATAGTTGACGGTGATCCACCAAAATCTCACAAACATCAATTCATTGTGCAATCAAGCATAACTTTCAATGGTTCTTGATCAGTTGCGGCATTCATTGTTTCGACATCTCACTTTCGATGGCATCAATAAGCATATTTTGCTTTGTCATAATTGGCAATGGAAGGGGTTTGATTGGAAAATAATTAATTCCACAAATTTAAGGAACTGATTTTGCCGATCTTGAGTCGAAGATCACTTTGAAATTATATTGCAAGTTCAGACTTTTGAGACTGATAAATACACCTTTTCCTCTTGATAAGAATGACTTTTTCTTCACTAAGTTGAATTATGCGGGTCCTTTAGAAGAGACCCAAAAGAAAAAACCACTATCTTTCTCTCCCTCCTTGGCAAGAATATTTCATAAAATAGGTAAACACACAGTAAATGCATGAACTTTTGTCCAATTTATTACTAGGTATTCAAACTTTCTTTTTATTTAATTAAGTACTTCTAATGCTATAAAACCTCCGTTAAAATCATGGACGAGAATGCCAAATTGGACATTAACGTCATTAAATAACAACACACTGGCATTTGATGTGGCCTTTTGAAATGATAGGCTAATGGGGACATCTTGGAAGGCTTAAATGGTCCAAGTCATCTCCCTCCCTCCCCCCTCCCCTTTCTCTCTCGTGTAACCTAAATAAAGATGGCATAGCTTTTGCTAAATAAACAAGCCATTTTAGCAAAATCACATGACACGGCAATTTATATAAAAGAGGTCTCGCATCGAGTCAAATTTGAAAAAGGTACTTGATCGAACAAAAGAGAAATTTAGGTTATGGTGTCATTATCCCTTCACAAAGACAGTATGTATAAAGGCCCTTCATAATGGGAATAGGAGATGGATAATATCAGGCCATATGTGCAACAAAAGGGCATCAATCACTTTTGCGGAAAAGCATAGGAATGCACTCTTCCAATTTGAGGGGGAAGATTAAACAGGAAATGGTAAATTGGATGAAGGAGATAAATGAAGATGATAGATTGATAGAAAGGAACCACGCAAACGGAGTTCTCGCTATCTTTCAATTCACGTGGTTGTAGCTGGCCTAGCCTCTAGGAAGGCTACTTCATTTTTTTTAGGCGAAGTACTCGGTGTTGTCCCAACATAGAGTGGCAAAAGAGGAGAGAACGTAGTACAAAGTAAAGTGAGAAAACAAAGACAACATCGTTGTACCACGAGTGACTATTCTCGCTTGGCAGTTCCAATTTGCCAACCTACTCCTTGAGTCGATCCAACTCTTTGATTGCAACAACACACCTAACCCCATTTCATTTCTCACTAGATTATATCCTTTGTTGACACTTTAAAATGCCAAACTTTTATTTATAACTGACAAGTGATGAATTTGGTCGATAATAGCATAATAAGGTGAACAATAGAAGTCATCTATGAAAAGAACAATTTACAAGTTAAAGAGCATTGGAAACTTGTTAAGGAAGCTATGGAGATCAAACATCGGTTATTGAAGAAAACTCACTTGAGGGGATAAAGTCATCAACATCAACATGCAATTACTGAGATTTTTGGATATGTAACTTCTTTTAAATAAGTTTTGCTAGATAGTAGGTAATTGTTGGGCGGTCATACTTATTGCCACTATTTTAGGATTTTGTAACTTATGGTGGATAATGTACCATCTTGTAACTGCAGATTGGATTAGGATGTTATTTGTTATGAAAATAAATTTGGGAAGCTATGGGTGCGTTTGGTAACATTTACGTTTAAAAATTGTTTCTAGGAACGAAAATAGAAAAAAGTATTTACGCTGGGGAACAATTTTTAAACAAAAAAACGCGTTTGGTATATCATTTTTAAATATAAAAAGAATAGAAACACGTTTGGTAAATTTGTATAATTTTTTTATTTCTTTTAATTTTTTAATATTTTTATTTTATTTTTTCTATTTTCTTTCTTATTTTTCTTTTTTTTTTATTTTTTATTTTTTCTTTTTCCTTTTTTTTTTTCTTTTTTGGCCGGTCGCCGGCCTCGGCCATGGCCGGCGACCGGCCGTCGAGGGCCGGCGACCTCGCCGGAGCGTCGCCGCCCCCGGCGAGGCCGAGCGTCGCCGGCCCCGGCGAGGCTCGGCCTCGCGCCGGGCCGGGCGAGCTCGATCTCGCCCGGATCCGGCGGCGGCCGGCGAGGCTCGACCTCGCCGGCCCCTCGCCCGAGCTCGGCCTCGCCGTAGGCCGGGCGAGGCTCGGCCTCGCCTTGGCCGGGCGAGCTCGAGCTCGCCCGGATCCGGCGAGGCCGAGCTCGCCGGCCGGCCGGTCGAGCTCGGCCTCGCCGGATCTGGCGAGATCGAGCTCGCCCGGCTCGGCGAGGCCGAGCCTCGCCGCCGGGGCCGGAGATGCTCGGCCTCGCCGGGGGCCCGACGACGCTCCGGCGAGGTCGCCGGCCCTCGACGGCCGGTCGCCGGCCATGGCCGAGGCCGGCGACCGGCGAAAGAAAAAAGAAAGAAAAAGAAGAAGAAAAGAAGAAGAAAAAGAGAGAAGAAAATGGAAGAGAGAGAAAAAGTGTTCCTAAATTTTGTTCCAAAAACAAAAACAACTTTTTTTTTTTTTTTGTTTTTGAGGATGTGTTTTAAAACAAAAAAATAATTTTGGAACAAAAACGTAAACAAACGCGTTTAATTTTTTTTTGTTAAAAGGAACAAAAAAACAAAAATTTGTGTTGCGGGAACGAACACTTTTTACCATGCGAGCCCTATCTCTTTCAAATTTCATAACTATTTGTAACCGCCACATTGTACTCTTTGCATAATATCCAATCACTCACAAAACTCAATGTTTGTTGCAAGTTTATCTTTATCTCAAATATCTGATTGTGACTGCCTCCAATTTTCATACCTTCAATTTTTTTGTCATTTACTTTCCCCTTTAAGATCAACAAAGGATCTTTAATAAGTTTTGTCATATGTGAAAAGTAGTTCATCGTCGATTCAATTTCGTTATAACATGATGATATTTCATCAGCACCCTTTCGAAGAAACAATCCTAAATATCAAGCTAACACGAGACATCATTAGTGTCTGGAGAAGTTACAATACGACATAATCCTGTGTTTTAAGGTAACAATTTTGTCCAAAGCCTACGAGTTGCGTGAAAGGGAAAGCAAGCCGCGGTGGGGACCACAGAGATTTTTCCTTGAAGAATCCGACGGCAGAGGATCGATGCCGAAGGGACGGGGGGGCCACCACAGGTACTTTTGAAAAACTGTCAGATTACTTGCCATTTTAAGGTGGACATGATGGAGATCGACATTAAATATGGAGGGGACTCTATACCAAGAACGGCAAAGGCTTCCCTTCAAGGGGAGTCGCGTCTTAGCTGTGCTTTCTCTTTTGTCTTCCGAGCCGAAGTCGTTTCACCGACCCCTTCGCCTTTTGTCCATTCTTCTTTTCGCGAGGCTCGAGGGGAGGGGGAGTTTACGTTTGGGCTTTGCTCAGCCTAATTTCGAAATGAATATTAGCATTAATCACGCTTCATATTCGCATAAATTCTTAACGAGAAAATGATACAAATAATTTCTGAATTTTGACTTAATATATAATATAACTTAATTTGTTCAATATGACTTCTAAATTTTAAAGTAATGTGCAAATTATGGAACGTGAAATTTTAATTTATTCAATGTGATTGACATTCAATTTAACCATTAAAATTATACGAAAATGTTTAAGGATAACATTTAGTATTTTCATATAGTTCACCCAATGACCATATTGAGCAAATTAAGAGTTCGAGAACTACATTGACGCGTTTGGCTAAAGCTGATGAGCCATTTATATCATTATCTCATTTTTATATTTATATACCGTGTGTCGTGGGATCTCGTCATTATCCCTTTTCCATTTCCCATCAATATAAGGATTTATCACTTAATTCGCAAATAATCAACGAGGGATGATGACATCTAGGGCTTTTTCAATATGTGTATGTCGTTTCCATACTTGTTTTTTGCTCAGTCGCTTATCAAAACCAATTATACTATTTATTTGATACTGAGTTCGATAGAAGAAGAAGACCACTATCCTCTTTTTCTTTTAGGATCCGTTGCTTCTTCTTCTTGTTTTTTTTTTTTTTTAAACATAAGGGATTCATTACTTGTTTGAGGCACAAAAGCGACAAAGAATTGCCCGATTAGCATAAGAGACACTGTCATTTTAGATCAAATGGGGCCTCATGCACAAAATTGGATTGGCGATGGCAAGAAGACTTTCTTTTATGGCTATATTCTGTTGCATCTCTCGTTGCTCCTCCATTGGACAAGTATCATCGTTGAGTTATCTCCGAATGAGGATTAGATTTCGAAGTCAAAGCTTGATATGTCATCTTAGGGGTTCTTGGCATTTACTTCGTGCCAGATTTGATGAATTGCTTTCCATACAAGTTTTTCTTGGATGGTTGGATATATATAATGGAGTGACTAAATCAAATTTCAATCTTACATTTTTCATCTCATCGTCTACACACTTTGAAACGTGAGAATCGAACATATTTTGTGCGCCTAACCCACGTACAAAAGCTGGTTCCCCACCACCACGTCAACCCATGTGGTCAGCAAGATTCCTCAATCAATGGATGTGTGGGCTTGATCATGGCCAATGAGACAAGGAATTCGATAAGTTATCCTACGTACTTGTACAATTACCTTCGACATTGTCTAGAAAATTTCACCTATTTCAGGTCATGAGAAACTAAAAGTACATCAGCGGAAAAATTGACAAAAATGTCATAAATCTATTGTAATTGTGTCAATTCAATCATAAATTTATTTTTTTGGCCAATCGAATCCCAAACATTTTACAATTGTATCAGTTTAGTCATTCTAGCCAAAATTGGTCGGCCGGTGCTGACATGGCCATCGGCCGACACCGACAATAATTTTTTCAATTATGTTTTATTTTTTCAAATTATATTATTAATTCATATCTTCTTTTTTCCTCTCTCTCTCTCTCTCTCTCTCTCTCTCTCTCTCTCTCTCTCTCCCTCCCTCCTCCCTCCTCGCTTGTCCTACCTCTATCTTCCTTTGGCTTCGGCGACCCAGCAATGGCAAGGCGAGCTTGCCCAACCATTGGCGAGGGCTCGCCATATTTGGTGGGGACTCACCTCACCATTTTTTTTTTGTCGTATCCACTCTACTTCTATACTAACTCTCACCCTTAGACTTTTTTCCTACCTCCTTATAGGGCGTGAGAGTCGAAACCCACACTTGAAACTAAATCGTCTCCACCTTAATCCCCCTGAGAAGGTGGAGATTCGAACCCTCCACCTCCCCTTTCTATGTTGGAAGGGTGGCCACTGGGGCAAACCCCACTGGTTCACCTCACCAGTGGCTGGGCAAGGGGGGTCTCGCTGTCCCTGGGTTTGGCGAGGCGAGCCCCCACCGCATTATGGCAAGGGCTTGTTAGATCTGGCGGGGACTCGCCTCTCCCAACAACGGTGAGGTGAGCTCACCCGACCACCGCAGTTTGACGACCGACCAGCCCTCCCCTCTAGCTGGTTGCCGGAACCAATGGAAGAAGGAGGGAGGAGGAAGGAGGACAAAAAAAAGAAGAGAGAAAGAAAAAAAGGATAAAAAGATAAAAAATTAATAAAATAATAAAATAATTTGCAAAAAATAAATATATTATTAAACAAAAATCGGCAACACCGGCCAACGGCCATGTCAAGATCGGTTGGCCAATTTTGGCCGAAAAGACTAAATTGGCATAATTGCAAAAAGTTT
Organism: Eucalyptus curtisii; assembly: GCA_017140595.1. Classification (NCBI taxonomy): domain Eukaryota; kingdom Viridiplantae; phylum Streptophyta; class Magnoliopsida; order Myrtales; family Myrtaceae; genus Eucalyptus; species Eucalyptus curtisii. The sequence goes on along the minus strand of CM029501.1, from coordinate 39,940,332 downwards.
AGGACTTAATTGGTAAAAAAAAAATGTTTATAACTAAATTGACATTATTGCAATAGGTTTAGAACATTTTTGGTAATTTTCTCGTACACCAGTCATATTGTCGATTGCAAAAGTAGAAGTAAATAGTATTGGCCACAAAGGGACGTGATGGTTCTGTTTGGTTATCAGGAAATAGAGGTAACAGAATGGGAATGGAATCCTTGTTCTCTTCTAATACTATTTAGCAGCACGAAATGGAGTCGAATGGATGTCAAAGCTCCAAATGAGTAGTGCAAATGAAGGAGTGAAATCCGCAAATATCATGCATTTATAGTGAGATACATGTGTAAGTGTTGAAAAAATATTACTTAACTCATTGATTCAAATTTTCAAGTGAAGATGCAACTAACTAAATGTACTAATGGCTTTGGATTTGAACTCTCTTCCCAATCTCCTCCAAGCGAAGGTATTAGATTTCCGCTAAGCACTCTCAATAATTGGTATCGGAGTCGATGGCCAATTAATAGCCTTCTCCCAATGAGTTGGTATCCGAGCCAATGGTCAATTGGTGGCCCTCTTAATGAATTGTGTTAAAAAAGTTCTATAATGGAGATTTGGTCTCCTCTTAGTGAGTTGTAAAATGTCATACATCAGAGAATTGACATGATATGGAGTAATTAATATATACTATTTGGGACCAGAGTCGCTAGTTAATTACCAAAAAAGTCATAAATTTATTGCAATTGTGCTAATTCAGTCATTAACTTTTTTTGTCAATTTAATCCTAAATATTTTGCAATTGTCCCAACTCATTGGTTTAAGGTAATTACTGAATGTATTGACGTTTTTCGATTTGAGCTCCCTTTTAGCAATCTTTAGGTGAAGGTATTGAGATAGACTAATAATTGAGGGGAAAATTACCAAAAAAATTCTAGACATATTGCAATTGTGTCGGTTCGCCTTAAACTTATTTTTTTTTTGGCCAATTAAGTTCTAAACCTTTTGCAATAGTGCTTGTTCAATCCATCCAAAGCCAAATTTGGTCGGCTAGTACTAATGTAGTGGTCGATCGCGCCGGAATAATTTTTCAATAATACTTTATTTTTCAAATTATTTATTATTTATTATTTTTCTCTTTTTTTTCTTGTTTTCCCCTCCTCCCTCCTTCTTCCTTTGGCTCGGCAACTGTCCAAGGGGGAGGGCTAGGTGGTCACTAAACTGAGGCGGTCGGGCGAGCTCACATCGCCGTCGCTGGGCAAGCTCGCCCCTCACCCTCGCCCAGCCATCGCGAGGTGAGCTCACCAATTGGCAAGGGCTCACCTCGCCATTGGCTGGGTGAGCTCGCCCTCGCCTAGCGACGATGAGGCTAGCTCGCCTAGCTGCCTCAATCCGGCGACTAGTCAAAGGGCTAAAGCCAAAGGAAGATGGAGAGAAGAGAAGGGAGGGGAAAAAGAGAAAGATAAAAAAAAAAAAAAAAAGAAGATAAAATAATTAATAAAAAATGCGATGAAATAAAATATTATTAAAAAATTGCCACTGGTGCTAACCTTACCAAGTCAAGACTAAATGACCAAATTTGATCAGATGAACTAAACTAACACAATTATAAAATGTTTAAGATTCAATTGGCCAACAAAATAAATTTAGGACTAAATTGACACAACCGCAATACATTTAAGACTTTTTGGTAATTTTTTCAATAGTTGAGTGTGAGCCTAATAAGCGGCCGGTAGTTGCATATACTAGTTTCTACGATATCCCAAGTCAAGAGTTATGACCACATGTTGGTCTCGTTTGATGTTGATTTGTCGATGTAAATCCTCTCGAAGCAGACCAGTTAGAACGGAAGGCGTGGTCCTCTTGCTGGCGTCCTTGTATTTTGTAGGCATTGCATTAGCAACGGCGAGAGGCAACCGCACCTTGTACTACCTTCAACCCTCCCTCCTAGCAACTTTAAATATTGTCTATTGGCTATCATGTTTCAATTTCTATAATAGCATGTGCTTCTCGTTATTCGTGTATTTTCGTTTTTTTCTCGTCTTTTCCTTTTTTCCCCCCTTTTCCCCACGTGTTTGTTGCCTTCCTTTCCTTCAATTTTCAGACCCTTGTAGCTTCGCTGCAGCACATTCTATGCCGGAATTCGAGCTTGTCCCTTTCTAGCATTATGCATTTGTTTTTTTGAAAATTTCATGATATTATAAAATATTTTTTATGAAAATTATTCTAAAAAAAAAAAGTTAACTTTCATTATTTAATAGTTTAGAGAAAATAATTTCATTCTAATTAGAAGGGAAAGTCGTTTCCTTCCTAATTTAAGCCTGCTTGTTTTTAGTTTATAGATAATATTTTCCATAGGTTGATTAGTTTTTCGTTATTCAAACACCAAAAAGTCGGAAAATAAGTTTCAAGAAACAATTCTCTTTCATACAAATGGACTGTAAATTCCATTAGGAGCTTAGGAAATTTCCTATATTAATGCATATTTGTTCGGCAAAAGTTGTCCAGTCAACACGAGAACCCGTGTTTGGACCATAGTAGGATTTGGCCACATAGAGAATAGTGTGAATAATAGGCTTTAGAATAGAGCCAATGCGGCTAAGCCGAAAGGATAACTTATGGTGTGTGAAAATTGGACCCAATGCCACCTAATTAGAACAAAATACAAAAAAGAATATTGAATCGAAGTTTTGTAGGCATATATCGATTCGTGTAGTACGATTCAAGATCTAAGCAATATGTATTCATTAGGAGAATTGCTAATCTCCTTAATTGCAAGTCAATTTACAATTTAATACATATCCATCAATTTAAGTGATTCAAATTTTTTGTATGTTTACGTGCCAAACAATGTAATGTTATCGTACATTTTATGATGCATGTTGTATTTTGAGAGTTACAAAATCATTGAAATTGAATTAGTTGAATTTGAACAAAATGACACATAAAGGTTATTTGAATGCGATCCTTATGTTAAATAAAACAATCGAAAGTTACATCTTCTTTTGGATAGAATTCATTGCTTGTACTCGAAATTTTTTTTTTTTTTTATTTTTGTAAATCATAAATCTTGCTCACCTTTTCATATTATATAGTGTTATCTACAAAAATTCTAAATGACCGTGACACAAAATACTGATTTTGGGCACTACATAGAATCTTACAATTCAATTCACGATATGTAATCCATGCATTTACAATTTAAATTTGTGACATGGGTCTCCAACTACAACTATGCTGAAGATACAAGAAAGGAATATGATAGCTGCTTGTGCGAAGTCCAATTTGCCGGATAAAAAACAAATAGTTTTGATTAGCCATTTTGGCAACTCTCGACCTCCTAATTCCACAAGAATGTATCGGCAACTTCCAGACTCGATCCTCAAAAAGGAATTAGTTGCAGATTATGGCACGGCATTGACATTCTTCGATTAGAGAATGAATGTCACAACACGTGAAAAAGGCGCAAGGGGCAAAGGGTGTTTGGTAAACATCGTTCTCCGACGAATTGACGCAACCTATTAACCGTCGATCGTAGAGTTTAGATGATTGTCCACTTAAGGACTTGTCTTATGTTGTTCATTGCGGGCTAAGAAGATCCCCCCCACAACAGAGCCTGGTCTACGCGTGTTGTCGTGTTACGGTTGCGCCTACATCTTTGAATTCATGTGTAGGCAAAGAAAGAAAATAGCTGGTCGGTGTTGAGCGTCCTACCAATTGCTTATCCACAAGAAGTAAAAGTTCCCCTTTGATTACTTATAAAAAAAAAAGAACAAAAAGAAAGAAAGCAGAGGAATTGTATTTCCGTACATATCATGACTTGTTCGAGAACTTTAAAACTCCTCCACGAATGCAAGCTAGCTTTTCTGCTTCAAGAAAAGACCGAAGAAGATTAATATCAAATGAGAAAACTTAATAGTACTTTATATGCGATATGCGCAGCTTATAGATTTTAGTTTTTCCAACACAAGTCGCCCTTTCTCACTGTTAATGAAGGACCTTCTCTTGGCACCCACGTCAATGAAGGACCTTCTGTTGTAATATCGTGAAGGACCTTCCTAAATGTATAGCCACCGATGTCAATGGACGACTCTTGCGTGCTCACTACCAGCAGGCGAATAGTGTGGTCAATTATCGCATATGACCGATTTACTTTCCTAGAATGCCAGAATTGAGAAAAACATTGCACCAATCGCCTGAAAGCCGACAATAGTGCCTTACTTTAGCTACCTCAACTAACCCACCGAAAAACCTATTTTCTACCTCGAACAACAAATGGGAAGCCGTTTTCAGCCGAGTGTAATTGCTACTTAGGGTTACATTAGGTAAATCTAAGGACAACTAGATTCCCGATTCTAATTCGTCAATCGAAATGTCTAGTGTCATTTGACTACCGATCTCCTAACTATATTAATCTAAAAAAGAAAATTAAAAAAAAAAAAAAAAAAAAAAAAAAAAAAAAAAAAAAAAAAAGGCAAATCAATGGTCCCTTCTGAATCTGGTCACTCATTGTCGTGTCGTAGAAGGTGTGAATGAATTGCACGGCTTGCCCTTCACCTCTTCTCATCAGTAATCGCTTAGAAGTTGCATTGTAACGAGCCTTCCTATTCTCCTACCTTTCAATCTTTTACTCCATTATTTTATAGAAAAATAAATATAAATGAAATCAACTTATCATAGAGCCAAGAATAATTTCCAGAGCCAAAAATTAGAATCTCATAAGGGAATGGAACAGCAAAAAAAAAAAAAAAAAAAAAAAACCTACTTTCCGAGAGCGAAGATGAGGCCCAGTTCCACATAGCCCATCAAAGCCCAAGTTAGAAAATCCTCTGCCTCTTCCACCGTCCTTCGTATTATTCTAAAGAGAGCCTCATCCTCCTTTTATTTTCTTTTGTACCAAGCAATTCATCACTTCACAACTCACTAAGGTCTAGGCCGAGCTGATCAATGATGGAGAGTACACTGTGGCGTATCGCCGCCAAGGATAGCACCGTGAATGGTCAGAAACTGACCAGGGCATCATGGCGTGAGCCTTAGTATAGAGGCCCATGACTAATATTGAGACGGAAGCCACCAAATGAAAAATGCAGTCATACAGCTAGAGAAGGCAGCAGCTATCCCGGCAAGAGAAGCTTGGATTCGAGATTCTGAAAAGCAGAACCTTGATTAAATCTAGATTTGGCAGCAACATTAAATAATTAAAACAAAATAGCAGAGAAATTCCCAGATATTTTAACTTATCCAGGGTTTTCACTGGCTTTGCTGTATGATGGACTATAATTGCACTGAAGACTACCCTGACTGGATAAATAAATACACCAGATCTTATATTATATAATTGGATTTTAGTAGGACAGGTCAATGTCGAGAATTTACAACAGGATGCATTTCCTTGGAATCACGAACAACTCAATGATTGCGACCTCCAGGAAGCTGGGAGTTACACTGAAAGGAAAACGTGACAGATCTTCAGCTAACAGTTTGGCAACAAATTTCCTTCATGAGCATCTTTTTCATATTGATCAACATAACAGAACTTGTTGTACAGCTTATAGATAAAACAAATGAAAAGACGGTCAAAACAAAACACACACTAATATCGGTGAACTAAATCCAAACCTCAACTACAGTGCCACAAACCAAAGGTGCTTCCTCATGCCCAACATCTAATTTCCATCTCTTGGAAAGTTTAAAATAAACTAAATATTTACAGGAAAAAATCTATAGGAAACTATCAAAATAAGGATGTGCACTCTTTCTAGGTTCTCTACTAGAATCCATGGCTACCACATAGTACACATGGGGGAAAATCTCCACATCCTTTTGAGTTGTTCTAAACGAAAAGCAATTTAGTATAACATCCAGGAGAAATTGGTAGACTCTAATCACTCATTGCTAGTATTTGCAGATACAGTCCATGCTTATCCAACTCAAGCCAACTAAACTCAACACAAAATTTTATAAATGCTTTTGATCCCAACGTCTAACTGTCCTTTCGCTAGATGCAAAAGTCCATAACAAACAAGGCTGAAAGTGACAAATTATATGGTTAAGAAAAGGATCCCACATATATTGGCAATTGTCAAGAAGGCTTTTCAAGACAGATTCCCTTGAATTCAGATTTGCTACTAGGTACCATTAGGTGTTTCCCAGATCTCACGGAGCACACAGAAAAGTAAATGTCCAGTTAACAATATGATTTTAATGCGACCGGTAATTCCAACTGATGGATTAATATGGAAAAAAGAAAGCAGTGTTTTCAAATTAAGATCCTGGTAGATGTAAAATTGACGGACAAAGAATCTCACACAGCAACAGTAGTAGATATAAGGAAGAACCTAAAGAAGCTACTAATCCTACACAGAAAAGAAAAAAACTGGCAAACTCATGTTCGGCATGCATAAGCTGGGGAACTTGAAGTCGCAGGTCCTCAACTTATATATACTATTATTATAAACAATTGAGAATGAGAGAATTACTAGCTAGTTGCGGAAAGGAAATAAAGAACGAAGAAATATTCAAACCTGGGAATGAGGCGATCAGATCTTAGTGACTTTCAAAGATTCTACTGCTTTACGTGGTGGGCTGGTTCTGTACATTAAAAAAAGGGTAAGTCATCTCAATTCAGTAGTAAGTGTAATTAGAACAAAAAAAGAAAAGAAAAAGAAAAGCAAATAGCCAGTTTCTTAAACTGATGCAAATTAAGCAAGGAAATCGTTCAGGCTGAGATGTATGACCAAAGTAAACATGGACAGGCAAGTTGCATTACTGCATAGAGCAAGGTTTACACCTGAGGCTTAAATGACCATCTCATTTATCATGTGACGAAAGATGATGATTAATACTACTGGTCAATTGAAACTCATTCTTTAAGATTGACAAGCCAAGCCCCAGCCCAATGGTGAATGATTTGAGAACCGTTAGCCTACATCACAGGCAATAATACATAGGATTGCTAAAGGAGAGGAAAGAGCCAAGATATCAGCCCTTAAGAACTCCTGAAGCATCAAACTCCTGTGCACCATTGATGGCAGAAGCACGAGCAGCACAGTGTCACCAATGGTCTTTGGATGGTTGTTTAACAATCAGCAAAAATAACTAGCAGACAATAACTCTACTCCCCCATGGGAGGTTGTCACTGACATCTACGACCTTCAAAGCTTACTACAGATTGATATATTTGCAAGTGAGATTATTGTCTCTTCAACATCCTTGAAGGAAGTGCATTGTAAGAGCTGCTAATCAGCTATCACAAGAAGTCAATTAGTGGGGACTAACTTAGCAACCTCTAACCTTTTTGATGTCCAGGATCTTCTATTTTTCTCATGGAGGCTTTTATATACAGCAAAGTGTACTAATATGATTCATGAATGCAAGACCCTTTTTCTTCAAAAGGACTACTAGTTTTGTGGAAGGCTTACGTGAACTGAATTTGAGCGGTGAACCAGTGTTAAAATCATCGATCCTTGTGTAAAAATTACGAGGACTACAGATGTAATATGCACCTTGACTTCAGAGTGTGATTGCCATTAGCACGTATCCCACGAGCTGTGGAAGCACACAGCCTAGGATGTAAATGTGACAGCGATTGGTAAAGCAAAGGGAACAACAATTGTGCTGTGGGTTAGTGAGAACTCAAGTCTGATGTGGAGTCGGAAGGATTTGTTATTTGACAAAAAAGTTCAAACTTCACACTCATTCCCAACTTAGTATTCCTAAGAGCAAGTGTCTACATGGACATACACCTGACAGTTGCATTAGGCTTCAACTGAGCCACAATTCTACCCTGGCAAATGGTCTCAATTTAGCTACTGCCGAAAAAAAAGGACTTGCATATATTGTATTGAAGTTATATATATTTGCATATTGTGTGCCCTAAAGCTACTATGATCAAAATGAATAGGCTTTGATTGAGGTGCCTCAAATTAGGGACCTACATATTATGCGCATCTTTGTGCCGATCTAACCTGATAACATGCCAACCATCCAAAAGCATGTGCTCCACCGGAGTTGATAAAGTGCTAAAAACATATTGAGATTTTATAATAACATATGGCCAAACCTGGCCTTCAAATCTCATGTCTTCATTTGTCTATCACTTCAAGTTTACAAAACTTAGACGTTATTTAAATGCTAAATTCCTTACCCAACAGCATTAAGTAGTTTATCAAGTGAACTCACCTTAGACTGCAGAATCTTTTGGCTGTCAATCAAGTACTGATTGGGATGGTTGATGCCAGCATCACATGATGATCCATGAACAGCTTCAAATGTTAATGTACATGCCACCTGAATTCACGGGAAAAGAACATTCATGAGCAACACTCGGACGGTAAAGGAAAATAACAAGCACTAAAAAGCAAGTTATGGGGTGTGTTCTCAGACCTGATAATGTCGGTTTCGCACTTTGTCAATTATGTCATCCATTCCTCGACTACCTACTCCCATTCTACCAAGAGCAGCCTTTAGATTTTCTTCACTGTCACATACAATTGATGAACCAAGATCAATATGTATGGTTCAGTACAAATACCGTCTGTGTTATGTTTCAGAAGCAGCATAATGTCGTAAAATGGAGTCAGATGTTGCTCTATAGATATTACCATAAAGATGAATGCAATAGTGTTGGTTTAAAAAGCATACGATACGTAATCTTTGAGGTTAACTACAGATTAAAATCCACACAAGCATATAAAACTTCAATTAAGGACCCGAGACAAATTCTTGAGTTATAGAAATAAGAAGAATTGTATATGTGATCTGGTAGTCAGAGCAAGTCTTTGCTGCACCTAGTGCAGGTGAGCCAAACTCATGCCACTTTAGAGCTGTCAGGTCCCACAAGGGGCCCACCTTATACGACAGGGAATATGAGTTGGGCTCACATGCACTAGAGCAGCCAAGATGTTCCTTGTTACTACACGCATCTCTTCATCTAACTCAAAATTGGATCAAGCAAGTAGACATTAATACAGCAATTGGATAGACAAGCCAGTAATTCTTATCCATTATTAGAGCATCAGCACAAACAAAATGTGGAGCTCCAGTATGACAGCTTTCTAGAGACCTCTACAACTTAGAATCATTGGAGATGATCCAGTCAGGCAGTTCACATGTTTGTTCAACTGATGTAAATATCACTATCATATGACATGGTTGTTATTATGTAGTCTGTTCCTAGGCATAAGGAAATTTAATCATCAGTAGTCAAGATCAATTGTACAAAAGCTTTAACTGTGATTTTACAGAATCGCAAGTGGCTTAGGTCATGAACCCTGTCCGGAAACATCCAAACCTTCTCCCATTATCAAATAGTATTTAAATGTCATAATTGATGACATAATAGTCGTTGCATTACACGTGCAACAATGAGACTGCAATCCTAATCCTGGAGGTCAGGAACATGTAACATGCCCAGTCAATACCCTCTCCTCCTTGCAAGAGTTGAGGAGGAAAAGAACGACTTGCATCATTAGTGACGCCAAATAATTCAATTATCACCTTGTTGTTACCTAAGCAAAAAACATCCAGATTATTCTTCCAATGAATACAAAATATACGCCATAGGCACCTAACAGATTATTACCACATTTCAGCAAGGTTTTCAAGTTATGTAGGATTTGCTATCCAATATTCAGACTAACAGCAGGTTCCCAAGCATATGGTCAAATGAGAGACCAAAAATGTCTCTACTACCATCTTTCAGGCCACATTGATGTTTCACGAGATGAAGAGTAGGCAAGGACTTCGAAGAAATTCCTTGAGAAACAGAGAACTGTGATGCTATTTGGTGAACTTTAAAATAGTGATTTAGGACTATCAGGTGAATATGGTAGGCACTAATTCCATGGCCTAAAATGATGTGACTCCAGAAAAATCAGTGTTTCCTTCTCCTTGCTCCTTGGCCTTGTTCATAAATGTTCATAAATTGACATATACATAACCTTACATGTAGAGGTTGGCAGTTAAATTGTTTTGCCTTCACAAACGCTTTATGAAATATCATTAGCACTTGAATTGAACCTGAAATGTCGGAAAGGACACCCATGATGATCCCCAACACCAGGAGTTGATGAAATGACCTTTTGACAAGAAAAAGGTGTGTAATCCTACAATAACAATAAGAAAAAAGATGACGATGTATTAAATTCACAGAAGCTAGGATATACAAAGAGAATTTTGGTTTCACAATGCAATTTGTCGCATTGTTGTGGCAACCCCCAGAAAAGAATGACAAGTACAACATCTTGTAAATGGTTATCAAATAGGTCACTCCCATTTTTGCAAGGAAGGTGAGGGAGAAATAAAGAATGCTTACTGTTCTTTTCCCTTCTCTTCCATAATTGTGTCGTATGTTATAAGCATGCTCTTTTTCAAACCTTTCAGCGCCAACCTACAAGAAAATAATCCATCATAACTAAATGATGCAATATTTGAGCTGCCCACAACAAATGCATGAATACTAAGAACAATGCACCACAGAAAACATAACGCCAAGTCTCTACTCAATGAAAAACCATTTATATGAATGCTTAATTGTGAACCCAGTGGTCCCTAGAAAAAAGGCTGCTTTGAGGTGGTTTTCTCAATTGAATTAATTTGGATTAAAATTGGTATTAATGCCTAACTAGTCAGAAACACCTCCAGTGCCTTTCGCTCATTAAAAAGAGTTTATGGGGTCAAATTAGTTGCAAGATCTCTGTAAGTAAAGCAATACCTCAATGACCATCAGTGGATCAACCAAAATAAGAACAAACATAAGTCAAAATGAATCTATGGCATGGCAAGCCGCAAGTCTATGAAGAAGAGTATTGTACTGACTTCAGTACTTACAAATCTTTGAGGTCCGAAGTAGGATATGTTTCAATTCAAGTATTGCTAAGGAGTGAGGTAATTCTAAGAGCAAGCAATATGGCAACCCTATAATGTTGGCTTATTAAAGAATGGATGTCTGCGTGGATTGGATACATGAAACAGGTGCCATTACCCATGCTCTTGCATTTGGGCCCCACACTTTGGCTTTGGCTGGTGTCTTAAAGGTCCATGAGTTATTGGGGATTCTAAGGCTTACGATACTATGTAGATGCGCTTCATCATCATCATCATCACAGAGAGAGAGAGAGAGAGAGAGAGAGAGAGAAGACAGAGAGATAGATGGATTTACAACAATCATATGATTCTCATTTAATCCCAATTTCCTCTTGAACCAAGAATACACATTCATGAAGATCAAAGCATTAAAATTACACTAACAACGACGAGCAACAATTAATCCTAGTCACTTTCCAACAAAATGACAACTTTTCTTCATTAACTAGAATCCTAAAAAATATTGCATGTGATACAAGTCACCATACCTTCTGCAAGTACATCTGAACAGCAGCATCATATGCTCGCAACGTACATATAAAAGGACCAACACACACATGCCTATGCACGCTGGCAAATAGAGACACAAACCCAACATGTACGGAGGACCCAGACACACCAATCTATGTATGTAAAGTGATGCTACGGGTGGTTATCAACCTCTAAAATGTGCTTTACAACTTCCATGAAGACCTCAAAGTTAACATGGTTCATGTCGGCGAACAATAAAGGAATTCCCAAATTGGTTATTTAACAGTTAAAAAATCTGAAGAATATCAATATATCCATTTTCCACTTGCCATAAACAATGGCCATAGTGAACCACATATATGCTACCACTTTGGACCATTCTTTTTCTTTAATTCAAATTAAATGCAAACTAGTGTGCACACGCGCTCAAATGTCCGCTTGCATGGCAAAATACCTTGCAGTATACCAGTGCACCTTTATCTAGTTATTAGCACGCATCTAATCTCATAAAAGGCATGATCCCCTATAAGAAGCATGTATAGCAGTTTCTCATGCCAATAACAACATGTGCCTGTGAAGAGAAGTGGCATTAGCTTGACAGATGACCAATAATTTCTTATCTTTTCACCCCTAGCCTTTTCTTCTTCAATAGAGGAAAGCGGGAGAAAAATGACACTGCACAGGACTTTGTAAACATAAGTATTAAAGGAAAAAGATCTCAGATGACCAGAATACTTGAGAAGCTAATGTCTGATGGAAAAATAATAAACCAACTTACCTTCTGGGAGAATTCAGCTCTCCAGAATGCAAGTGCATCATCCAGCTTCAAGCCAACTCCCTGTATACAGACAGACAAACTTGAGAGAGGAAAAAGGACTACTGACCAATTACCAGAAAAACATGTCAGTCATCCAATTACACATAGATATCTCAGAATCATCGTCTTAATCACATTAACTTTAGCAGATATTTGGTACCTGCCAGTGCTTTTTCTTTTTTTCTTTTTTACATCTACAAATTGCAGAAATTTTGCTACATTTAACTGCTAATTGCATCAACTGTGGAATGAATTCATCCTTTCTCGCAATTCGGCAAAATAATCCATGGAGACCATTTAATAATCATGTTAAATCATGCAATTATAACCAGATTTTCCAATACAACAAAAGAAAAGTTATTGTGAGAAATATGTGATCAATATAATAAACAATACAAGGAAATAAATTGACAGTAGATTTACACAATTTGGTCAGTGAGACTTATTCCATGAGGAGAGTAGCACAAGATTCCACTCTAGATCAAGCAGTACAACCAAGATTACAACCATACTCGAGTGACTCGAACTTTTTCCCAAGCCCGAATTATGTAACTCATAGTGTTTAGCCATATAATTCCTTGCAAGACAATCTCTCAATCTCACAAAGGAATTCTCAAATCTTACGACAATATTCATTGGCTTAACCACTCAAGTCTCTTAGATGCTGTTTATGAAAAATACCCACTTTTCATAAATATAGTATTTGGATTCATAATAGCAAATCCTTTTTAGTTAAACAACTCTAATCAGGAAACCTACTTGGTTCACTTTTCCATTAGGAACTCAAACTTGAGACATATGTAAAATAGAAGTATTCATAGAATGTCAAGATATAACAATTAACATGTCAACTGACAACTTTAATTCTTAAAGCAAATTTAAAATGATTTTCATGCATCGCAACAACTGTCCACATTTCTACATATTGAGATATGATGAGACATAGAGCTTCAGATAACCATAAAACGCCAAAGTATAATTAACCTTGAGAAAAAGACCTAATTGCATCCTCCCTCCATGCTTTAAATGATGGTCTTCTTTCAACTGCAATTTAGAGTAAAAACAGGTATCGAGGGAGATGAAGAACAGGGGAAAAAGTTGTGACGCAGCAGCAGAGTAGAGAGCTTTGCTTTAGAATTATAACACGCACCTTATCATAGAGGTGACGCATACAGAGAGGGAAGGAACTCTTAGCCAAGTGATCTATATCTTTCAGTGATATTTCAGCAGATTCCCTTGGCTGAATATGCATTTTGTCTAAGTCAGCACATAAGAAATTCTAAAATAAAAATTAAAAGAAGGTGGTTCAAATAAAGATACAAATACCTGTGAATAATCAGGACCCAAGTAGCTCGTTGACAAAACTTCAACAATCTAAATGTTGTTATGAAAAAAAAAATGGTGAAAAGGTCTGAGGCCATGCATAAAATACATAGCATTGTTAATTTTTTTACTCAGTAAAGAATTGTTACTTCTGGAAAACACTTACAGGGGTCAAGCGATCTTTCTCTTGTTCTTTGATAGACGAGGTCCATTTCCTGCAGGCAAAAGTAGAATTTGACAGAGTCAGCAATTTCACCATGTCTCCTTACCGAGTACCAAGCAGGCAGCAGCATCTAACAATATACAGAAACTGTCATTCACCAAATATCAGAAAGAATGAGATTAAAACACACCATGAAATTTCCATCATTTTCATTTCCTATTTTAGTAAAAAAATGCACTCTCTTAGATTTCAGATAGCTTTTATCTTCATGGACGTCTTGTTAGAGTTGTTCCCAACTAAAGATTGCCTTTAAAATTAGGCCAAGATGATTATTTTATAGGGAGAGTGATGGTGTTGAAAAATTATATCAATAGAAACATCTCTTTTGGGTAAAACCACAGAAAGGCTCAGCATGCAAAGCCTTTGCAGCCAATTTGTTGCATCTGAAAAATGCCCTAGCTACATGCAACCTCTTTCTTGGTTTTATGCATCAACTACCCTTAATGTTGTCTTTGAGACTAATGATTGGCTAAAAAGTAGATACCAAAATATGGCAAGCTAACCATGACGGATAAAATTACCTGTTTGTCAGGATGAGTGCCTTTGACAGAAAACTACGGAACTGTGTGACAACAAGCGAGACCACCTGAGGAGAAAAATAACATCATAGAGCCATCAAGCAACCAAACCGAGTTGACAGTGATATGACATGTCAAAAATTGAAGACATTATGTGTCACCTGATTCATAGCCACATAAGCATTTCCTCGATGAATATACACCTTGCGGCTAGCCACAAGTTCTGGAACATCTTCGAAAGGTACCTTCATCAGGTTGAGACAAAGGTAAGTAAAACAGCCAATCACAGCAGCCAATATGGTCTCGCTGACCAAACTCAAGATGCTCAATAAAGACACTCATCCTTTCATAGATGTGTAGAACTTGATTCAATGAATCATTTGTAGCACATTCAATCGAAGATCTCCAAAACAAGTATCTAGCTAAACTAAAATCTTGTAGTAATATCAAACTGAGTAAATTGCAAGTAACCAGAACTTCATTAGAAAGAAACATAGACGAAGTGAAGTTAGATTAACCTCACCTTGTAAAATATAGCATCCGCTGCAACAGAGAAAGGTCAAACAAATTTGATTAGAGTTTGAACAAGAAATCTGTTATACATGATTAATAGCTACAGATCAATGACTTGGGCTGGAACTTGTGAGTTACAGAAGATGAGATGGAATATCCTCAACTTCACCCAGGCTTTTCTCTTTGAGTTTGGCCATTCCTCACTTTACTGGAGACCGAACAGACATGTTACAAGGACATCATGAGGCAAGCCTTTAGGGAATAGCAAAATCTAAAAGCTTTCTACAGAGACATTCTTTTCTGAAGGCATTGCTGCATTATGACTGATACATGATTTGTAGCCTGGGTATTTAACTCAAGGAAAAATGTTAACAAACAGTCATTTATCGAAATTATTGCACCTGTTGGCAGAGGCTGACCAATGGAACGTGCAACCTGGCCCAATTTATCCTTTACACTCTGCAGGACAACAGACCAGTAAGACTTTAACTCTGGAAGGTTCAAGCAAGTAAATACATTGTGGCAAATAAGGGTTTGTTCAACTTCCAGGTTTCCAGTCACGCAATACGACCACGAAAACTGGAGTATCAAAACTTGTAATTCATTAACTCTCTCTCTTGTCATAATCCAACCATGTAAAAGGGTATCTTCCTACCTCAAATTCTGCAGTATTAACTGCTTTGTAGGGGAGGGCGAAATCAGCCATAAGTGCTCTCTGAAAGGAATTAGCATGGGATGCAATTAGTCAGTCCCCCTACTTCAGCACCAAAAGTATGGTGCTGCACAAAAAGATCAGTGTCTACCTGAGCTTCTGCACTTTCACGCTTGAAACGGTATCTGAAGAGCGTCGTCTCCATCGAGAGAAACCACTTCCGCAAATCCTCACTAGGAGAAAAAACCATCGAATTGAAGTCAAACACGACTGAATCAATCACATAAAATTAGGCAACTAGCGCAGCACAGCGGAATCATACGTTCTACAGTACACGAGACGCAGGACGAAATGAGAGATGACGTCCTTGTTGACAGCCTCCGATGGCTTAGGATGCCTCATGTGTGTTTTCCACAGTTCAGCAACCTATAAAACTCCAAACCGATAAGCAATCGTAGCCAAAAGCACAAGCTTAATGACACAATACCAGGGAAAACGAACTCTGTCTGTACAATTTTCCCCCCGCCTTACCAGGTTTTCCATCTCCTCAGGCTTCTTTCCTCGGGACAATCCATCGGAGATCGCCTTGAGAACTGCGACATGCATCGATTCAATACAAAATTCCTTGCGAATACGCTCGAGAAACAGAAAGAAGAAGCCATCGATTACGAATGGAATCTTCCGACCAGTTCTACTCCCTAAGCAGCCGGCGGCGGCGGCATCGAAAGGCGAGATTCCCGGAGAAACGAGAGCCGGATTTACACAGAGACACGGAGAGAGAGAGGAGTACCTCGGAGGCGATCGACGGCGAAGGCCTCGAAGTCCTCGAGCCTGACCTCGAGCGGCGGCGCCGAGCGGTAGAGAGGGAGCGTGGAGGCAGCGCCGGCGCCGGCGACAGCGTCGTTCTGGTGGTAAACCCTGCGCGTGCTAAGGCTCTGCATCTCTCTCTCTCTCTCTCTCTCTCTCTCTCTCTCTCGTCCTGGATCTCTTCGTCTCTTCTCTTTCTCTGCTTCCTCTTGATTAGCGCGCGCGAAGCAGTGCCGAAAGCGGGAAAAATGGCGGGAGATGACGACGTCATCGGCGCCCGACGCCGAGCCGCTCGCTCGGGTGGGCCGGGAGCTCGGCTCGGCGCGGCGAGCGACGTGGGCTTTTTGCTGGTGGGCCCACCGGTTGTCATGGACCGGTCGTCGCATCCATGGGGTCGAACGATACGATTTGTTGGTCGGGCCCATCGGACGGACCGGTCCGGTTCAAATTTTAAGATTTTCGGTTGAGGTCCGACGGTTCGGAATCGACCCGCTCGAGACGGTAATGGCACCACTAACTTATAAGGGTCCGTTCGTTTCGCGAAAAATATCACGTGTTTTAGGAAAACATTTTCCCTGAATTTATTTTCCGAAAATGACTCTATTTTCCGATGTTCGATCAAAACCTAAAATTTGAGTGGAAAATATTTTCCACCGTTCGTTAAATTTCATTTAATTGTTTGGAAAAAATTATCAAAAATTGAATTTTAATATTTTTAATTGACCAAAAAATTAATTTTATTTCTATATTTTTTAAAAAATGAATTTTTAATTATTTATATTTTAAAAAATCGAAATTTTTATTTTTATTTTATTTTTTTCTTTCTTTTTATTTTTATTTTTATTTTTTCATTTTTCTTTTCCTTCCTCCTTCCTCCTTCCTCCTTCCTCCTCCTTCTTCCTCCTCCTTCCGCCGCCATCGCCTCCTTCCTCGCTCGACGATGGCGGGCGCCCGGCGGCCGACCAAGACCCGGTGGCCGATCCGGCGAGCTCGAGGCTCAGCCGATCTCGCCCGAGCTCGCCGCGAGCTTCGCCGAGCTCGGCGAGGTCCGAGCCCGCCCAACTCGCCGGATCGCGAGCCGCGCTCCGCCCGGCCGGCGAGAGCTCCGCCTCGCCCGATCTCGGCCGCCCGATCGGGCTAAAGCGGAGCCTCGCCGGCCGCCGGCTTGCGGCCAGTCGCCGGTCGCCGAACGCCGCAGTGGCCGGTCGGGCCAAAGAAGAAGATGAATAGGAAAGAAAGAAAAGAAAAGAAAAAATAAAAATTCAATTTTAAAAAAAAGCATAAAAATAAAATGAAAATGTATTAATAAAAAAAAGTAAGAGGGAAGAAGTCATGGAAAATGTTTTCCACTTTTCAAAAGTGGAAAACGTTTTTCTCACTTTAAAGGTTGTTTTTTCTAATGATGGAAAACATTTTTCTTAACTAGTTCATTTTTCGTGAAACGAACACCGGAAAATCCGGAAAATATTTTCCTGGAAGTCATTTTCCGCGAAACGAACGGACCCTAAATAATTGATTTATCTCGTAAGGTGGTTTTAACAGGTTGATGATATTCGAGCATACACTAAAGGAATTCATCGTGTCGATTAAATCGGTTTTATAAAGTAATCTCCATGTATTGAGGATAATCCTTTGAGACACATGGGCCAAATAACAATTATAAACTCTAAACTAGTACACATATAATAAATTCTCATAACTAATTTTTTGATTACCAAAAATTTCAAAATTAGTACATCTATAACAAATTTACTAATTTTTTTTTTTTTGTGGTAAAGGTAAGAGATATATTGACTTTAAACCAAAGAGCTATACATCTATACGTCAATAACTCGGCACCAAAAACTTACACTTACGAAGACAAACAAGTCAGAGCGAGTGGAAATGTGCCAAGAAAAAAAGGGGGCCACAAACTGCACAGGAGCAGAAAGCAAGCCAAAATAGCGACAAAAGGCAACCAACAAAGCGGCTACAAACAAAGGGAGAATAGGGGAGACAGATTCAGCACGAAGGCAACCCTTACACCAAACAAGCGAGAAAAGGAAGCCACTGAACAGGGAGAAGGGAGGAGGATCCCAACTCAAAGATTGGTATTTGTTAGTTTTCATTAAGTTAAAATAATACTACAAAACAAACTGGTATATTTATAACAAATGGATGGCAAAATTCCAAATTAATACACCCACAACCAATGCGATGAAATGGTAAATTTGTCACAAGTGTCAGTTTTAGATATAATTATTACAGGTGTATGAATTTTGAGTTTTTTGTGGCATTAACTCCATAGATTAATCATCGCCTTATGCAGCACGTCCTGCACAAACTAAGTAATGAGTTTGCGCTTCTAGCGCTCTCGAGAATCAAGAGAACAAACTAGCACATGCATAAGTAACATTTTCAGACATTCATCATTCATAAGCACAGTCAGAAGCGATCATCGTCATCATTCGCATGCTATATTTAAGAAACAGGTCTCAAGAGGGGAGGGAGGGGTCCCCTCTTTTCTTATTCTCGACAGTTCCCACTCAAAAGCTCTTCGGATATCACTCGCACACTACCAGTAATATAACAAATAATAAGTGCATAAAAAGGACCACTACAAGCTCGGAACACAAGTCGCCGTGTCGTCGTCGACGTCTTCGCGCTCCGGTCGTCCGACGGCTTCTGTCATCTGCTTTTCAGAGCTCCAGCACCAGATCTGCATTCACCATAGTATCGACGAAAGAGCTTAGTTCTCTGTCGGGAGTTGCGAAAGAGTCTGAGAAAGTCTTTATATTATATGCCAATGAGTTCGAAGAGAAGCATTGGATTTTTTTTTTCGTACCGGTAGATATTCGAATGAGTTAGGAAGTATTAAAAAAAATTGTCAGTGAAATAAATTATTGATCACCTAATTTCTGCTAATTTATTAGTTATCAACACTTTTACGAAATTACCAAATCTTATTGACAGTTTACAAAATTAAGTAATTTATTGTATCTTTTGCTAATTTTATCTGTCACTTTTACTAACGCCTTAAATTTATTTATGTGAATTTATCAATTTATTTTTACTAACCTACCGGGTTTTTTGCAATTAAATTACTAATTAATTATGTTACCAGCTCTATTTGGATTTTCTAATTTACCAAATTTTGGCGTCTTTTGTTAATTTTTATTTGTCATTCTTACATATACATTAAGTTTATCACATCTTATAAGAATTTACTGACCCTTATTTATATGAATCATCGAGTTTTTCATGGTTACTAACTAGCTTGTCTCATCTAACTTGCTCACTAATTTTTCCTATCGAGTTACCAACTTTTCTTTGGCTTGCTTACTAACTCATCATATTTACCAACTCCTTTTAAAAATTGACTAACTTAGCAGCTTTCTTTCAATTAAGTTAGCAACTTATTTTGGCTTACCAAGTCTTTTTTAAATCATCTTCCAATTCTTATTACTTTTAAGCTTACCTTCCTAACCTTTTAAATTTACCAACCCTAATGGTAATTAGAGTAAATACCAACTTTTCTCTAATTATGCTAACTATTACATAAAGTAACCAACGTTTATTTGAGTAATTTAGCAACTTTTTTTTATTAAGTTACCAACTTATTTTGGATTATCAACTCTTACTTGAGTTGCTTACCGATTCTTATTTGTTATTTTTAAGCTTACCAATATTTAGATTATCACTTTTATTTACCACTAATTTGAGTAATTCAGTAACTTTTCTTCAATTAAATTACCAACTTATTTTGGTTATCAATTCTTGTTCGAGTTGCTTACTAATTCTTATATGTTATTTTTAAGCTTAATAGTTTTCCAATTGAATTATCTCTTTTTATTTGGCCAGCTAACTTTTCACAATATACATATTTTACAATTGCTCTACCAAGTATGGTAAGCTCTAAGACTTTTGGTAAATTATTCGTGAAGTTACATGTACATACATACGATATTCGAAAGAATTTTGGCAATTTAAGTGTTTTTTTAAGGTGTTGGAAAAAAGGAGTAAGATATACATGATATTGGGAAAAGGGAATAAAATATTTACTTTTTCTTTGCAAAAAAAAAAAAAAAGAAAAATATACTCTAGGAAAAATTATATGATTTTTTACCAATATTAATATGGTGGATAAATTATTGAATTTTAATTTACTGCAAAAAGAGAAAAAGTATTCTAATTCATTCAAAGAAATAGAAAATTTGGTTTTTAATGACTAAAGTTAAATAGGTATAAAGGGAAAAATTACTAAACTAATCCTAAACTTATTGAACAAATACCAATTTAATCATAAACTTTCTAATTTTACTAATTTAGTCCTGAATAGTTTAGCAAAGTTCCAATGCAATCATTCTAGTCAATTTTCATTGAAAATCACCGATGTGATGATCTAGTCATCATTGCTATCCTACATATTTTACAATTGCTATACCAAGTATGGTAAGCTCTAAGACTTTTGGTAAATTATTCGTGAAGTTACATGTACATACATACGATGACTTTTCGAAATAATAGAAAGAATTTTGGCAATTTAAGTGTTGTTTTAAGGTGTTGGAGAAAAGGAGTAAGATATACATGATATTGGGAAAAGGGAATAAAATATTTACTTTTTCTTTGCAAAAAAAAAAAAAGAGAGAAAAATATACTCTAGGAAAAATTATATGATTTTTTACCAATATTAATATGGTGGATAAATTATTTGAATTTTAATTTACGGCAAAAAGAGAAAAAGTATTCTAATTCATTCAAAGAAATAGAAAATTTGGTTTTTAATGACTAAAGTTAAATAGGTATAAAGGGAAAAATTACTAAACTAATCCTAAACTTATTGAACAAATACCAATTTAATCATAAACTTTCTAACTTTATTAATTTAGTCCTAATAGTTTAGCAAAGTTCCAATGCAATCATTCTAGTCAATTTTCATTGAAAATCACCGATGTGATGATCTAGTCATCATTGCTATCCTACATATTTTACAATTGCTATACCAAGTATGGTAAGCTCTAAGACTTTTGGTAAATTATTCGTGAAGTTACATGTACATACATACGATGAATTTTCGAAATAATAGAAAGAATTTTGGCAATTTAAGTGTTGTTTTAAGGTGTTGGAGAAAAGGAGTCAGATATACATGATATTGGGAAAAGGGAATAAAATATTTACTTTTTCTTTACAGGAAAAAAGAGAAAAATATACTCTAGGAAAAATTATTTAATTTGTTATAAATATTAATATGGTGGATAAATTATTTAATTTTAATTTACGGCAAAAAGAGAAAAAGTATTCTAATTCATTCAAAGAAATAGAAAATTTTGGTTTTTAATGACTAAAGTTAAATAGGATAAAAGGGAAAAATTACTAAACTAATCCTAAACTTATTGAACGAATACTGATTTAATCATAAACTTTCTAATTTTACTAATTTAGTCCTAAATATTTTAGCAAAGTTCCAATGCAATCATTCCAGTCAATTTTTGTTGAAAATCACGATATGATCGTCTAGTCATCATTGTTATCCTATAGTGACTTGCGACGAAAATTAACTAAAAGAATTACATTGGAATTTTGTGCAAAAATTTAGTACTAAATTGATAAAGTTGGAAAGTTTACAGAATTGACTTTTGTACAATGGATATAAGATTGATTGGGCAATTGCGTTAGGATAAAAGCGTTCTTTATAAATGATGCGAGTGTCATTACTTTTGACAACTTAATCAATTAATTTTAATATCTAAATAATTATATTGATGGTGGAATCCGGACCGGAGCTAATAATTTAATAAGAAACTCCCGACCTTTTTTTTTTCAACTTACCAATTGTTCTCCTATTAAATTACCAACTATAATTTAGCTGCTTTGTTTGATCTTTTAAATTTTAGCAATTGTCTAATTTATCGAGCTACGACTTTTTTTTGCATTGGTTATCAATGTTCTTTACAATTAAGTTGCCAACTAATATTGAACTCAGTTTGATTTTTTTTTTTTTTATCTTACTCTAACTTTTAATGTCACTTTTAGACTTTTGCCATATCCCTATCTCAACAAAGTATGAGAGTCAAACCGCACACCTAGAATCAAAAGTCCTTACCCCAGTCCCTGAGAAGGTAAATAATCGAACTCCCCATTTTTCCCTTCTCATGTGGGAAGGGTAGTCATTGAGTTTAACCCCCAACGGTTGAACTCATTTTGAGTTAATTACCTATGTTTATGTGGGT
Organism: Eucalyptus curtisii; assembly: GCA_017140595.1. Classification (NCBI taxonomy): domain Eukaryota; kingdom Viridiplantae; phylum Streptophyta; class Magnoliopsida; order Myrtales; family Myrtaceae; genus Eucalyptus; species Eucalyptus curtisii. Next base: position 39,917,957 of record CM029501.1, on the reverse strand, counting down.
TTTCTTTATTTATTAACAATTACCAAATTCTCTCACAAAAGAATTCTCTCATCTTTTAAGGTTATTATCATCGAACATTCCAAACTGTTACACCTTTAATAAATTTATCCAAAACTAATTAATTTTATATAATTATCAACCTCTACCTGGCAATAACAATTACTAACTTTTACTACCTTCTTGCCGAAGTCACAAACTTACTACCTATCATACGTAATTATCAGCATCTATTTGGTTGACTTGTCGAATTTTTTTCATTTCCGATTAAAGTATACCATGGAAAAGTTGGTAAACTAGAAAAAGACCAAAAAAAAAAAAAGTTAGTAAACTAATTCAAATAAGAGATAGCAACCTAAAGGGTCAAAATTAATTGACAACTTAATTGGAAAAAGTTGATGAATCAATTAAGTTGAAATTAGTAATTTCACACGCGAGTTGGTAAATTACTAAATTTACGTGAGTTTACTGAAACTTCCTAATATAGAAAAACATTAGTATCTACGGAACGAATGATGGGTAGGATGAGCACGGCACACGCAACTTACAGTCCGCATCGGTCTTGATCCAGCACTCCCTGTTCCCGTTGGATTCGTCTCCGGTGACCAGAATCCGGGCGCGATTCGACTGACTCCTGAGGCGCCGGATCTTTTCCTTCAGGAGGATCTTCTCGGGGACTATAACGATGTCTTCTTCAGGAAGGACCTGGTTCCCGATGTTGTGCCCGTGGCCCCTCGTCGCTTTCTTCTTGACTTCGATCTTCTGCTGCTCATAGGACTTCTTTGCCGCAGATGAGTTTTCAGGGTGGACTTTCTTGTGGAACATATGCAGGATCTGCACAGCACACGGCAGGTGCAGCTACCTGAGTTAAGCTTTCTCTAGAATGCAACAATTCTGTATGCTACAGGAGTACATGAGAGAACCATCTTTATTTCAGCCAGCAAGCATAGAGAAGGACTCTAGGAGATCATTAAACCTTTTGGACATCCCATAGACGGCGTAGATACGGCGCGTCAAATGCATATCGCCATACGTATGCTCATCTATACTTGGATCGGCCTATGTTATCCGGTGAAGGACAACAGCCATGTATTCCTTTACTTGGCAAGCAGGACAGTTTCTATTGTTATTTTGGGATCTATTCCTATGTCTGTTCACATTCGTGTGAGTGGATACACTAAGAGGTGATGACTTGATATTATAAACGCTTACCTTGTGTAGCTTAGTCTCCGCCGAACCAGAATCGGAACTCGTTCCTGCATCAAAAGAGGAGCTCCGGGCTGCAGGATGAGCTTGCAGGGCCTTCTTTTTCAGCTTCTTCTTCACGAAATGAACCATTGAACCGTCCCAATCCTTTTTGCCATAGCCGTACTCCTCCTCGGTCATCTTGGTCCTCTGGAACAGCTCCCCGAGCGACGTCCTGTGCTCCTTCTTATCCACTTTAGGTGCTTCCAGCACTTCCACCGCCGAGCCGAACAAATAGCCCTGAAGCGGGCACACAGCACTCCCATTGCTTGAATTGGTCTCTTGTGCCTCCACCTTCCCGCCGAGCGTGATGGTGCTCACGTGGCTGCTCCTCCCCGTGCTAACATGGCTGTTCCTCCCGGATGACTGGTTTCCCCACTCATCCTTGTTCGCCTCAGCCGCGAGCACCTTCTCCAGCTCTTCATTGATCAGCTTCAGATCGTTCTCGGTCACCTCAGTCTCTTTCTCGGTTATGTTCTCGAGAGAGTAGGAGAAAGTCGGAGTTGCAGGATCAGGGCCAAGAGCGGGCTCAGAACCGAGGGTGCCAATCGCCAGGAAACCATGGAAAAGGCCAGTTATCTCAGCAGCTAGCGGCTCTTCTTTGTAGTGTTCTTCATCCTGCGAAATGGCCGATTCCAAGCAGGCAAAGGACTTTCTGAGGACTTCGCGCTGAGACTGCTTGAGGTGCTCGGCACCGCAGCTTCGCCTTTGAGAGAATTTCTGATCATCTAGACATGGCTGTCCTGAAAGACAATTAGACGGATAAGGCGGCGTGATACAACTGAAAGAACAAGCATGTACTAGTGAGAGTTTCTAAGTGGGAAAGGCACATCTATGTTGGTTGGTCTTTGGTTTTCACGAGATCGAGAGAAAACTCTCATGGACAAAAGGTTCTCTTAATCCATAATCTCGGCCTTTCAGATAGCGGTTAATTACTGTGGCATTGCCATAATAAGTTGCGCATCGCATCGACGATGTCATCCTCATCAGAGCCTTCCTTAGAGTACGATTGCCGTACACCCTATCTAAAGTCAATTCACGCGACACGTTCTTTTGTTTACGAGATCAGTACTGGTAAATCCATCGATGTTCGACTGAGCTAGACACATTGTGATCGAATCCGCACCTACATAGTCCAATCCGTAGATGAGCCCACTTCAGAGAAACAAAGAACTCACGTGCCCGGACTTACCTGCAGTGGCGCCAAAATCCTTGAGCGGCTCGTGGCCGTTGTGCCGTAACTTGCGGTGCATCCAACCAAGTAACTGCAGACACCGGAACAGAACATTCAATCCATCGATCGTTGGGGACCTAACACAAACATTAACATCGGAATTGGGGCTTTACCTTCATCTTCGATCTTCCAGCAAAGGCTATCAGTTCTCGATCGCTCCGGTGATGCGAGAATAGTGCTTGGAATGAACTTTTTCCAAACGATAAAATATTTAATAGCGGTCCGCTAATGTTCCAAGAAAGAGATGGATGGAACGAACACGCAGAAGATAAGAAATCCTGGGGTGGTTGTAATATAACTTGTCAGGGTAGCAAACAGCAAATCATGTGGCGAAATGGAGGAGGTGGGGGTCCTAAAGCTCCCAAGTTGAGCGATTCAACACGGTCTAGAAGCCATCTTGCGTATTGTCCATTTCCTGAGGTTGTTTTGCGAATCCCCTTTCCGCCATTTCCTCGCTGCTTTTGTTGGTTTCGTTTGGTGTTAACCAGGTCGCGCGCACATACAGCGCGAGCGCACAGAGACCATCAATCAGTCTTAGTACTTTCGCTTGGCATGACGTTCGGTTCATGGTGCGAGGAAAACAAAGGTATGTTTCGCATCGCCATAAGCTTTTGTGCGCCTCAGGTTATGTTGTGCTAGTACAAGAATAGCATGTGCCGAAACAGAAGAAGCGACTCACATTATGCTAAACCCGGGGACAAGGTCTTTTTTGTGAGTTTGAGTCGTCGGGTGTCGGATGTGTGTCTGATCTCGCGTAGCTCGGGCTTGAGCTATCGCAGCGGTAGATAAGTCTCAATCAACTTTGAACTGAAATGACGCGTACTAGAGCCATCCGGGGGCAGATACACCGTGACCAAACGTTGTGTTGGTGGTAGAGGGCTGCCTATTGGGGTATCAAAGCCAAGATGGGATTGCTCGACGGAAGATATGGAGTTGATCTTACATTGCATAAGCAAAGATCGTTGCATTGATAAATAAGTCCGGCGCAACCTCGATTAGTACAACTCGTTTTTAAACGCAACTTCCAATATTTGCTTGGCCACTAGGTTTCAATTTCATAAAAAACAAATGCATCCATTTAAGTTGCACAATATACACTAGTACCACACCTGACTATAGATTGAGAAAACGTAATTTGCGCTAGTGGAGATGATTGGTAAGTAATCAATGAATCTCTTAAATTCTATATTTAGATTCAATATATTTTCAATTATTCCATAAATGGACTTGAATTCACAACTATTTCAATAGTTTAGTATTAAGCGTGGACATATTTAATTGGTGAACTTAGGATCTCCAACTCTAATACCACGTGAGATTTTGTGAGATCACTGTCAACTGTTTTAAAACTTAAGCCGTTAAATGAATGCATGATTTAACATTTAATTATTCTAATAGATAATTATATGATATCACCAGAAAAGGTTAAATCAATCGATCATGCAAACCCTAGTTAAATAGAACTTCAAGTAGCATCATTGCATGGACACACCATTTGTTTGACGATCTAGCTTCCGTATAAAGTGACTTATGTGTGCACAACAAAAAAGTTATCGGTAGGCCCGACGCATAGACTTTATGTGAATTTGGATCGTTACTTTTAGCAATTCAATGAAATCCATCAAATTCAATGGTTGATGAGTGTAAAACGAGCCGGCGGGTTGTCCCGGCTCCTGACGTGTCCATAGCAGGATCAATGATAGAGATAGAATAAAAACGGTGCATACATTAATTCCCAAAACTCTCAAATCATTCACCTTCCGAAGCATAGATTCCCACTACAAAGTGCACTGCTCCATGGACCCAACAAAATGGCCATGTTTGTCATTACCCTCATTAACTTATAATGAACTTCTGATTCTAAACTCTCCAGAGAAAAGAGGGGGCAGCATACTTTTTACATATCCCATCATTTGGAAAGACTTGCACATGTTGTACACTGAACTTTTCACGACCAAATCGGGGTAGACGTGGCCAGCGGCTCTTATCGGGTACCATTACTCATGACAACTAGATAGTAACTATCGTACGATTTACTGGGATATTGGCATGAAGGCCCAACTACCTGAAAAGCTCTTGAAACCTCGCTGCCAAAAATCATTTTCTAATTAAGTTCGGCATTTTAACATGTGCAGATAGCTCAAAACCAAGTAGTTTACATGCAGTCAGTAGAATTTGAATAAATTATCTCCAGTTCAAGAATTGGAAGTCCCTAATATATCAATCAACTAGCCCATACTAACCAAAAAAATTAAACCAACTAGGGCCATCCTAAGGGATTTCAGACCGTCCTAAATTTTAACTTAAGAATTTATAACGTCTATGGTCGTGATAAAATTCTCTTCTCATGAACAATTGAGATTACACGATAACTAAAAGGATGTAGTTAACCTGACTGATTTGTTACTTTCTTTTAAACAAAAACAGGCCCAAGGCAAATATTACATCAGAACTCCATAATGTGATCAAAAGCTCCTACTTGATCGCCTAATGATTGCGGTGGTAGATCCTGTAACTCCATCAATTTCCAAATTTCTTCATGTAGGTTACTTCTATATTCCTCCTCGGTCGATTATTGACGAGTAAAGCAAAAACCACCGGCCTCAAAGGCTTTGTAACGATGAATATACAAACTCATAACTTGGTCTAAAACAAAAATTTATATACCGTGTCGAGTGCAATATAGTTCGTCCCTTTAACGAATTTTGATCTATATCGCAAGACGCTTAACCAAAAGATTTCGTTTAGCACAAAAGACAATTGTTCTTAACAAAGCTATATATGAATCTTATCAATATCTATTAAAATTGTGTTTGGCAAAGATTTGGGGAAGGTCTTTGCAATTTAGGCTAAAGGGTTTTGATGAAATGCAAGTAGTGCTGTGTAAACACTATGTTGAAAATATGTCTTGAATTTAAGCACGAAAAAGTAACTTTTTTATTTGAACATGTTTTTACTTTGAGTAGTTCCCTAGCTTGACTAGGTTTCATAAAAGTGATTTTCTATTCTAGAGCCAACTTTTGTCTATATTAGGGTGTCAATGGGTGGGGTTGGGTTCCATACTACCTGACCCAACCTAAAATGCATAGGACCTGTAACGGAAACCATAAAGCAATTTAGAGTGTTGAGCTAATAATAAATCTTTTTGTAAGATTTGTGAATATTTGTGTGAAATCGAGGGATTAAAAACATTGTGAGTTTTTTAATGTAATTGAGGACTGAGAAACATAAAGAGTGTTTGAGTAACTTGATTATGATTATAATCTCTGTTGTATAACTTGATCTATAGGAAATCCCGTGCTGCTTTTCTCATAAACGTAGGCCGTACTAATGGATCACGTAAATATGGTGTTCAACTTATTTTCTTATTTAATTTACTTTATTGTTTGATCACTCATCTCCGCATCGCATTATTTACTTTTAGGTTAAAGGGCTTTCACGAAATCCTAATAATGTTTGGTAAATGCTCTTTGCATAAAGGACTTCGCTTTAAAAGAAAAATACAAAAATTGCAACAGTGACACAACTCAAGCAAAGTTGGAAGGTCCAGCGGTGGCCGTGGCCAAGGTCCCACAACCCTAGGCAAGTCGCATATGACAAGAGCGACGAGCCTCAGGTCTCAAACTCAGTCGAGCTCCACTAGGGCTTAATTGACTTGGTCAATTAGGGCACAAAATTGAGCGCAAGCATCGCGCGACCCTCTGTCGGCATTGCGACCGTCGGCAATCGTCGACGAGCCTTAGTGACCCTCGATTCTCCATATCTCACATGGACCCTCCAGATTTGGCCTAACCTTAGCGATCGTCCACTATCAACCGTGGACATCATTCGACCATTAGTGACCGTCCCTCAGCGATTGTTTGCGTAGTACCCTTGGTTTAGAAAGAGAATCGATAGGCAGTGGAGAGGGATAAGCAATGTGCCAATATACGGGAGTAAAATAGGAATACGAGAAATTGTTGAGAGCAAAATTGGAATAAAAAGTTCCATAAATTATGGGCTCCAGCGTTTTGAAGTTGAATGCCAATGCTGGTGAGTAGTGGCCTTGATATGAAGACTTCGGAAAAGTTAGTATTTCCCAGGTCTCCAATTTTATTTTATTTTTACCAAACACTTTAGCATTTACCCAAGTGTCTTTAAAGATCCGAAGGACTATGCAAATTGTATTCCCAAGCACAGCCTAAAACTACGGCCTCAAAGCGGGGTCCATGATCCTGCTCAAAGTCGAACATACGCCTGCAATTTTTCCAAACCAGCCTAAGCGCCACTTTCCATTCCTATAAGATCGCTGCCCGGAATTATACTTGACCCTAATAGGGCCCAGAAGCCCGTCCATTATCGTAATGAGCAATACATGAGAAATGGTTTCATGTTACTGACATAGACGAGGAAATGATCTGGTCCGGAACGCGCCACTAAGACAGACGGGCTCAAGAAGGAAACCATTTGTCTGTGAATCCGTGGGGAAAAGTCCCGTTCTACCCATTAGTCATTTGAGTTTCAAATGTGTATTTTTGTTCAATTCAGTTTTAAACGTTTAAAAATGTGCAACCAAATCTTTCACTCATATTCGGTCCTACGTGGCTTATTCTAACACTGACAAATGTCCATCCGCAAATGTGATAAGGACTTGATTGCTAATTTTGAAAGACATTTAAAAGTCAAATGGTCCAAATCAAACATTTGAATCTCGATTGACCAAAGTACGAAACATTTACAACTTTCCGCCATACCTATACCATTTGTCTATTTGGACAATGTGCGGAGCAAAATAAGCGACACTGATCAATCGAAAGAACTACCTTTTGGCAAATGATTGAATTGAGAAGGGAAACGAAACATATTTAAACATCTCCGACAAGACGTGGAGAACCAAAGCGATTAATCTGCTTCACACTAATAAATGTACAAGTCAACGGAATCAAACCAGTTCAGCTTGCTTTAGTTATTAGGCACTTGTTTATATTAATCCTGATTTCTGAGTTATAATAAACAAACTCATAGCACCAGATAGAATAATGCACGACCCAATTTGACCAGATCCTACTCAGCATATGGAAAGCAAAGAAATTTTTCTTGTAATGATCTGGCAAAGTACTAAAATATCCTCTGTCATCAAATTATGTCCATCGTCCCATTCAACTGGAGACTTGCCATCCACCTCGAGAACAGGAAATTGCGATAAACCGCTTCATCGGGGTTTGACCCAAAAGTATTGCAAATTAAACACTTAGCCTCACACATTTTAAGGTGGAAGATTCCATCCGTCGTTGTTTTAATACTCAGCCAATCCAATAAGGGGAAAAGTTGTCCAAAATATCCTAAATTTATTGCACTTTTGTTAATTCAGTTATAAACTTTTCAATTTTGTTAATTCAGTTCTAAACATTTTTTCTTCTCACCAATTAAGTCTATCCGATCAATTTTGGTCAAAATTTGCTAACGTGGATGGTTGGCACTGACATGGCACGTTTTTAATAATTTTTTGAATTTTTTTTTATGGTTTTTGCTTCTTCTTATTCTTTTTTACTTTTTTTTTTTTTTTTTTTGGGTTTGGAGTATGGCCAGGAAGGGTGACCGGCCGACCCTCATTGGCCACACACGAGGGTCAGCGACCCTCGCTAGCCCTAGGCAAGGGCCGTGACGCCCTTGCCGGCCAAAGTGAGGGCATGCGAGCCCTCACCTAGAATTGACGAGTGCCACGATAGTCTCGCTGATTTTGGGTGAAGGTTCGCATGCTCTCTTTGGCTGGCGAAGGCGTTGTGGCCTCACCCAAAGTTGGTGAGGGGCCTAACGCCCTTGCCCAGGGCCAGCAAGGGTTGACCGACAGACCCCAACTAAAAAAAAAAGCAAAAAAAGGAGAAAAACCATAAAAAATTTAAAATATTATTAAAAAATTGCCACGTCAATGCCACCCGTCTACGTAAGTAATTTCTGAGCAAAATTGGTCAGATAGACTCAATTGGCAAGAAGTGAAAATGTTTATAACTAACTTGGCAAAAAGTGAAAATGTTTAAGATTGAATAGACAAAATGAAAAGGTTTATGACTGAATTGACAAAAATACAATAAATTTAGGACTTTTGGATGATTTTCCCAAAAATATGGACACGATCAAATCTAATGATAGGTGAATCAAAATTCTCTAATGGGCAAAAGGAATCAATTGCGTTATAGTTGCATAGAATTCAAATAATTTAGATATTAAATCATATTTTCATCTAACTGTTTAAGATTGAATAGACAAATTTAAAAGGTTTATGACTGAATTGACAAAAATACAATAAATTTAGAACTTTTGGATGATTTTCCCAAAAATATGGACATGATCAAATCTAATGATAGGTGAATCAAAATTCTCTAATGGGCAAAAGGAATCAATTGCGTTATAGTTGCATAGAATTCAAATCATTTAGATATTAAATTATATTTTCATCTAACTGTTTAAATTTTTAGAATAATTAAGAATAATCTAATAAAATTTCATATAAACTTTTCACATATTCTCTCTTTTACATAACCTTTATGATAGTACAAGAGCAAGAAATATTCATGAATTCAAACATTTTCAAACCCCATTTTTATACTAAATTCTAACCCGCGCATAAGGAGTGGTTTTGGTATTAAACCACATGAATATTTAACAACTTAAATAAGTTGAATAGCTGATAATGGTCTTATAAAATTTTATATCGATCAAGCAATACTTGCTAAATGAAAACGAAAATTTGCCCCCGCAAAACGTGGACCGGAAATATAATATTTCGGATTTTTTTTTTGGTCGATATAATATTTCGGATTTGACCGGTTACATAAATTGCAAAAACCAAGAGACAGCAAATATTTTCTCCATACCTTATCGTTAAATAAAAATTCACACGTCATCCTTGTACAGATTTAATTCTGACACTAATTTTCTTCCCAAGATTGACTCTTGGATTATATACCCTCTCGAAATGTAGTGGAGGGAGGGAGTACATCGGAGTGAGAATGGAGGCGACCCCCTGCACCCTACTATCGCTATGTCTCCTCTCGTTCACGGCAATATTTGCCGGCGCTCACGGCGACGATCCCCTCGATCCGACCGGCAACATCACCGTACGGTGGGAACGACCAATGCGACGGTGCAGATTCCCCAGAACTACACTCTGGTCACGCCGGGCGGCGAGTACTCATGCTCGAGCCCAAAGATCGTGCGACCCACCATGTTCGTGTCTCCGGATCTGAGGATGACTACTCAAGCCTTCAGTAAGTTCACGGCGAAAAGATTCAGGTCCACGAGGCCTTTTCTTGACTCGCACACGTCCATCTACCTCCATTTTCGATCTGAAATTTTGTTCTTTATATCGATACGCATTATTGCGTTACTATCTAATTAACATCAAGCATAAGAACATCCATCCGAATGAATAGCCGCGTTGAGTTGTCCCTAAAACATGAAGATTCGTGGCTTACAAATTCATTATAATACCACGCCAATGTCGGCGCTTCAGTGACGTGGCAGGTGGTGTGCCGCTACTCTCCGCCACGAGGATCCAAGCCGCCGTGCTGTGCGTCCCTGTCCTCCGATCAAGGGATGAAGATCCCGTGCGCTACCTGCGCATGCAACTGCAAGCCCTCCGACGCCAAGTCCTGCGCTCCGTATGTCTTTTCCACGTCTGTGTCTACTTCTCTTCTTTTTCTCTTTCCTTTTTCAACGATGCCTTAACATTTGGTAAGATCTGACCGCACACCGTGCATATCAGTGCACCCTGAGGCCCAAATCTGAGCGAGTACTTCAAGTTGGCCTGCCCATGAAGGATCGAAGAGCACGTAACAATTGATAGTTTGGTATATTCACAACCATGGACAGGCCTCATAACTCGAAAAACGGGAAAAGTGCCAAAAAAGTCTTAAACCTTTTGTCTTTGTGCCGATTTAGTCCTAAACCTTTTTTTGGTGTCGATTTAGTCTTAAACCTTTTTATATTGTGCCAATTCAGTCATTTCCAGCCAATTTTGGCTGGATTTTGCTAACTGGACGCCGGCCGGCTGACGTGGATAACTTTTAATAATATTTTAATATTTTTGATTTTTGATTTTTCTGTTTTTCTTTTTCTTTTTTTCTTCCTCCAACCGGTTGCCGAGCTCCGGCAACCGGCCAGAGGCGACGGCCGGCGAGGTCGAGGTTGAGGTCGACCTCGCCGGCCACCTCGCCAATGGCGGCAAGGGCGGCCTCGCGCTAGGCGGCGAGGGCAAGCCTCGCCTGCCCTGCCCGAGGCCGCCCTCGAGGCTTGGGGAGCGAGGGCGAGCCCTGCCAGCTCGACGCGAGGCCAGCTTGACGACAACGGCAGGCGGTTGGATTAGTTCCGGCGGACGGCAAGCAAGGCGCGGGTGACGAGCGTGAGAGGCGAAGACGCACGGACAGGCGCACGAGCAAGGGACGACACGACTACAGCAAGGCCGCCTCCTCGCCCCCGCCCTCGCCAGCCATGGGCGAGGCTTGCCCTCGTCGGATCTAGCGAGGTCGCCCTCGTCACCCCGCGCGAGGCCGCCCTCGCAACCACTAGCGAGGTGGCTAGCGAGGTCGACCTAGGTCGACCTCGCCGGCCGTCGCCTCTGGCCATTCGCCGAGCTCCGGCGATCGGTTGGAGGAAGAAAAAAAGAAAAAAGAAAAAAAGAAAAATAAAAAATAAAAAATATTATTAAAAATTGTCCGTCGCCGATCGATCGCCCATGTCGGTGGCGGCGTCCAGTCAGCAAAATCCGGCCAAAATTGGACGGAAATAACTGAATTGGTACAATGTAAAAATGTTTAGGACTAAATCGGCACAAAGACAAAATGTTTAGGACTTTTTTTGCATTTCTCCCTTCGAAAAACTGGACATGATTATGTCGTTTAGATGAATTGGTGCCGAGTGCAATTACTTTCAAGTCGTCCACCTTAATTTCAATTCCCGTCTTACCTGATGTTGCGAGGTTTATAGGACATTTTCATAGACCTGGTGTTCAAGTGAGATGGGAAATGTACGTTGCTTGCAGGAGTTCCGGCAAATCCGAACGTGGGAAATCACCGGTCCAGGGCACCAACCACATGTGCCCCATAAGCATAAATTGGCACTTGCTGTCCTAAAGCGAGGGAAGCGTCCGGTGGTTTGAGGTGTCAATCTCGAACCTGAATCACCATGCAAATTACACGGACTGGATCCTCATGATTCAGCATCCGGCTGCACAAAAGCTTGCCAGAGCCAACACAAACTACTGGTCGCTGCCGCCCAAGCTTGGTGAGTAATTCTCGAATGGTATGCTAAATGCGATTCATGTTGATCTAATAATATCGAAAGTGTGACAGAGGAAATTTCTTGCCTGTTCCATGTTAATTGCAGGGAGCATGGACGTGCTGTGGGGGATCGAACACTACAATCGAGGGCTAGGGCCGCTCGGAAGTGGTCATTCCACGGCAAGTTCAAAATAAGTTACAAGGGGAGTTCTGGAAATTGGAATTTCTCAAGCAGTGTCTTCTTCAATGGCGATAGGTGCGCCAATCCGCCTCTACCTCAACAAGGCTCCTCAACATAAATGCCTCTCGTTTTTTTTATCCGGAACAACATTTTTCTTCCCCCTCCCCTCCTTATTTTGTTGCCTATATCCGAGACTAATGAGACATGAGAAGGCGTCATTGTCTGATCTTTGAGCTTGTCTGATTAGAGTGCATAATGCCTACTACAGACGGTAGTGGAAGGTCATTGGTTGTCTTCAAGTACTGAAAATATAGGCAAAAAAATTGTTTGCTAACCGCTAAAACTGAAATCTGATGATAACCAGTACTTGTTTTCATCACCCCGTACTCATCCAGGCCAGCCGATTTTCTTCTTCGCCGTGATTAGAAAGACAATGCCGCCGAAATTCATTGAACGCCACAGGCTGTTCGGTTGACCCACCATGTGTGTTTCTCCATCTCAAAGTAATATCATTGCTGTCAAGGGAGCGACAATCGAAACATGATTGAACGAGACAACTGCAGACTTCAGATCCTTTCGTCTCCGGTATCGTCTTCAGGTAGCAGTTAGCATCCGTCCAATGGCGACTCGAAGGTGCTTATTAATTTCGCCAATTCCGATAAGGATCGAACTCACCTTGCTTCTGAGGGACGACCGTGAAGAAAACCTGTCATCATAAACTACCGGAAGAAAGCCTTCGCATTCAATTATTTAAATGCTTCACTTTATCAAAGATTTATAATCTCCTCTCGCTTAATATCATCTAGGCCTCGCTCAATCCCCCGATTCTCGAATCTCCACTCCATCACGAATAGGTGTCCGAGAATACTTCGGTGACATCAGAGGCGACGGTGCATCGACGACTGGGAGAACATCTCAACGAGGAGTCTCAATCGAAGTACGTACGTCACGTTCGGACACAGATTCATAGAGTATTAATTGCCCATTGCAATGGCTCTGATTTCGGGCCGCAGGTACATTCGACCACCTCCTCATTGCAATTTATGGACAAAGGAGATTCACGTGATTGCCTGGGCAGAGAGAGAGAGAGAGAGAGAGAGGTCCACTGGACATTTCTGTCAGCAATAGCATGGGGCCACCAAGTTGGATAAGGAAAAGCCATCATTGCGATCGTCGAATGCGATGCCCCCGGTCCAAATGTCCATAGGCAAAAATGATGACGTGATTCTCCATTTTGAAAGACGTTTAGACGTCAATCGATTAATATCAAACATTTGAATCTCAATTGACCAAGGTGCGAAACATCTGGAACTTTCTGCCATACCTATAGACCATCCGTCTATTTAGACAACAGGCGGACGTGGGGAGGCAAGATAGAAGGCACTAGTTAGGATTTAAGAATCCTCCATACCCAAACTTTTGCAAAGTTGCGGTGCAGTTTGACGAGCAAAATAGGCAACATTAGTAAATGGAAAGAACTAAGTTTTTAGATTGTTGTATTGAGAAAGAAAACGAAACATATATTTGTGAGATTTGGCGAGATCACTACAAATTATTCTAAAAATGCTAATAGGGGTCTAGAAATATTCAAATTCAGTGTCATATTCTAATACTATATGAGATTTGATGAGATCACCACTAACCGCTTTAAAAGCTTAAGATATCAAACAAGAATGAGATTTAATATTTATATATTATATCAATTTTAACATCTCAGATAAGAAGTGAAGAACGGAAGCGATTCTCTCGCCTCACACTAAAAAATAGAGAAGACAACGGCCACAACTTGACCAATCCAGCTAGCTTTGATTATTAGGCACTTGTTTATTTTAATCCTGATTTCTGGGTTATAATAAGCAAACTCATAGCACCAGATAGAATAAAGCACCACCCAATTTGACTAGATCCCACTTAGTACTTAGCGCGTTTGGAAAGCCAAGCAAAAATTTCTTTATTTTTTTTTGTCCTAAAAGTCCTCCTTTCATTTTAAGTAGTAAAATTAGAGGAACAATCCGAATGGGCTTTAGAACAATCCAAATCCAAAGGAGATTGAGGGGGATTAGAGACCCAATTCCGAGGTAGAGATTCGTGGAGCTGGACTTTGGCAATCTGTCACACCCCAATCCATAAAAACAAGGACATGACATGGCCATCCTTTCACCAAAGGACGCAGCCTCAACATAACCAAGATTCAACCCGATATCAACACACACACACACACACACACACACACACACACACATATATGATAAAAAGGGTATTTGGTTACAATATCAGAGTAATTCTACAATCCACCGAACCAAAACATACATCTACTAAAAGAATAACTTATAAACTTATCAACTATGCACAAGTCATTCCCAAAAATTTCCACCACAAAAGTCCTCCCTGAACGAATACTCACGCCTATTCGCGACTCGCTGAAGAACCTGAAAAACAAGTAGATGAGAGGAGTGAGCTACCATGGCTTAGTGAGTAATACATTTCTTCTAAACGGATCGAGAAATCACTATGCACATTTAAAACACAATTGTAACTCACTTTATCATAATACATAACATAACTCAAATATCGAAGATACCAATGGTTCAGTCCATTAGTCAGTCTCATAAAACATGTATCGATGGTCTATTCCATTGATTAATCTCATCAAATCACATCGATGGTCCATTTCATCGACCAAACTCAAATCACACGTCAATGGTCCACTCCATTGACCAATTCATACTCAAATGTCTAACCATGGTCACGCTTAACGCTCGTGACAAAACGACCAAGATTCCCCCATTGACAAGGTTTTTACCTATTATTAGCTGGTAGCTTGGCCCACAAGGATATTTTAGACTAGTATGTGTATACCCACACACCCCTCAGGGTCCACAGAGACATTGAACACCAACCACCAATCACAATATCCAGTAATCCAACATCAGAAAGAAAGTCATATCACAACTCAAAATTTGATATATAAATATCAAAGCATTCTCCAAAACATTTCAAGATTCTTTCATAAAGAATTTCACAAATCCTTTTTCAAACAACCATTCAAATCGAAGTCGAAATATAACTTCCTTCGAACAACAAAAATGGCAATAATAGCTCGATCCTGTTTTATGCAACAAAATATGCTTTTTATCAACTCATAGAATATATAATTAACCACGTTTCTCAAAACATGAGTTTAAAATACAAAGAAGAAACAGTGTCACTCACCTGGGAAAAGCCAAAAATCAATTACGACGCATACTCGAACCACGCACTCGGATCCCTAACAATTAACGGAAAAACAATATCAAAAGGCCAAGTAAAAAATGATGTTCTTATAACGACTCGCCTATACTAGGCCTATTTGTCGATAAAACGACACATATGCACCACGAAAGCTCACATTTAGCGGAAACCCATCATTTTCAGCTAGGTGCAGCCCATGCGCCAACTTTGTCGCGCCATAACTTCCTCCACTAAATTCCGTTTCAAGCCGTCTTACAGTCTTTAGAAAGCTTTCTTAACGTACAACAACAACCCCAACTCAACCGCCCCAAAATAGGCTGGAAGCTACTGTTCGCTACAGTTCCAGATTGCACCCCCAACATTAAAATTTTGTTCCAGACAAACCGCAAGCTCAAATCATGACTCGTAAGATGCTATAGCTTCACAACATCCCAAAGTACCATTTCTACAAAAATATACAACTCAATGACTCAAAAATCGGGCTTTGCCACACAAATATCCAAGAAATCCAAATTTCAAGCCCTAATTGCGGCAATTGCTTCAAGTAGGTGATTAAAGGCTTCGATTTTTTTTACCGGCGTTGCACAACACACTTGAGTCGGCTTGATGAGGCATCCGGATCACGAACGCGCCAAAATTTTTCCCTTTTTCCTTTCTCTTCTTTCTCTCCTCTCCCCTGTTTCTTTCTTTCCCCTACTTATGCCCGTGCTCTTTCTCTTTCTCTCCCTCTCTCTATCTTTTTAAAACATAGCTGAAGGTTCCACAGCTCTCCTTCGGCTTCCTTTTTTGACTTTTCAACCCTTTCCTTTTCTTTTATTTTTTTTTAAAGCCCATATATTACATTCTCCCCTTTTTTAAAAAAATTTCGTCATCGAAATTTACAGGTACCTCAATCATGAAACAAGCGAGGGTATTTGCGCATTGCCTCTTCCTCAAGTTTCCAAGTGGCCTCCCTCTCCGTGTGATTTTGCCACTGGATCTTCACATAAGGAATAGTGCATCGTCGTAACACCTAATCCTTTTTGTCGATAATACAAACGGGCTACTCTTCGTACATTAAGTTTTCTCTCAACTTCAATGTAGTAAAATCCAGAACGTGATCAGGACTTGGCACTTATTTTCGTAATAAGGACACATGGAACACTTTAAGGACTCCAGATAATGCTGATGGTAAAGCTAGTTTATAAGCAACTTCACCAATCTTTTCTAATATCAAAGAATGGTCCCACGTACCTTGGGCTTAATTTACCACGCGTGCTAAATCTCATGACGCCCTTCATAGGAGAAACCTTCAAGAATACATGGTCTCCTACATTAAATTCTACTTTGCGCCTCTTAAGGTCTGCATAACTTTTCTGACGGCTTTGTGCTATTTTCAAATGCTCTCGAATGACTCTGAATTTCTCTTCTGATTGTTGTATGTATTCAGGGCCGGTTAATCTTTTCTCACCAACATCATCCTAGCAAACAGGAGTCCTACATTTACGCCCATACAAAGCTTCAAAAGAAGCCATCTTGATGCTAGAATGATAGCTGTTATTATAAGAAAACTCTGCCAAGTGTAAATGTTCATCCCACAAACCACCAAAGTCAATAACACAAGATCGTAGCATATCCTCTAATGTCTAAATAGTTCTCTTAGACTGACCATCCGTCTGTGTGTGAAAAGTTATGCTAAAGTTGAGTTGAGTACCTAATACCCCTTGTAAACTCTTCCAAAAGTTGGACACAAACCTAGGATCTCTATCGGAAACAATACTCATTGGAACTCCATGAAGTCCCATTATCTCATTAATGTATTGTTTCACCATGTCTTCAAGTGAAAGACCAAATCGATAAGACAAAAAGTGTGCAAATTTAGTCAATCGATCAACAATCACCCATATGACATTCTTACCACTAGGCGTCCTTGGTAAGCCGACGATGAAATCCATGGTAATATGCTTCCACTTCCATTTAGGTACTTTAAGTGGGTGCAGCTGGCCACCTGGTTTCTGATGCTCAATTTTCACTTGCTGGCAAATTAGATATTGGTCGACAAACTTCACAGTATCTTTCTTCATATTGATCCACCAAAAATTTCCTCTCAAATCCCTATACATCTCGGTGCTTCCTGGATGAATCGAAAATCTAGTGCTATGAGCTTCTTGTAATATCTCCTTTTTCAATTTTGAATCATCAGGAACACATAACCGACCACGAAACCTCAATGACCCATCTACATGGATACTAAAGTCATCTTGTTTCCCAGCTTCTACACCTTCTCTGATATTTTCCAATTGAGGATTTTCATTTTGTTTAGCCTTGATTATGTCAATCAATATCGGTTGTACTCAAAGATTAGCTAATCGAGCACCAAGCCGATGGACCAAAACCTCCAGGTCCAGCTTTCTCATATCCTCAAGAATAGGCTTTTGAGAAGTGAGCAATGCTGCCATATTTCCAGAGGATTTGCGACTCAAGGCATCATCTACCGCGGTAGCTTTACCTAGATGGTAATTGATAGATAAGTCATAATCCTTCAGAAGTTCTAGCCATCTCCTCTGCCTCATGTTAAGTTCTTTCTGGATAAAAATATATTTCAAACTCTTGTGATCGATAAAGACTTCACATTTTTCACCATACAAGTAGTGCCGCCATAATTTTAAGGCAAACACAACCGTCGCCAATTCCAGATCATGAGTAGGATAGTTCTTCTCATGAGCCTTCAACTGTCTAGAGGCATATGCCACAACTTTACCATCCTGCATAAGAACACAATCTAAACTTTTCTTAGATGCATTGCAATAAATTGTAAAGCCACCAGTTCCCGAAGGCAAAGTTAATATGGGAGTTGACATCAATCACCTCTTCAACTCTTGGAAATTGCGCTCACATTGATCTGACCACACAAATTTAACTCCCTTTTGAGTTAGGCGAGTAAGTGGACTAGTAATTTTAGAAAACCCTTCTATAAATCGCATGTAATAACCTGTTAACCTAAGAAAACTTCTTACCTCCGTGACATTGGTAGGGCGATTCCATTCAACAACTGCTTCAACTTTCTTTGAATCAACTAAGATACCATCCTTTGATATTACATGACCCAAGAATTCTATATGATCAAGCCAGAGGTACACTTATTAAATTTAGCATACAACTTCTTTTCACGCAAAGTTTGTAAAACAACTCTCAAGTGTTGTTCATGTTCTCCCAAACTCCTCGAATACACCAAAATATCATCGATGAATACCACAATAAATTTGTCAAGAAATTTCCTGAATACCTTGTTCATCAAATCCATGAAAGCCACAGGTGCATTCGTTAACCCAAAATTCATAATGCACATACTTTGTTTTGAAAGCGGTCTTTGGCACATCATCAACTTTTATCTTCAACTGATGATACCCAGAACGAAGGTCGATCTTAGAAAATACCTAAGCCCCTTGAAGTTAATCAAATAAATCATCAATCCGGGGCAAATGCTATTTATTTTTTATCGTCACCTTGTTAAATTCTCGGTAATCTATGCAAAGTCGCATACTACCGTCTTTCTTCTTCACAAATAGAATAGGAGCTCCCCAAGGCGATACACTAGGCCTGATAAAACCCTTATCCAAAAGCTCTTGCAGTTGTGTTTTCAATTCACTCAATTCAGAATGTGCCATCCGATATGGGGTCTTAGAGATAGGTGTTGTACCAGCATTAAATCGATACAAAACTCTCTCTATCAGGAGGCAAGCTAGGTAAATCTTGAGAAAATACATCAGGAAATTCTCTAACAACATGAACACTTTCTAGCTTTACCAACTCCTTACTTGTGTCTTTTACACAAGCCAAACAACTGCAACAACCCTTTCTCAAAAGCTTTCTTGCTTGCATAGCTGAAATCAACCTTGGAAAAGTGCCTTTAAAACTTCTCGAAAAAGAGAATTTGGGTTGATTTGGAGGTCGAAAAATAACTTTCTTTGAATAACAATCAACAGCGGCATAATATTTTGATAACCAATCCATCCCTAGAATAACATCGAAATCCCGTATATCTAACTCCACCAAATCCATAAGCAATGGTACATCATCAATTCGCAACAAACAATTCTTGAAAACACAATCAGCAATCAAGAAATCACCAGTGGGAGTATCAATACACAATTCATATCTTAGAAGCTCAGGCAATACATTAAATTTCTTTGCAAAGTCAATGGAAGTAAAGGAATACGTGGCACCGGGATCAAACACTGCATAAGCAAGTTGCGAGGCAATAGAAATATTGCCTGCAATAATTGTATTAGAAGCCGCCACATCCTCTCCTGTCATCATAAAAACTTTCCCAGTCATCCTTTGCCTTTGCTAGCCTTCTTGTGGCCTATCAACTGGAGGGGCAATCTTCCTCATAGAACAAGTATAGGCTCGATGTCTAGGTTGCCCACATACAAAACATACTCTATTATCTCCAGGGGCATTCTTCTGTGTTGGACAATCACGTGTCATATGTCCCATTTTTTCACAAGTGAAACATGCTCCTCTCTTGCAGTAACAAGGACTGCTATATCGTCTCCCACACGTTGTACAAGTGCCTGGATTATTTTGAATTATGGGCTTTCCTGGCTGGTTAAAAGCTTTCCTCTTTTCACTGCCACCGGCGCCGCTATCCTGATAGTTAGTGGATCTCAACTTCTTATGTTGAGGTACACTTTGTACCTCACGCTCCAAAATCTTTTGTTCCACTCTGATGGCTCGTTCCAGCACGTCTTTATAAGATGTCAATGCTAGAGGTGTGAGTGTAGAACCAATTTCATATCGAAACCCCCTCTGAAAGTGATCAGCCTTATCTTGCTCATTAGACACATATTGCTCAGCAAATCTACTAATCTGATTAAAGCGGGCTGCATACTCCAAAACCGCGGAGTCGCCTTGAGATATGTGTATAAAATCACTCTTCATTTTTGCTTGAAATGACACTGGGAAGCATTGGGCATTGAAAGCCTGCTTAAAGTCCTCCCAAGCTATAGCACCACCCCTATCTCCAAGAGGTGGCCTCATTCCCTCCAACCAATGCTTTGCCTCGCCTTCTAAGTATCGAGACCCAAAGCTAACCTTCTTATCTTCGGGAACACCTTCAGCTTCAAAGATCCCCTCCATCTTTCTAGTCCATTGCTCAACTGCAAGAGAATCAGCTTTCCCATCATAAGTGGGTGGTTTTGCCTCTCGGAATTAGGCAAAGGTGTATGAGCCAGTTGCTCCATCTCCACTTAATTCCTTTGCCCGACGATACCAATGGATCATGGCTTGCTCAAAGTCAGTCGGGGGAAACAACCGTGGGTTAACTTCCCTGACTTCATGTGAGTCAGGACTTCCATCATGTCGATCCTCCTATCTCCTCCTTAAAGACGCACCTCAAGAAGCTTGAGGCGTGTCTCTAGCATCAAGGGCAACAACTTGCTTGCCTTTACTATTTCTACAAAGAGAAGCAAGTGTCTCCGAGTCACATATGATCACCCAAATCCAAGAATGGAGCTACAACTTAGTATCTAAAAGGCTACCACATTAAAAATATATCACTCAATCTCACATCGTCACATATCTACCCAAACAAATCAAAACCTAATCTCTGATACCAACAAATGTCACACCCCAATCCATAAGAACAAGGGCATGACATGGCCGTCCTTACACCAAAGGACGTAGCCTTAACATAACCAAGATTCAACCCGATATCAACACACACACACACACACACATATATATATATATATATATATATATATATATATGACAAAAAGGGTATTTGGTTACAATATCGAGTATTTCTATAATCCACCGAACCAAAACATACATCTACTACAAAGACTAACTTATAAACTTATCAACTATGCACAAGTCATACCCAAAATTTCCACCACAAAAGTCCTCCCCGAACGAATACTCACGCCTATTCGCGACTCGTGAAGAACCTGTGTAGATGAGAGGAGTGAGCTACCATAGTAACACATTTCTTCTAAGCGGATCGAGAAATCACTATGCACATTTAAAATACAATCGTAACTCACTTTATCATAATACATAATCATAACTCATTCATCAACCAAACTCAAATCACACGTCAATAGTCCACTCCATTGACCAATCTATACTCAAATGTCTAACCATGGTCACGCTTAACGCCCGTGACAAGACGACCAAAATTCCCCCCTTGGCAAGGTCTCCACCTATTATTAGCCGGTGGCTCAGCCCACAAGGATATCCTAGACTAGTATGTGAATACCCACACACCCCTCAGGGTCCACAGAGACATTGAACACCAACCACCAATCACAATATCCAGTAATCCAACATAAGAAAGAAAGTCATATCACAACTCAAAATTTGATATATAAATATCAAAGCATTCTCCAAAACATTTCAAGATTCTTTCATAAAGAATTTCACAAATCCTTTTTCAAAAAGAAAAGAACACTACAAGTGCCATAACTTTACCCAAAGGGACACTTAAGTGTCATAACTTACGAAATGTACATTAAGTGCCACATTTGAAGAAAAGTGGGACACCTGAGTGCCACCTCTGGCGAAGCCAGCCGGAAATCATACGTGGCATTTAAATATTAATATTTCTCGCTAAGGTGGCTCGCCGGAGAGCTGAGTCAGCTCTAATTCACCAAAAACGACGTCGTTTCGGGTGTTGGCCAAAATAAAACCCTTAAATCAACCAAAACGACGTCGTTTTGGCATAATTTGAATTTTAATATATTATAAAATTTAATTAAATTAAATTTTAAACAAAATAATAATATAATTTATATTTATTTTTTTTTAAAAAGGGAAACAAAGGAGGAGGAAGGCGCCGGCGGCCGAGGGCTAAGCCCTCGCCACCACCGCCCGCCCCTCCCGCCGTCTAGGGGTGAGCGGTTCCGGGTTCCGGTTCGGTTCCGTCGGAACTGGAACCTACCCTCGGGTACGGGTTCCTCATTTTTTGGAACTTGAACCTACCCGTCAAAATGAGAACCCGGAACCTACCCATCAAGTTCCGGGGTCGGTTCCAGGTTCCAATAGGTTTTTTTTTTTTTTTAGTTATTTTCATGAACTATAACATACGCGCAAAAAAAAAAAAAGACATAGAAGTTCCTCTCTTTTATTTTTTTTCATTTTTCCACTGTTCATTACGAAAGCATTAAACAACTTCTCTACATATATAACACAATAGGGTTATGGTGCACAAAATTAGCTTATATACGCTTTTGCAATGAACAATGGATAAAACTGACGAATGACTCTTGAAAACACCCAAAGCTTCATTGAACAAGAAACCTTATAATATCGGCTTCCTGACTTCGATCTGTCAGCCACCATGTCAAACGGCATCTACTCAAGATTCTCAATCTAATTATATAGATAGCAAGAGAGGCAATAGGCAAATCGGCGCAAGCGAGTGTGGAGATCGTCTCAGATGCTTTCATCCCCATGGACAGACATGGGAACACACCAATACACAATGGAGATCGCAACAAAAAGATATGCTCAGATTCAATTGTGATAACAATGAAATATAAATCGAATCAAGTCTTTACATTAACAAACGACAAGTCTATTACGGAGAAAAAAAAAACGTAAGCTACTTCGTGGCAGTGTCTTGGAGGTATTTTAACAAACAGTTGGTGTGCAATAGATGGTAATACATGGATACAATGGAAAATACTAAAACATTCATCTATAAAAGAACATTGGCAGACTATGTCGACATAATTCAAAGACAAATGATTTAATAAACACAACGAATCATCACCATGAACAGGTAACAGCCAAAAGCACGAGATTGCAACCAAAAAAAAAAAAAGGAAGAGAAATTCAAGCGGCGGTAGCTCACCGGCGAGCGGGACGGCCTGCAATTCAAGCGAAACAGCTCACCGGCGGAGTAAGGACGACCTGCAGCCCGGCGGTAATCGCGGGTGAGCAGGGGCGTGGAGGCGTTCTGCTGCGTGGCGGAGCTCATGGCTGAGGGGGATAGCCGGCGGAGCTAGGGGCTGCAGGGCGGCGGAAGATCGGACCGCTAGCAGCACTCGCGGGTTTCGCAGGTGGAGACGCGGTGGTGCGGCGCGGGGATGGCTGGTGGCTCGGGGGACGCCGATGAAGGGGGCGAGGGAACGTGCAGGATTGAGGTTGAGAGATAGAGAGAGGGGGCGGCAACGTTGGGGCGTCCGGTTCTTTTTCTGAAGCCCTATGTAATCCGGTTCCGAAACCGGTTCCGGTTCCGGGAACCGCGCTCACCCCTACCGCCGTCGCCAGAAGGTGGGGGAGGGTTGACCGGGGCCGCCGAGCTTGACCGAGGGCTGGCGGCCCCAATCGACCGGCGGCGAGGGCCTGCGTGCCCTCACCCTAGATTTGGGCGAGGGCATGTAGGCCCTCGCCGCCGATCGGCGGGGCCGCCGGCCTCGGCCGGGGGCTTAGCGGTGGCCCGGCCCTCGTCCGCCCACTAGGGGTCGCCTCAACGGGCGGTGGCCCTTGGCTCGACCGGGCAAGGGCCGCCAACCCTCGCCGCCAATCGGGCGGGGCCGCGACCCGCCCTAGGCTCGCGAGCCCTCCCCCCGGCCGGGCCGTTGGCCCTTCCCGGCCGACCCTCCCCCCTCTGTCATTGGCCCTTCCCGGCAACGGCAGCCCTCAGCCGCCTCCCCCATTTTCTTTTTTTTTTTAATTTTTTTTTAATTTTTTTTAAAATTTTAAATTATTATTTTTAAATATTTTAACTAAATTTAATTTTAAATTTAATTTAATTAATTTTATATTATTTTTTTATCACCGTCAGCCCAAAATGATGTTGTTTTTGCATTATTTGGCCACGTCAGCATGCAAAACGGCGTCGTTTTGCACTCGCTTCACCGGAAAAATGCCACGTATGCAATTTGGCCGATTTTGGCAGGATTGGCACTCGAGTGATCCACTTTGCTCCGATTTTGGCACTTAAGTGTATCTTTCATAAGTTATGGCATTCTAGGAGTCCGCGTTTTCTTTTTTCAAACAACCATTCAAATCAAAGTCGAAATATAACTCCCTTCGAACAACAAAAATGGCAGTAATAGCTCGATCCTGTTTTATGTAACAAAATATGATTTTTATCAACTCATAGAATATATAATCCACCACGTTTCTCAAAACATGAGTTTAAAATACAAAGAAGAAATAGTGTCACTCACCTAGGAAAAGCCAAAAATCAACTACGACGCATACTCGAACCACGCACTCGAATCCCTAACAATTAACGGAAAAACAATATCAAAAGACCGAGTAAAAAAATATATATTCTTATAACGACTCGCCTATACTAGGCCTATTTGTCGATAAACCGACACATATGCACCACGAAAGCTCACATTTAGCGGAAACCCATCATTTTCAGCTAGGCGCAGCCCATGCGCCAACTTTGTCGCGCCATAACTTCCTCCACAAAATTTCGTTTCAAGCCGTCTTACAGTCTTTAGAAAGCTCTCTTAACGTACAATAACAACCCAACTCAACCGCCCCAAAATAGTACCAAAAACAACAAAAAAACAGGCTGGAAGCTACTGTTCGCTACAGTTCCAGATTGCGCCCCCAACTTTAAAATTTTGTTCCGGACAAACCGCAAGCTCAAATCACGACTCGTAAGATGCTATAGCTTCACAACATCCCAAAGTACCATTTCTACAAAAATATACAGCTCAACGACTCAAAAATCGGGCTTCGCCACACAAATATCCAAGAAATCCAAATTTCGAGCCCTAATTGCGGCAATTGCTTCAAGTAGGTGATTAAAGGCTTCGATTTTTTTTACCGGCGTTGCACAACACACTTGAGTCGGCTTGACGAGGCATCCGGATCACGAGCACGCCAAAATTTTTCCCTTTTTCCTTTCTTTTTTTCTCTCCTCTCCCCTGTTTCTTTCTTTCCCCTGCTTCTGCCCGTGCTCCTCTTTCTCTCCCTCTCTCTATCTTTTTAAAACACAACCGAAGGTTCCACAGTTCTCCTTCAGCTTCCTTTTTTGACTTTTCAACCCTTTATTTTCCTTTTATTTTTTTTAAAGCCCATATATTACACAATCCAATTGGCGATTATATTTAGATCTCTTGGTTCATGGGTCAATTTTAATCCAAGAAATGAATCTAGAGCAGCCCGCCCATTTGGACTATTTCATTGACTTCCCAATGGGGTCTATCTAACCTTAAAATTGTCTAAAGTGCTATGTAGCAGTCAGACTCAATAGCAACCCCTTTTGACAAAAAAAAAAAAAAAAAACAGCAGCCCCACTTGACCCTTTTTTCTTTCCCCATTTCACAGCAAGTTCCAAGCCTTGGCATATAACTAGGGTTTCTAATGCAAGGGAGATTGTGCCTTCACCATGCGGGCAAGACCACCGAGCAGCACTTTCGTCCCTACACACCCCTACTACTGATCTGATCTGTTATTGGTTCCTGGTGTGAAGGCTCCGTCGACATTAATTTTCACCCATCCCGGCTCCGGCGGTCTCCATCTTACAGGTACTTCAGTAGCTTTGCTGATGTTTTGTTGCTGTGATGAAGTTGGATCTTTGAATTTTTGTTTTGACGTGAGCAGATCAGCCACCACGCCCTGCGGATCTAGCATTATTGCTCGAAAAACTGCTGCGTTCCTCTGTTTTCAGATGAGCCAGAGAGCTTTTCTTTTAATATCTGGCAAAGTTACTAAAATAGTTCCTGCTATCAAATTATGTCCATCTTCCCATTTAATTAAAGTTTTTTCATCCACCTCGAGAACAGGAGTTCGCAATAAATCACTTCATCGTGGTTTGACCCGAAATTGTTGCAAAATCAAACGCTTAATCTCACACATTTTTATGACCAAAAAAAAAATCTCACACATTTCAAGGTACAAGATCCCATTTGTTTTAGGAGTCAGCTAATCTGATTCGCGTGGACATTCTTAAGAGAACTTTGCATCCAAAAAATATGGACATGATCGAGTCTAATAATAGGTGAATCGAAATTTTCTTATGAGCAAATCGCGTATTCAAATTACATTTCAAATCATACTTTCAATTAGTTATCTAAATTTTTAGAATGATAAATAGTGATCTGACAAAAATTCTTATAATTGCTGCACATATTCTCTCTTTCACACAATCTCGACAGTGATATCAAAGGAGAAGGTTCTTTGGAGTTCAAATCTTTTCCGGTTCTTAATCCAAGGTTAGATTCTAACATGCCTATAAGGAGGAGTATTTTTGTATTAAAGTACTTATTTAATATTTTGAATAGTTAATAATGGTCTCACAAAATTTATTAAATGAAAACGAAAATTCGTGCCGGCAAAACGTGGATTGGAAATATATTGTTGCGCGGATTTGACCGGTTACAAAATTCCCAAAACCCAAGAGAAAACAATCTAGTTTTCTCCGCACCTTATCGTTTAAGGAAAATTCACACGTCATCCTTGGACATACTTAATTTTGACACTGATTTTTCTTCCCAGGATTGACCCTGGAATCGTAAACTCTCTCGGCACTTTCCCAAGATCTCGCTAGAGCCGGAGCAGCCCCCCTTCGAAATGTGGCCTCCATTGCTATGTCTCCTCTCATTCACGGCAATATTCACCTGCGCTCGTGGCGGCGACGATCCCCTCGATCTTAACGGCAACATCACCGTACGGTGGGACATCATGGCGTGGACGCCGGACGGCTACGTGGTAAGTTAGCTTCTGTCCCCCTGCATTTCGGCCTCCGATTTAGACTCGCCGGACAGTGCTGACGTGGTTGACGGCAGGCATCGGTCGACATCATGAACTACCAGCAATATCGGACGGTGATGGAGCCCGGCTGGCGGCTGGGGTGGACGTGGGCCGGGAGGGAGGTCATATGGACCACGCTCGGGGCGCGCCCGCTGCGCCGAGGAGATTGCTCTTCGTTCAAGGGCAACATGCCCGGGTCCTGCATGCGCAGCCCCACGGTCGCCGACCTGACGGCTAATATGCCCTCGAGGGAAAAGATCAACGGCTGTTGCAAGGGGGGAGTCCTGTTGACCCAGCTCCAGGATGCACGGAAGTCAGTAGCAAAGTTTCAGATCTCCGTGGGGAATGCAGGAACGACGAACAAGACGGTGCAGCTGCCCAAGAACTACACGCTGGCCACCCCAGCGGGCGGCGGGTACTCTTGCTCGAGCGCGAAGATCGTGCCACCCACCAAATTCGTGTCTCCGGATCGGAAGAGGATCACTCAAGCCATGAGTAAGTTCATCTTCATGGCAGAAAGATTTACGTCAAACGAGTTTTAATAGGCTATTCAAGTACGATCCCCTCTCGTTAAGATCTAATTAAGATCAAGCACAGCGACGTACATCTGCGTGACCTCTTTTGCTTCAGTGACGTGGCAGGTGGTGTGCCGCTATGCTCCGTCGCGAGGATACAAGCCACCGTGCTGCGTGTCCCTGTCCTCCGATCAAGGGATGAAGGTCCCGTGCGCTACATGTGCGTGCAGCTGCAAGCCCTCCGACGCCAAGTCGTGCGCGCCGTAAGTCTTTTTCCATGTCTTGTCTTCTTCTTTTACTTTCCTTTCCTTTCCTTTCCTTTTCTTTTTCGTGATGCCTAGACATTTGGGCAATTTTAATCATCTGGACAATTTAGAAGTGGGTCGGATCGAGCATGAGGCCATGATTATCATGCCATTGTCCTATAATCGTGGAGTCACCCGAATTATTGGGCTTTTATTGAGTCGATACCCGAGATGTTCCAATTCGATTCATTAAAAGCAGGGAGGCCTACCCATGAAAGATCGCAAAGCACATAATAGTTGATAGTTCACCATGTTCACGACCATAGATTCCCTTCATAACTCAAAAAAAATAGATATGTTTATGCCTTTTGGAAAAAGTGTTAGAAAAATCATAAATCTATTATATTTGTGCCAATTTAGTCATAAACCTTTTGAACTAGTGTTAATTCAGTCATTCCGGCTAATTTTGGTTAGATATTACTGATGTGAATATCGACTGACCCATGTGGTATAACCGACGCTGATATAAATAACTTTTAATAGTATTTTAATACTTTCATATTTGTATTTTTTCCTTTTTTTATTTTCTTTCTCTTTACTTTTTCTTCTTTTGCTTCCTTCTTCCCTTTTCTAGTTGAAAAAAAAAAAGGAAAAAAAAAAAAAAAAAATTGATACATAAGCTGGTCGGCGTTTACATCAGTAAAATCTAGCCAAAATTAGTCAAAATAATTGACTTGGCACTAACTCAAAAGGTTTAAGATCAAATTTACACAAATGCAATAAATTCAAAACTATTTTGACAATTTTTACCTTTTAGATGTATTGGCGAGGAGTGCAAATAATTTCATTAATAAGTCGTCTGCCTTAGTTTCGACTCCCATCTTACTCGGTGTCGTGAGGTTCATAGGACATTTTCATAGACCTGGTGTATGGAATTTTCATGTCTTTAAAGAATGCGAAAGGCACGAATGTTCAAGCGAGATGGGAAATTGTCGTTTGCTTGCAGGAGTTCCGGCAAAACGGAACGTGGGAAATCGCCGGTCCAGTGCACCAACCACATGTGCCCCATCAACATAAATTGGCACTTGCTGTCCAAAAGCAAAGGAAGCGTTCGGTGGTTTGAGGTGTCGATCTCGAACCTGAATCGCCACGCAAATTACACGGATTGGATCCTCATGATTCAGCATCCGGCGGTGCAAAAGTTTGTCAATGCCAACACGAACTACTGGTCGCTGCCATCCGAGCTAGGTAAGTAGTTGCCCTGCTTTCAATCTTCTTTCTAACTGTGCTGTAATTCTCGAATGGTATGCTAAATGTGATTCGTGTCGGTCTAAGAACATCAAAAGCGTGACAGAGGAACTTCTTGCTCGTTCCACGTTAATTGCAGGGAGCATGGACGTGCTGTGGGGATCGAAAACTACGATCGAGAGCTAGGGCCACTCGGAAGTGGTCATTCCACAGCGAAGTTTGTAATAAGTTACAAGGGGAGTCCTGGAAATTGGAACTTCTCGAGCAATGTCTTCTTCAATGGCGATCGGTGCACCAATCCGCCCCTACCTTGACGAGGCTCCTCAACATGAATGCCTCTTGTTTTTTAATCCAGAAACACGAGAAGGCATCATTGTATGATCTCTGAGCTTGTTTGATCAGACTGCAAGACATAAGTACTGGAATCTCAATTTTTGTCTTTAAGTACTGAAAGTATAGGCAAAAGAATTTGTGTGGTAATCGCTAAAACTGAAATCTGATGACAACCCAGTTCTTGTTTTCATCAGCTCGTACTAACCCACGCCATCGCATTCTCTTCTCCACCGTGATCAGAAAGACATTGCTGCCAAAATTCATTAAACCGCACAGGCTGTTCGGTTGACTCACCATGTGTGTTTCTCCATCTCAAAGTAATATCATTGCTGTCAAGGGAGTAACAAAAGAAACATCATCGAGCGAGACAATTTACGAACTTCGAGTCCTTTCGTTTCTCGTACTGTTTTCACGTAGCAGTTAGCATCTGTCCGATAGCGACTTGAAGGTGCTTTTGGTCTCGCCAATTCCGATAAGGATCAAATTCACCTTGCTTCCAAGGGATGACCGTGGAGAAGAGTTGCCATCAGAAACTTTTGGAAGGAAGCCTCCAAATCCGATTATTTAAATGCTTTACTTCCCTCGAACTCCCAATTCAATCTCTAATCTCTCTCTACTCCATCGCGAGAAGGCGTCGGGGGATACCTCGGCGACATCAGAGGCGACGGTGCATCGACGACCGGAGAATTATCTCAACGAGGAAACAAAGCCCCAATTGAAGTACGTGCGTCGCGTCCGAACATGGATTTACGGAGCACTAATTCCCCATCGCGATGGCTTTGATTTCGGGCCAAACGTACATTCGACCGCCTCTCCCATTGCAAGTTATGGACAAGGGAGATTCACGTGATTGCCTAAAGCCCAGATGCGAGTCCCCTCGTCGGCAGTGAAGGAGGGAAAAAGCGCGATCGAGGGGAGGTCCACTGGACATTTCTGTCAGCAAGAGCATGGGCCACCGAGTTGGATAAGGAATTGCCATCATTGCGACCGTCGAACGTGATGCCCCACCGCCCAAGGGTCCCTCCGGCATGCGTGCCGATGCTAGTATAACCCAAGATTAGGGTTAAGGACATAATATCTTTCTTTTTGCGAATTTGATTCACTAGATATAATTTATGGACTTAGATAAATGGGGCCATGCTATCGAATAATTGTTTTTCTTTTATCCCCACTGCCGTCAGTTTATTAGACATGATGTATAAAATACAGCCATTGAATGAACAGGAGAAGTGAAGCATATTTACGTTATAAAGAAGAGGCTAATAAATTATTCGAGAGTACCCTACATGCGGCGCTCATTTTGTGATCAATGTTCCCTAAAGGGTTATAGGTAAACCTTAGGGAACAAGTCCTTTGTCCCATTCCGTCCGGCCAAAAACAACACCCTCGCTAAATAAAGATGTCGAATTATTTTATCATGACAATAGCCAGATTAGGTTAAACATATAGACATGTTGAATTTATGGTCAATTTATCATAGTATAGGCACATGCATTTCACTGTATATCACATAAATACTTCATATAAGCACTCACTTACTATGTGTGCACCAATATCGAAAGACCATTTGGCTTAAATTTGTCAGAAAGAGTCATGAGCCCATTTTATTAACCCTTATGACCCTCTCTCTCCCTCATTTGATATTGCGCTTACTTGCTTCTTACACTCACCTCCATTTGGATATAAATTCTCCTAAATTAGTTTAAATAATTAAGTGTTTTAGCAATATGAATTGAATTGCACATTCACTAAATTTGTATTATATGGAAATTAATCAAAATGAGTTAAATTGATTAATTTGAGTCGGACCATTTTGGATTCAACCGGACCATTAAACGATACGGTGCCACAACATGATAATCATAAGAGTCCAGCTGTACATCTCCAATTTTCTTGCTGTGCGCACGAGAAGAAGCAGAACTAGCTCTACGGTTTCACCATCAACATCAGCTTCACAGTCCAACCAAAGCTTCAGTCTCTCTTTTTCTTCACTCGAATAGAAAGCCAACCAGATCCTACGCTCTCTAAACTGTCCAACGCATCAATCCCACCAACCCTTGACATGAAATTCGAAGCTTGACACCCTATCTTCCACGGCCATTAGAGGGAGGAAGAAAAAGAACAGAGCAAGACAAGACATCAAAAGAGATCCGATTGGAAACAGGCGCCATCCAGTTAGGCATACGAAAGCGACAACAACGTTAGAGGCCATGTAGCTGTTGTTGCGGGGGCAGGAAAATTACCTGACGAACCGAGGGGCGCTTTGGTCTCTCTCTCTCTCTCTCTCTAATCCTAGGAGCTGTTCATACTACACGATGCCCCCCGCAAAGGAATCAAAAGGGAGAAAGCAAAGGAGGGCGCGTCCCTTTTTGACATTCTCGAACAAAAAGGATAACAGAATATGTGGCAAAGAAGTGACCAAAATCATGGAGCATTCCCCGTATAAATTAATGTCGCACTAACTAAAAGAGATTAGTACGCCGTGCAATAGCTTCGCGCCACCTCGCGAAAGAATCAAATCTGATACTTACGCCCACCTAATTAGTCACCACTAAACTTGGTCACCAAGCAATAAGAGAGCGACGCCAAAAAGGCGAGACCCAAAATCAAAATCGCCCCCCGAAAAGGCAAGAAAATATTTTTCCACTCCCCCCCGCCGCCCGGACATTCCAGTCCATTTGTTGGGAGGAAATATATAGATTTAATTTAGGATATTGGGAATGAATAAAAAGATCCGAGGCAATCTTGCGTATATTTATTTACTTAAGTAAATAAAGATAGTCGTAAACCTAGCGTAGCAATGGACCGTACCGTCCCGCCCAGGGGAAAAAAAGATGAGCCTCGCCCTGTTGCCCTTTCGCTTTCTTGGCTCGAGGAACACACAAAAAACAACGAGAAAAGGAAAAGATGGATTGGATTGGATTGATTTTGATTAATTAATGAAAAAACAGGAGGACTTTTTGATGATGGCTTCTTTTGACTACACATTCGGACTCCAAAGGCTCCACAAACGGGAGTTCAGTATCCCCAACACGTCCGGCAGCACCTTCCTCGCCAAACCCTTGTGGCTGCTCACCGCTGCCGGAGCTCTCCTCGCCGCCGCCACGTCGTGGACCGCCGGAGCCGGTGGGGGTTGGCAGCTGAGCTCAGCCTCCTCGCGGAAGTTCTCCGTTCCAGCCCTCTCCGGAGAGGTAACCGGCGTAGCTGCTGAGGACGCCTCGTTCTCCGGCGAAGCGGCTACTCTGTCCTCCGCCTCGGGCGGCGCAGCGGTCTCGATTATGGGCATCTGGGGCTCGGGCTCGGGCTCGGGCTCGGGCTCGGGTTGGCCCGAGGCGGCGGCCCGGCGGGTCATCCTGCCGTCCCGCTCGCGCCGCTTGGCCTTGCCTCGGCCGCCGCCGCCGCCGTTCCTGTTCTTGCTGAGCTCGCCGCTGGCGAGATGGTCCTCGAAGGCCTCGATGGCCTGGTGGATGAGCTCCTGGTTGGGCGACGAGTTCCACCGGTGCCAGTAGCTCCCGTAGCAGTCGAAGCAGTCGCAGTCGAAGCTCGGGGCCGACGCAGCCGCCGCCGCCGCCGCCGCCCTCTTCGACGTCTGCCCCTTCTTCCTCCCGGGCCCGTCCCCGGCTCCAGAGGCCGCGGGGGCCGCGGTGTCGAGGGACCGGGTGATCATGTAGGCGAGGACCTCGCGGTCCTCGAGGGAGAGGACGGTGGCGAGGGCGAGGATGGCCGCCGGCAGGAGCTTCAAGACGGAGAGGACGTCCCTGCCGGCGGCGCCGCTGCAAGAGGAGTGCGAAGCAGCAGCAGAAGCGGAAGCAGAAGCAGAAGCAGAAGAGGAGGAGGAGGAAGGAGAGGGGTGGACTTTGCCCTTGTTCTTTATCTTCATCTCTGCTGCGGAGGGTCTCGTCTAGAGGGAAGAGGAGAAGAGCGCCGGCCAAAAAGAGAAAAACTAGAGAGAGACTAGAGAGAGAGAGGAAGGAAGGAGAGATTTTTGGGTTGGTGAAGATGATGAAATGAGGAGAGAGAAAGTAGGGTAATTTTTTCCTTGGGGGAGGTGGTGTTATTAGCTTGGTAGAGAAGGCTGACGCTGATGAGAGAGGGACGGGGGCCGTCTCCCTTCTTTTTCCAGGTTATAATAGAGGGGGACCCCCCGCCGAGGCGCTAAGGTTGTCTGTCCACGCTCGCGTCCGAGCGCGTGCGCGCCACCCGTCGCAGTTTCATTAGCGGCTCTCTGTCACGGTCTCCCATGCGTCTTGTATTAGAGAATCGCTTCTTTTTCTCTCTTTAACCCTTTCTTTTCTTTTCTTTTCTTTTTCCAGCTCCTTCGATTATTTATTTTCTAATTGAAAGATACACGAGCCTGTTAGCCTGTTGAGTTTTTCTAGCGCTTGATTAGGCCCTCAGGGTCCGTAGGGTTGAGGCGCATCGATGCGATTCACCCCAAACATAAATTATTATATGCTTCTTGGGCCTTGGTCGGTCCTTAGTCATATAGAAAATTCCAGATATTTTTTAATCACATATGGGTGCGGCGGTAATTTTTAGGGCTAATGTGGTTGCGTCCACTTCGACGCCTGCAATCGATCAAATATAGACATGTTAAAGATGGATCATAATTTTTTTTTTCAATTCATATTTGATAGGCTAGGTTGTTAGATGGGTTTGTTTGTTGTATTCAATAAGTAAATTTAGAATAGTAAGACCTAAGGTGGTGTGGGTGTTAAATAAGTTCATAAATTACTTAGACCCAATCTAATTCTATGGTGCTCTCTTGCTCTCACTTTATATCATGTTTGCTCACTTCGTCCTTTCACCTTAATTTGAGAATGAGTTTTTCTATAGTTAGTTAAATATATAAGTATTTTAGTAATATAGATCGGATCGGATATGTGTTAGATTATGTAAGGGTCACTAAATTTGGATTGCATGGAAATTAATCAATTTGGATTGCACCATTTTTTACATGATTCGATCCATTCATTTGATAGGTATAATCAAATATGACTATGACTTTTGATCCATTCACAAGATTTGAATGGAAATTAATCATTTTGTGTTAGGTCAAGTATGAATCACTAGATTTGAATTGCATGAAAATTGATCAATTTGGGTTTGATCATTTTTGACCCGATTTGACCAATTCATTTGATAGATATAATCAAATTTGACTGTGACTTTCGAATATACACCAAAGGTGAGTTAATATAGACTCGATCAATGGTTCATCAGATGGGATACTGAGTTTGCAACCCATCCTTCAAATCCATCTACTTCTTTGAAGTAATGACATAACCTTCGTAAATGCATCTTTTTCATTAATTTACTTTTTCGAGAGGAGTAAGAGCTAAAAACTTGATCAATTAACCCTTGGTTCGGCGGATTTTGAGCATGCCGGTCATTGGTGATCTTGGACAACTTTCGAGCTCCATCGGGTTTGAACGCTGCGGTCTAAGACCGAGGCTCCCAGTATCTGACAAGTTCAATCAAATTTTTTAAATTTTTTATAAAATTTTGGGGTTACATTCCTAGAATCAACTCAATTTTGGCTAGCTTTTCTAATTAATCGAGTGTGGCCTAAACTTACAAGTGCTTGCCGTGATCTTGTTTCGTTTCGAACATGTAAATCTCGGGTTTAAATTGCACAACTTATCATGGCGGTTCAAAAGAAATTTTTAATCGAAAAATATGAAGAAATGCTCTCAGGAGTTGGCATACTTGATAAGTGGCACGTCCGTTTGAGGAGAAATTGTTCTTTGATGTATTTAGATAAAAGAAAGCTGATCAATTTATGGAACATTTTTCCATCAACCAAGAACAACAAGCTTAGATTCAAGGGAAATAACTTGCCTTCTAGGCAAGAACGATAACACTTCCCCTAAATCATTAAATAAATGAAAATAGGAAAATAACCAAAAAAGTTATAAACTTATTGCAATGGTACTAATTTAAACCTAAATCTTTTTTTTTTCTTTGTGCAAATTAAATCCTAAACATATCGCATTTATGTCAATTCAGTTCATCAACCAATTTTGGGTGACTCGATGGAAAGCCGAAAGCTTGAATATTGGACAATAGCGTTGACGTGGACACTATTCAGCTGACGTTGACATGGTAACTTTTAATTTTTTTTATTAAGTTTTGTTTTCTTTTTCTTTTTCTTTTTCCTCTTTCTTTCCTTTTTTCTTTTCCTCTTAGTGGCTAGCGAGGCTTGCTAGCTGCCAGCAAGGGTCACGGCCCTTGCCTAGCCTAGCCCAAATCTAGGCAAGGCCTGGGGGCCATGAGCAAGGTGGCTAACGAGGCCTTGGTGAGGCCTAGTGAGGCCAGGTGAGGGTAATGATCAACTATGAATGACTTGTGAATCCACTATTCAAGCCCCCCTCTCTCTTTGTGCGTGCAAATCACAAATCTCCCATTCAATGCTTTGCCTTCCATGTCAAGGGTTGCGAGCAGGGCCTTTGCGGCCCTCACTTAGTTGTCGGCGAGTGTCGTTGGAGCCTTGCCCTCTATTAAGTGGAAAAGAAAAAAAGAAAAGAAGGAAGAAAAGGAAATGGAAAAAAAAAAGTAAAGGAAAAGAAAATTTGATAAATTTTTTTAAAAATTGTCACATCGGCATCAGGCGGATGCTTAGCACCAAGTAATGTCCACATCAGCATCGTCGAACCAAATTGGTTGGATTGAGTTCAAATATAAAAGATTGAATCGACACAAAAAAAAAATATTTATGATTAAATTGAAAATATGTTTAAGACTTTTTTGGTAATTGTCTCAACAAAAATTAACCATTAAAAATGATTTTCATGGAAATTATTTTCTTTTATCATGTAATTTTCAGCAAAAGAAATGCAACCTAACTACAATAAGGGTATTTTTATTCAACCAAAAAAAAAAACAAAACAAAACAACAAGGGTTTTTTTCAAATATCTAAAAAGGAAATTTTTACATATTTACTTTTTTTACTGTGTGTAATACCACACTCGATATTCTATATTTCAATTTCTTAAAATTACTTAACCAAACAAATGTGCTGCAAATGTAATACTTATGATAATATTTAGCGATGCCCTTGGACGCTGTCAACAAAAACATTTCTTTGACAAATTTTCTGAACGGCGTTGGTACATATAAAAAAAAAAAAAAATTCTGGCTTGTTTTTTCATCCTAAGTTTGTCTAAGTAAGGAAACAAGATTCGGGACAAATCTAGATTGCCTTTCACTTCTTACCTTTTAATTTTTACTTAATCAAAACATTGCGACACATGAATTTTGACTTTTTAAATTTTGAACTCCTGAAAACTTTCACAATGCTTAGATGTTGATAAATGGAATTACGTGTAGTATATTCTAAATTTTGAACAATATTTTTGTAATTTCGATGGAAAGAGAAAAAAAAGGCCCCTTTTATTTATTCTTTATGTTAAACAACTAGGCTCTTAATAAATAAAAAAAAATTCCCTTTAGAAATGTTCCCACCTACAAATTGGATAGATGAAGCCTACGCATTATTATTTAGCGGCAACACACGCCATGAAGATGGCTAGTCATTAAAGAGGCTCTTTATAAAGTTGAACATTATTCGGGATCAAAGGAAACCAGCATTAATTAACATCATTTAATGATTCCACACATGCATTCGGAGCGCAACGAGATTGTCCCGTTAAATCGAACACAACACACGTGTCGATTGTCGAGGGGAGGCATGCAATAGTGGCTCGCATAATGCAAGTTCTAAATAAGGGCTCAAAGTGACGAAATAAGTGATTATTCAACTTTAGTTTAATGTACAATATAGATCTTAAACTACTAATTTATTCAATATGAAAATGTAATCTCCAAAATTTTAATTTATTCAATGTGATTCTCAAATTTTTGATACATATTTAATATAGTTCTCAAACTATATGAAGATATTCAATGTTGTCTTTCCATTTTTTTTCAATATAAGGGACAATATTGAACATCAACTTGAACATGTAGCAAAAGTTCATGTAACTACATTGAACAAATTAAAAATTTAGAAATTACACTAAATAAATTAAAAAGTTAAAGATCATTTGTGTCGTTTTATATTTTTGGTAAATTATGTGATTACTGCACATCGAGACTGTTCTGCTGATTTGGCACGGATAGCGCCAAATCTACCTAATTTTGAAGTGGACCATTCCCAATGGGTCATGGGCTTTGTCCAGCTGTGTCCGATTTTATTTCTTTTAAAGAGGATACACGACGTATTAATTTGTTCTTAGGCGTCTTGCAAATTAGTCATCAGCCAAAATGGTACCGTTACTAACAAACGAGTCATCTTTGTATTGAGTTGTTCTGAGCATTTGCCACGAAGTCCCCTTCAACACCATCTGACACCGTCGAGTTCGTGTCAACACCGCGGCTTCCCATACAGAGAGACAGAGAAATATATATATTAAAGCCTTGAGATTAGGGGATTATTTGATAATCATCATGTTTTTTCTATTTTTTTTCGAAACAGTAAAAAAAAATAAATTTATCTGGTAACGTCAACTAACTTTTCTATTTTCTAGAATAGAAAAATAGTAAGAAAATGGATTTAGAATAAAAAAACTTTATTTTTGGAAATAGAAATGGAAAAAATTATTTTTGAACAAAAATTATTCCTAAGAATATAAAATTGATCAAAGACACCCTAAATTGCCCTTGGCCATCGCTTGGAAAATGCACAACGCATGTGATTGTCGGTTGGTGAAGATTTTACCTTTCGCTTTTATTTTATTATCATTGTTATTTTTTCTTTCTTTTCCTTACTAAGTATGACGAGGGTTGCTAGCCAACCCTTAGCGGTCCAAGTGAGGGCTGATCAACCCTCGGGCCTCGTCCACAGCTGGTGAGGGTCTTAGAAGAAAAAAAAGAAAAACAAAGAAAGAAAAAGAAAAACAAATTAAAACAAATTTAAAATTTAAAATCTATCCATCATTAGCATTGATCATGTCACGTGAAACGACTAGTGTTCATATCAATGATTTCCAGCTAAAACTAACCAAAAGATTTCGATTGACAAATCGTCAAAAGATTTAGAATTAAATTAGCCAAATTGAAAGGCTTATGACTGAATTGGCACAAGTGCAGTAGATTTAATACTTTTTTGCTAATTCCCCTTAAAAAACAGTTCCACTTCATGGGGCTTTTTGAAATTTTGCCCTTCTTGGACATCTGTTTGGTTTTTTAATCAATTATTTTTCTAGAAGAATTACACATGATTCTTGCTTTGCCTTTTCCTTCTAAAGTGGCACGTTGCGTATTCGAGAGTTCTGTGGTAATCCTAAGTTTTGCTTCTTCCAAGGCTTGGGCCGTCGTTTTAGATCTTCGCTGTATCTTTGGCGTTCCTGATGACATTAGTAGTAAATCTTCTCAATCCACATCACCATGAGTTATCCGTAAAAGCACGGATTTCACTAACACTCAAATATTAAGTTGGATTCCTTCACAGCATGCAATTTGCTTGCCTAAGAACATAAGAATATGTTCATTGGGTCCTCTCATAGTGAAATATCTATTTTAATGCA
Source organism: Eucalyptus curtisii (assembly GCA_017140595.1). NCBI lineage: Eukaryota > Viridiplantae > Streptophyta > Magnoliopsida > Myrtales > Myrtaceae > Eucalyptus > Eucalyptus curtisii. The sequence continues at coordinate 39,879,234 of CM029501.1, read as the reverse complement.
TTTATCACCGATCTCTTTACATATAGAGAGATCCTGTTTGCACATAGTGCCTATAACTATATTATCTAGTTATTTACATATGTCAAAAATGTACGGCGCTTGTACAAAAACCAATTGCTCAAGCTTTTGTACGTGTATCGTTGACAAAATTCACATTTTTTTGATAGGCCATTAAGACCAAATTTCGCCAGAATGGGCTCATAAACTCCGGATGATTGAAATCCATTCATAACAAGAATGAAACAAGCGTAGTGGGCAAAAAATCGAACTAATCAGGAAACTAGATGTACCAATAAATTAGGGAGAAGGCAAACGATTATGCTTATACATGAAATAAGAAGGAGTACATCATAAACTAATTTCGCAGTTCGTTTTGCTGTAAATTTTTGCTAGTCATTGCAAATAGCTGGTGCAGAACATGACGAAGAAAGGAAAAGATGTTAAGATAAAGGTCAACATGCACTGCGAGGGATGCGCCGACACTGTTCGTAATTGCCTCAGAGGTTTCGATGGTACATCGGCATTTCCCTTCATTCCTTTTCATTTGGTGTTTGAAACATTGTTTGTCTAGAGCAGCCATTCAATTGCAGAAGACGAAGAAATTCCAAGTCATTTCCCGTGCTGTCGTGTTCATTACGTTCCCTCATTTTAGAAAGGGCAAGGGATAGGAAAGCTAATTTTACATGGTTTCATTGAACGTCGAGCATTATTTCCATTACACACAATAGTCCACTTTTGCTGTTTTTCTCGTCAGGAAAAAAAATTAAATTTTGCGTGATGAAATTAGGTGTCGAAGAGATTGTCACAAATACGGAGAAACACGAGGTCATTGTCAAGGGCGAAAATGTGGATATTGTGAAGGTATTGGAGAGGTTAAGGAAGAAATTTAACAAAAATGCCGAGCTGATAAGCCCAGAACTGCCAAAGGCCAAGAAAGAAGAAGAGAAGAAGAAGGAAGAGGTTTGATTCTTACCAGCATATCTGATTTGTATGCATTATAACCTAGGCAAGATCGATATTCCGTTCTAAGGTTAATGATAATTTTCTATAATTGCAGATTCCGGTCAAAACAGTAGTACTCAAGATTTTCATGCACTGCGAGGGTTGTGCGCGTGACATCAAGAAGAGCATCTACCAAATGGAAGGTGAAATCTTCTTGTTAATTATGCAATAAATTGCTAATATACACTTTCGCGTGCCCTATGTTGCTATATCAGGTGTTCTATCTGTGAAACCGGACATGGCCGGGGGAACGGTGGCTGTCAAAGGGGCTGTCGAGCCGCCGAAGCTCATGGAGTACATCAAGAAAAAAACAGGCAAGCACGCGGAGATCGTGAAGGTGGAAGCGAAGAAGGATAAGAAAGGCGAGGAGGAGAAGAAGAAAGGCGAAGCGAATAAGAAGGACAAGAAAGAGGAGGAGGAGGAGGAGGAGGAGAAGAAGAAGAAGAAAGGCGAGGAGAAGGAGGATGCTGTCCGTGTGATTCACTGGGTTCACTGTCCTTGTCCGTGCTCTCAGTGCTGCATGAACGACCTCTGTTGTTACTGCTGGGAGAATGCTTTCAGCGACGAGAATGTCCATTCTTGTTCCGTCATGTAAACATGGGAGAGATTTCTGAGCACGATTCCTCTTTTTTTAGCTGTTTCACTGCCACACAAAGGAATAATATAATTATCCTATCGTATCGATTCGTTCCTTTTAAGTTTTATTGTTTATGGACACGATGAGAAAAATAGAGTAAATGTGAACTCAATACGCTACTGGGAGCTCTTCTCCTCCCTCGTATAGATGATTCAGTTTGTTTGTACCCAATTCGCGATAATTGTTATCAAATGAGATAGGGATTCACATGAAATTGGGATAATGACACAACTAGTTCATGAACTTTGGCCCGATATGTAATGTGGTCCATAAATTTTTAATTTGTTCAATGTGGTTACTAAATTTTAACCTAATGTATATCCTTGAACTTTTGATTTGTTCAATGTCGTCTATGAATCTTTTATACATATTTATTCAGTCCACGAATTGTATCAAAATGTTGAATGTTGTCTTTCTATATAAAGCTTTTTGTACAAGGCTCAAATGGAAGCTGTGTCAACAATGGTAGCGAGATGGTGAGGGGATGATGGTAGGTAAATGAAGAGACGTAGGATATGAGTCTTTTGTTGGGTTAAGGTTAAACATTGGTAATTAAGAAACACGTAAATGCTTGACATGGCCCATTCTTAAAATACCGAAATAAGATAACTTAATAGAATTCTATGGCATAAGGACAATAAAAGTGCTAAAAATTTCATACGGTGTTCACTTTAATGTTAAAAGTTTTTCTTTTAGATCACTTAAAAGCCATTTAAAAAAATGATTACTTAACTATCAACCTCAATTTGAGTCGCAAAAAATCCGATATGACCATATTTTATTAATTTATTTATCCGACTTGGCTCATGCATTGCCAATCAGTATATAGATTCCTTAATGATTTCATCTACAATGTTTGCCTCCAATAGAAAAATCCTGCATCACAACTCGAATGAAATTCCCAAATTGAAATTCTAACAACCATTCAACTTGATATCGAAACTCTAATTCGGTTTGCCCGAAATTAACAGCTCAATTTTGCAAGTAGAGAGTAAAAGCCCCCAAATTTTCCTCCAAGGGTCGAGCTGAGCCCTAATTTTTCCCTCCAAGCACCAAGCCCTAATTTTTTCCCTTGCCATTCGAGCAGAGTGACAGAGGATGAGAGTGACTGAGTGAGAACGAGAGATATAGCAATCGATGCAAGCCAGCGACGCTAGCCAGTGATGGCGACCAAGCGATGGCTACCGAGCGACAGCGAAACGTCAATGACAATGAGGGAGAGAGTGAAAACACAAGCCTTGAACGCGTTGAACAGAACGCAAGGAAGGAAGCGACGTGCGACGTGGTTCATGTCGTCATGCTTTCTACCTCGTCGTTTATGCAAAATAGCCATCATGGCAGCATTCTGCTCTCCCTTGTGATTCAAAAGCAGAACAGCCTTTGTTCGATGTGGTTTATGCTGGCATTAATGCGACGTCGTTTAGGCAAGCCCCTTTTAAAAGTCCGCGTTGGGCGCCTTTTTAATTAAATTAATAAGCCTCGTCAAATAAAACTTTCAATTATAAAAGTCACGTAATTGTTTTGGCCAAAATTTCTCGTCGAAAACATTTAAGTAATAGTTTTTTCTCCAATTTAGCACTCAAGTGAGTTGGCGAAAACTTTTAGCATTAAAGTGAACACAGTACGAAACATTTAATATCTATAATCTCCTTAGTGTCTTTATGCCGTAAACCAACGTGCTTCTATTAACAGCACCAAAACCAGAGGCGTCTCCTCAATAATTGTCGCTAAACAGTGCAAAAACGAATCTGCAGAGGCAACTTGAAGTCCTACTTTTCCTATTGTCAACCTCTCGGGGATCCTTCCTTGAACCTGCAACACACATGGTCACTCCCTCTTTTCTCAAAGAATCTGCGGCTTGGGAATCGAATCATAAGATCCGTCGTCTCGCAAAAGCAGCTTACCAACTCGTGCTTGAATTTCCAAGTTCCAAAGAACCAGCTCTAGGAGGTTCCCTGGAAACTTTCTTTCGATGCCCTACAAAAGCCGAAAGCTATTCTTAAAGAGGAAACACGAAACGAAGGAAAGAGAAAAAGGAAGGAGGACATTATTTCAATCAGGCAACGCAAAGGGAAAGAAAGAAAGAAACTACCCACTTCGCATGCTTGATTACGTCTTTTGTGGAGTGCTTTACCACACCATCTCCACTTCCACATTAAAGTGACCCCATAATTTTCAATTCTTGGACTTTTGTGAGTTTTCTTGTGCATGTAATGAAGCTCTCGTGCGTTACAACTCGTACTCGTCGTGATAATCTAAGCATATGGAAAGGATGGGACGTGGGAGGCACAAGTAAGAAAATTACGATTTGAATTGATTGGAAAAAAATTGAGCTAGCCACGAGGAATCACACCTAAAAATAAAGCTGAATGCCGAGCTGATAAAATTCAATTAGAAGTTACTTCATATAAGAGATTTGACGAACCGTGTTCGCAAAGGGAAGACCTTTACTAGACGAGCGATACCCTAATGATGACTAATTAATCCCCATGCTGATGCGTTGGAGAAGCTGTTATCGGAGTACTTCAAGCAATAGAGTGGCGAGAATAGCCCGATGGAATCATCCCGTTGGTAAACTATAAATCCTGACGCATTAAACTTAGATCGGACGGTCACGATGGTGCCGCCACCAACTAATAGTCCATGCACGCAATGACCCTCAAATCGATTTGACCATATAAATTATGCGTCTCACTATGGAGTATTACATGTTGTTGGGTTGCCAAGTGTCTTTAGAAATAGAAATTTGCCACTCATATTGCCAATTGTCAAGGTGGTTCCCAAGTTCAACGGCAGCGAATACCTACTCTTCAATTATTAAGGAAAAAGGCGTGCCAAACCCCTTGAGAAAAGCATGGAGAAGTGCCATTGGTCTTCAGCTCTCCATTCGCTTTCTATTTTTTATACTAAAGGCAAGATGCACGAGCTATATGCTTTTTACCTTTTTTGATTTTCCATCTTTTAACTATGAGCTGTGACGTTGTACAACGGGTAAAATTGTTCTGATAATAATTAAGGCTATCAATTAACTCAATTAAAGCACAAAATTAGGACAGATCTAACATTGGTTGACGTAATCAGAAGAGTTCACATAGTGATTCACCAATGTGATTTAGACAAGATCTCTAGAGGAAGAAGAATTTTATTCATTTGAGGGTCTAGGAATAAGTTTGGAAGAATCTAGAAAAGCATTTGGACTCCTAGTCCTAAAGGCCTTTGATCCAAAGTTTTGATGTTTACTATAAAAACTCAACTCTTTCAAGCTTGATTTTTGTGTTATTAAAGCCCAGACCCAGCTGGCTTTAACCTGGAGAAGCGGGGACAATATATGGCGATCGTTAAGGGAATTCGTAGGGTTTAAATAAGTTACCACCATAAGGGATAAAGATGAGCCGTTCCATTGAGAAAGAAAGGGTTTTCTTAGCACTTCAAGGAGGATCTGACGGAATCAGCTTGCAGCTTGAAGCTAAGCAGCTAATAATTCTCCCAACGAGGCGGTTTCAATAGACAAGCAAACAGCAAAAAAGAGAGAAACAAACAAACAAATAAACATTCGACCAATAAAATAAAATAAATAAATAAGTAAAGGGAGGCGAAAGCAAAAGCACCCAAATGAGCACATTTTCAACCTGTGCCATCATGTCTTTGTAAAAGTTTAGCTTTTTCGCACATTATTAGAATTGCGTACATATAATAATTGGAATATACAGAACCTCACCAAAATATCCCTTCTCCTCTATATAAAGTCCATGTTTTCACTTCTCCAATGTTCAGTCAGATGGCAAAGAATTCTCTCTAACCCTCTCTCTTCAAAGCCTCCTAGAGAAGTGCCGCTATTGCCTTCTCACTCCCCAAACATTGAAAATGGATCGATCTTATAGAGTAAGAAAGCTCAGATCCATGAAGAAACACAAGAGCAGTCACCTCGGCCCATCCAATAACCATCTGATTCTCAATCTTCTCACCGCATCGATGTGCATTTTAGCCTGTTCTCACCATTTTTTGCTTCCCTCATCCTCCCTAGAGCCTTACATGAATCATTTTCTATTCGTCACGCTTCCTTACATGAAGTCGACCTTCCTTCACCCGAAATGCCTCTTCGTGGTGGTTAATGCCATCATCGTGTTCCTCATCGGTGAATCAAGACTCTGGTCCTCGCCCTCCACTATGGCCGACGATCTCTATGCTGAATACATCAACCGAATCAGTCCAGTCAAGAAGGGTTTCATAGTATACAATCCCGTTCCAAAGAAGAAAAACAATAAGGAGAGGGATTCGAAGGACTTTATTATAGAAGACCACGGAGTTGAAGAAGTGAAAGCAGAAGGGACAAGGAAATTGTTGGAGAAGGGTAAAGAGGAGGAGGAGAAGAAAAACAATAAGGAGAGGGATTCTAAGGACTTTATTATAGAAGACCACGGAGTTGAAGAAGTGAAAGCAGAAGGGACAAGGAAATTGTTGGAGAAGGGTAAAGAGGAGGAGGAGGAGGAGGAATTGCCTGCCGAGGAATTGAAGAGGAGAGTTGAAGCGTTCATTGCTAGGGTTAACAGGCGAATGTCGCTTGAGGCCGGATCTTGAATATGCGCCGACGCATGACTCCACCATGTATTTTGCATCATAGACCACCCTTGACTTTTGAAATAGTAGATTTAGGACATGATATAGATTAGACAAACAAAGGAATGTATCCTTTTCAAACTAATGAATTATCTAGCATATATAGTCTCCAAAGTTTTGAGGCGATTTATCACTAGGAGTTCACTTCCTCCGAAATTAGTATAATAAATTTCGCAGGTTTTTACCAAATAGGAACTCACTAAAATCTATGCATGATATTTCACTCGTGTTAGCCTCAGTGGAGACATGGCGCATCACAAAAGTCCTTCCTTAGCGATGAAGACTTTGCAAAGTGTCCTGGAAAAGAAAGATGATGAATTTTTGGCTGATCTTGTAGGTCCCGATCTCAAAAAGTTTTTACATGATAATTCATTAGTGGAGCTGTGATGTGAGTGCATTTTCTCCTTCTTTTCTTTTTCTTTCGGGCAAATTTAAGCGTACTTTCACATTAGATCCCACAGTCCTAATTTTAGTATATTCGTAGGGTTTCTTTTTTAATAATAAAGGAAGAAAAAGGGTTGCCTATTCTATCCTGGAGTAAGATTGGTTAGTCTAATTTCCGAGAAGAATGGAGAATTCATAGCATGGAACCTATGACAGTCTAGCTGATTTTTCTGAGTCGATTAGGCTAGTATCGACTAAATCCTAAATCAAACTATACTGGTTGCACAACCACTGTACTAGCTGAAGATATGATCACCAAACAAAGATAAACAATAAGTGAAGCTTCGAAAAGTCTTTCAAGATTAATAGCATTTAAAATTGGGTTAATACAACAAAAATCTTATACTAATATACTTGTGACAAATTTCCTTAAACTAATTTTTTGATTGTAAAAGACCCTAAACTACTATAGTTGTGATAAATTTGTTCTTTGTTAGTTTCCATCGATTTTATCATTAAATTACTAAGTTGGATGATACGTTACAATTGACGAGTGTACCGATTTTGAGTCAATTTGTGATTTTTCATGGTATTAATCCAATTTAAAAAAAAATTAGTAGAGAGTAAATTTGTCACAAATGTATTAATTTATGGTTTTTAACGGTTAGAACAATTAATTTAAAGTAAATTTGTCATAAGTATACCAGTTTGTGAATTTTTAAACCTACGACAACCTAACTGATTTTTTTTTTCACTTTTACCTTGAGCTTAATCGATTAGGCCAGTTTCGACTAAATCTTAAATCGAACTATAATGGTTGCACAACTATCATATTAGCTGAAGATATGATCACCAAACAAAGATTAACAAAAGATGAAGTTCTGAAAAGTCTTTAGAGATTAATAGCACTTAAAATTGGATTATTACAACAACAAAATCTCGCACTGGTACACTTTGACAAATCTCTCCAAACTACTTTTTAAACTCCAAACTTGTATACTTATGACAAATTTACCCTTCCTTTATATTTATTAAATTTTACTGTCAAATTACTGAGTTGAATGACATATGATAGTTAGCGGGTATACTAGTTTTAGGTTTTACTCTTTATTTGTCACATGTGTATTAGTTTGTGATTATTCGTGATATTAATCCAATTTAACAAAAATTAACAAAGGGTAAATTTGCCATAAATGTACTAGTTTAGAGTTTATGGTGGTCAGAAAAATTAGTTTGGGTTTCTTGTGATCAAAAAATTAATTTGGGATAAATTTATCACGTGTATACTTATTTGGAGTTTTTTATGGTATTAGTTCTTCAAAATTTACGCACTGGCTATTAGGAAAAGCTACACATCCATCTAAAATTTTTAACTTCAAATCATTGCTTCCCTTTCTACAAGGAGATCTATCTAATTTTGGACGGAGAGTTGTGCTACAATTAGATTATATCAAGAGTCAATACTCTATTATAGTTATTGCTTTTCATGTGACATTACGTGAAACTTACTACAATAAGATTGCTCATGTCAATTTGATTTATGTAGAAGTGTGAGTCTGACCTACCAATTCAGCCTTGAACCCAAGAATAGACCTGTCAGATGGGTGAGTTGGTTGAAAATTGTTTGATCTAAATTGATCAATTTTCATGTAATACAAATATATCAATCAATACTAGGCCCAACCAATATTGCTAAACAAATCTGAATATAATCCAATCCAAGAAAAATCATATCCAAACTAAGACGAGAGCGCATAATAAGAGAGTGTGAGATCGAGTGATAGTGTATAGAGAGTCATGGAGGTATTAATACTCATATTGAACTTATTTACGACCCATAGAGTCACCTATTTATAATTTATTTACTAGATAAAATTAACCAATGACAATCTAGCCCATCAAATATGGGTTTAAAAAAAGGAAAAAGCCACAAAAAACCTAAAACTTTATACAAAGTCACACATTTATACTAAATTATTTTTTGTGATACCAAAAATCCTAAACTTTGCCGATTGAGACATTTTTTGAGACATCAAGAACCCTAAACTCTATATGTGTAATATATTTATCCCAAATTTTTTTGTGATACTAAAAATCACAAACTTTTTTCTATGACACTAAAAGTGAGTAAATGTGTTATATAGATACAAGTTTGAGGGTATTTCGTATCACGGGAAAAGTTTAAGATTTTTTGTGACACAAAAATAATTTGGGGTAAATATGTCATACCGTATAAGTTTGAGGTAAATGTGTCACGTAAATATAAATTAAGTATTTTTTGTGTTGCAAAAAAAGTTTAGCACGAATGTGTATGGGCAAAGTTTGAAGTTTTTGGTGACTTTTCCTTTTTAAAAAATTGATATGATGATGGATTTTAGCCCATAAAGAGTGCAGCCCATTCAACGAAACCATCTTAACCTCTCCGATTAAACCTAATATGACCAAGCTTTATAAATCACCCGAACACTGTCCTCTGCAACTACCACTCTTCCTTCTTCCTGCGGCTTCGGAGATTCCGAAGGCCTCGGCCCTCGCTCTCTCCGAAGCTCTTACTTCCACACGCACACACACACACACACTTGCAATCTCTCTCTCTCTCTCCCCACGTTGCTTTGTCTTTAAGCCGATTCCAGAAAATCAGGAAATCCTGCACGGAAAGAAGCTCAACTGCGAGAGAGAGATAGAGAGAAAGAGAGAGCGATCCATGGCAGCCTTCTCTGCTACGCATTGTCCATCACATGTAACAACCCCATCCTGCCCGTCGTCCCGGCATCGCCTATCTTCTTCGGATCGCGGGCATGATCGCCGAGCGACGCTTTCCTCCTCCATCGCAAGCAGGCTCGCGTTGCGCGCGCAGCCGTCGTCTCGGCTCCGCGGGAGTCGCGGCGCCAATGCCGTTCGTCTGCATGAAGGTACCCTCGTCGAAATAGGTGTTTTCCTCTTGATAATACACGTTTGGTTCGCAATGCCCACCACCCGTAATGTCGTTTTTTAATATGGTACTGCAATTGTTTTTCTTTGGCTTGTGTACCAAAAGTTTTCCTTTTCCTTTCCGTTCCCGTACTGTTGCTATCCGAGTTATTACTAGTTGGCTGTGCGATTACTGTTTTTCCCTCTCTTTTTTGCCTCCTGTGAAGGTTGTTTCTTTCAAATTGAGGCACTGTAGCGTAGTGGCTCCTTTTTCTTTTGTTGTGTTGATATTACTTCTTCCAACCCAGTGAAGCTTGGATTGGTTTTGATGGGATAATTATGATGCAGGAATAAAGATTCAAAAGATCTGTTTGACGTAAGATGATGCATATTTCTCTCTGTTTCAAAGGGTGAAAAGGGAATTTGAATTGAATTTGATCGGAGTAGATGCCACAGAAAAGATTTTGATATTTGCAAACAGAATCAGCTGTAGCTTATTTTCATTGACCCTTTTGATTTATACGAGATTAGATTTTCGTTGAAGTTGGTTCAAGAGGGGTAGGGTAAAAAAGAAAAAAGAAATTTCGGTGAGCTGAACAGAAGAGCATTATGAAATATGAGAGTTTCTTGCGCATCTTCTTCTGCCTAATGAATGTGTCTCTACCTTGCAACTTCAGTTTTTCTCCACTGATGAGGAACTTGGTTCTTAACTTATTATTCGGCTCTTGTTAATCATAGGTTCAGTGGCTACAACAATCATTCCAGTTGAAAATGAACTTCCATTAAAGAAATCAAAAGGCTCCTTGTCATTGACCTTGCCCGAGGTGGAAGACGTAAATATCAGCGAGAATGAGTCTACTGTCAGCATCACAGTGGTCGGGGCCTCTGGAGACCTTGCCAAAAAGAAGATCTTTCCTGCGCTTTTTGCGCTATTTTGTGAAGACTGTCTCCCTAAGGTGTGGAAGTTCTCTAGTTGCTCTTTTCAAAATTTTATTAGTTATGATTTAGTCTTGTGTTTTTATCTTGAGCCTCAATGACTTCATCCCAATCTCTTCACCCATTTTTATTGGTTTTGTGGTTGCAGCATTTCACTATATGTGGTTATGCTCGGAGTAAGATGACTGATGCTGAACTTAGAAACATGATCAGTAAATCTCTAACTTGCAGGATCGATAAAAGGTAAATACAGCTTTTAGCTCGTAGACCAAAAGTGCTAATATTTCTCATTCATGGATCCTTCTGTAGTTCTTTTGTTGCAGTCATGAAAGTATTTTGTGCAACTATTTGAAATTCCAATTTAAAAGCTTGAGCTACTGGGTGTAGGAAGACTATATGTTTAATGCCAATTTGAAGCCTATGGATAAGTGATATGGGATATCAGCACCCCTCTCATAAGCACGCTGAATGAAGAGCGGCATGTGGAAATAACAAATAGGCATAGGACAAACAAGAACTCTATGCGGAGTGAAACTTGAAATGGGCCATAAAGAATTTAAACTCAGTCTAGTACCATAGTTAAGTAGGGACGGCTTAAGCCTATAAGGCAGATGAAGATTATTAGTATACAAGGTATATATAAACCCCATAGACAACTATCACAGGATGCAAACAGTTATACTGCTATCGCGGTGCAACAAGCCAGTCGCTATTTTACAAAGGGATTGTTGCTACAACAAATAGTCTAGACCACTCTTTTGGATTTTTAAATTTATGTGAATCCTCACCGTTGAAACCATTAATTCTGGATTTTCAGTGAGAACTGTGAAGAAAAGATGGACCAGTTCCTGAAGAGATGTTTCTATCATTCAGGCCATTATGATTGCCTGGAGAACTTTGCAGAGCTAGATAAGAAGCTGAAGCTGCATGAGGTAACCTGGCAAAGTAATTGAACAGGATTCATTTTTTTTTTTTATTTGTGTTAACAATGAGCTGGGTACATGTTAGCTTGCATCTTGTGCTCTCAATCGTGTTGTAAGATTTTATAAGCAGCTACAAATATAGTCCTAGTGGTTATTTTGATGAAAGTATGGTGCAGTTGTGGTAGATGAACTGGAATGGGGGTGTACTAGTTGTTGAAAACATGTTGTCTTCCAAGAGTAGGTTTAGTTGGTTTGCTCATGGAAAAATTCTTGTATGCACCCAGAGCATGTGAGTCCACTTCATCTCAGCCATTAAGTGGTGGGGATCCCATTTGAGATCCACGCGATCTAATGGTTGAGATGGAGTGTGCTCATAGGCACCAAGTGCATGCAAGACTTGTTCTTGCCATGTAGTATGGAATTTGAAAATATTTATAGCTCTTTTGTTTCAAGATTATATATATTCTATGACTTTGACTAGAGTTTGGTCAGTCGTTTCAAATGAAATTGCTGATCCACATATCTTATGACTTTAAGTCAAGATTCTTAGTTAGTTCCATTTTACTAAGAGCATTTCAGTGGTATGAGTTACTGATGGAATGTTTGGATGCAAACTTGGTTGATTTTAGACATAATACACCAAGATCATGACTTGCAAGGCGAGTAGAGTTCCCTGGGAAACTTTGAGCCTACATAAGTCTCAGAAGACTAATCTTGATTGAAAGTCGAAATGGTGGGTTAGCCAACTAAATTGGCAAGTAATTCAGGCACTTGAGTTGCCCTTAAAATGGGAGGCTTGGGAAGGAAGATGTGTGGGTTGACAGATAGAAATGCTGAACTAGAACAGTTCAAGGGCCAGGCAGTTTTGCATATTTGATTTTGAAAGGCCACCCCTGGTATAAACCAACAGATGCTCAGCCGCTATTTATGCTGCTTTGCCAGTGTCTTTCACTATTTACAGTCAACTATTTAGGAAACTCCATGTCCATCTGCTGTCTTGAGTCAAGAACTTTGTTGGGATCTGCATCAATACATAAAGGTTCACTTTGAGAACTAATGTGCTACATGGGAGTGTAGTTTTTGTTCCTTTTGTCTGGTAAATGAGTTGTGCGTTTGAAACCTAGGTCAGCAATGACTCGTCAGAGTGCACTGTATCTTGGTTCTTGTTACAGTATCAGAGGGTGTATACTGGAATTACAGACTATGCGGTTGTATGTGATTCCTAGTCACGTAATATTTGTAAATCATAATCAAAATGTTATTCTATCTCAGAATCTGATGTACCCCCTCTTAGGATGTTGTAAATTCAGATGACGTAACGAATCCTTAATTTGCTGGTTTCTTGATTGATGTCTCAATGTGCCTTTACCTTTTTTCCTTTTGTAATCGCCCTCATCCTGTCTTGAGTTGACTTCCATTAATCTGGTGTGTAGGGCAGGAGAATTTCTAATCGCCTCTTCTATTTGTCGATTCCTCCAAATATCTTCGTAGATGCTGTAAGATGTTCAAGCTCATCAGCTGCATCCAGAAACGGCTGGACTAGAGTAATTGTGGAGAAACCTTTCGGTCGGGATTCAGAATCCTCTGCTGCTCTGACAAAAGCACTCAAGCAATACTTAGACGAAAATCAAATATTCAGGTGAGTGGTTATTGAACAATTCGGTTCTTTTCATGAACGAACACTTTTACTCTGAATTGATATGCATCATTTCCTTACAGGATTGACCATTACTTGGGAAAGGAGCTAGTGGAGAACTTGTCAGTCCTCCGCTTCTCAAACCTCATTTTTGAACCTTTGTGGTCGAGACAGTATATTAGGAATGTACAGTTGATATTCTCGGAAGATTTTGGCACTGAAGGGCGTGGGGGGTAAACTTCTCCTATTTCGTCCTTTCAAGGTCAAATGGAAGTCCATATAGTCATTGTATGCGGATGTGAATCTTTATAGGTACTTTGACAACTACGGAATAATAAGGGACATCATGCAAAACCATCTACTTCAAATACTGGCCCTTTTTGCCATGGAAACTCCAGTCAGCTTGGATGCAGAGGATATAAGAAATGAGAAGGTTCTAACCCGAATCTTTATATGACGTATTGTAATTCTTTTGTTGTATGCTTGGGTAGCATTTCAAACAGCTCAGCGTCATTGCTTGAGTTATAACTCAAATTTTCTGTGGCCTATACCAGGTCAAAGTTTTACGTTGCATGAATCCTTTACATCTAGATGACATGGTAATTGGCCAGTACACAAGCCGCAATGAGGGATCCACCACTTACCCAGCCTACACCGATGACAAGACCGTGCCAAAGGGGAGCTTAACACCTACTTTCGCAGCGGCAGCCCTTTTCATAAACAATGCAAGATGGGAAGGGGTGCCTTTCTTGATGAAAGCTGGAAAAGCATTACAAGATCGGAGGTACCTAGAGTCACTAAAAGTTGCAGATTCAACATATCTATATGTTATTCTATATAAAACTTGCACGTTTTGTATTACATACTCATCCATCTCGCGCCCAGCCGTCCAACTTTTCCTTGCTTTTTTGCACCTTTATTTTTCAGGGCTGAGATAAGGGTACAGTTCAGGCATGTGCCTGGCAATTTGTATAACCAGAAACTTGGGATGGATCTCGATCAAGCCACAAATGAGCTTGTCATCAGAGTGCAGCCAGATGAGGCTATTTATTTGATGATAAACAATAAGGTCCCTGGGTTGGAAATGAAATTGGACCACAGTAATCTGAATCTACACTATGCCGTGAGGTACAATCATATCTTTGACATTTTTTAGGAATTTTTGGCAAAATATACTTCTTGTCCATAGTGGCGAGCATATGCGATTGTAGATCTCTCCCCTTTATTTTTGTTGAAATGACATATTTTGGGAGTGAGATACTACTAGCGAAACATGTTCACATTAATTACTGTAGAATATAGATACTGTAGTATTTCTTCAAGCATCCTTTTTGTCCCTTTTTTGCTTCCTTTAATTTGTTGACTGTGATTGTAGTTATAAAGAAAAGTTCTAGCACAATGTCTAAGTGGCTTTACATTTGAAGTACTTGGGAAAAAAGGGGAAAAGAGAAACAAAGTTTCGACACTTCATGTGATAATTCTTCATTTATATGCTCATGACAACTTCTGCTCGTGCCTTTTGTAGATATTCAAAGGAGATTCCTGATGCCTATGAGAGGCTTTTGCTTGATGCTATCGAGGGGGAAAGGAGGCTTTTTATCCGTAGCGATGAGTTGGATGCTGCTTGGGCTATCTTCACGCCTGTGTTGAAAGAGATTGAGGAGAAGAAAACTGTCCCTGAGAGCTATCCTTACGGCAGTCAGGGCCCTGTTGCGGCACATCATCTTGCTGCAAGGTACGACGTAAAGTGGGGTGATCTCCGCACAGGTCCGTGACCTACAACAGATGACATTCTTCTATTTGTTCGTTTTTCTGTTCATATTTTTTCCCTCTTCTAGTTGCATTAGTTGTAATCTTGATCCAGGAACTGCTCCTTGCACAAATTTGAGCATTTATCAGGACTTTGGCCAGACGTGAAAGGCTTCAGTTTAGGGGTACAAAATAGTCTCGATCCTACAGGTACATGGGCCAAGGAAGAGCCTTAAAGTTTCCTTTACCACACTGTAATAACTTGCTCTTTCATTAATACAAATAATAAGCCCAGTTCTGTTTTTTCCTTCGGATTCGGATGGCAAATGATGCTAATCTTCACTATCATTGTTTAGGCCAATCAGGTACTTGATCAGAAGCCGCCCATAAACGATCCTCATCTCTTTTATCGACTTCACTTCCTGACCCGGAATCATCTATTCTGGGTAGGTGTCATTGCTCATGTGTTTGCTATTGGGACATCTGAAGTTGCGTGATACGCACACTTCCAGTTTCTCGGAAGAGCATTTTGAGCTATTCGAAATTCGAATGAGGGTGTGTGGATCCTTTCAATTTTACACGTCCTGAATCAGAGGATGCCCGAAAAGCTAGAAAATCTGGAATAGATTCTTATCGCAACATGTCTACCGAGAAAGCTGAGGAGGAAAAAATCTTCCTTTGCTTCTCTTTAATGTTTTAAAGTCAACGTTTAAAAGAATTCAGTAGATATCAGTGCAATTGCGAGGAATATGTTCTGATATGATCCCTTATTATAAAAAACCAGCAACCTATTAAAGCAACTCTGCACCAAGTCGGGTATGGTTGGTTCCCTTTTTCTCCACTTTATTCAGTTTTCTAAATTAGGCAACATCGTGTTCTTACCACTTGGGACATCTCTTATTCTAGCCTTTTGTGTACATTTAGAACATTCGCTCGGAACAAAGATATGCATTCACTAGGATTGAAGAGAACCAAATGCCCCAGCTCAGCTCTCCCATCGTGCATGAACTTTTCCGTGAAGCTCGCACACATGTGATCACACTACCCCCAATCGCATCGCTGCTTGGCTCATTATACCAAAGCTCGAAAACGTTTATGCATGCTCAAATATCTTAATGACAGGTTCAAATTTGCATTCTATCTAGATGCCCCATAAACAATTTCTATCACCCAAGCCCGTGTTCAAGTTTTGTTATGTGTTACGACGTTTTTGTACTTAATTACGAATGCGCATGTAATTAAGTACTGTACACTCTGGTATCCTAGAAGTCTCCCCCATGTTGTTATTGACCGTGCAGTTCTTGAGAGGCTCTCAGAGACTTCAGATCTTACAAAAGTCACATGGTCGGAATTTACTTTGTAAAGGGACAAAATTCGATTTCACCCTCGACGGATTTCACGCTTTTTTGGCTGCACCCCAAGGGGTCTGAGCAAAACCATTTTCTCATCCTAGAAAAGGCCACAAAAAGCCCCCTCCACAGTCTCTGCTGCAGCCTGCAGCAGGCTCGAAGCAAAGCCAAAAGCAACCCACTTTGCTCGTTCTGCCCTCTGATCTCGTATCTTCCAGATCCGAGTCGGCAATTGAATAAAAAGAAGAAAAATCACTTCCCCTCTTTCTTTTTTCCTTCTTTTCAAATAAAAGTGGGGCGACGACTTTGCAATTGGTTAGAACCAGACAGGCTCGCGAGTGGTCCAAACGTGGGTTGTTCTTGGACCACGCAAAGATATATGGGATCCTGCTCATCAAAGAGAGCTCAGATTCGTTCAAGACAACCCCCCTCACTGGATCTTATGAAAACCGATTGATCGTCCTAAAGACGTCGTATTATATTGTATTGTACCTTCTACCCAAGACGTCGTGCTTCACAAACGATTCGAAAATTTTCGATCGAGATTTGTTTTCTTATCTTGTAATTCGATGGTCGTCGATGAAGTGCCCAAATTTCCCACTTGCTGCGCGTCGTGCGACTCGTACGGAAATAGGATCACAGCTGTGGACTGGCAAGAACAGGTGAGAATGGGGGGCGAAAATAAAGAAGAAGAAGGAAAAAGAGAAGACGACATTCTGATGGTTCAGTCAAAAGGAATCTGGGGAAGCGGGGAGGTCCCCCCCTCTTGAACTTGAACGTATCCGTGATGAACGTGACAGCTCGAGCGCGACGTGGGGTCGTTGTTTTGGAGTTTGTGGTAACGAAATTGAATTGCTTTTCGAGACCTGAGCGCCGAGAAAAAAGAAAGAAAGCCAGCTGAAAAATAGACCCCCCCCCCCCCACAGCTTCTGCTTCAGCAAATGTGTAAAGATAGCCATAAAGAAGGTGCAAAAGCAAAACTTGTGTGTGAAAATACAGGTGCCGATGAAATGAAGCAGAGATTGAATTCGATGTGTGCAAAGATCATTGAATTGAATGTGTTTTTAATGGATGTGTCATCGGCTGCAGATGCTTATTTCGTAATGTCGTGTTTTTGGGCAAAAAATTCGAAGGATCGGACGCGATCTAAGAAGAGTAAAAGAGTGAATATAACCCATCATGGTTAGACATCATTTGAGCCATTTAGTGGGTTTATGAAGATGTGAATTTTATGGTCTGACGCCATTATATCAACGTACTTCAATTGCCATGTGATGGTCTGTTCCCTCTTTTTCCATCTCTTAGTTTTCCTAAGGGTTCAGTTTTTGGCACTTTCCCCTCTTGGTTGCTATGTGCTGGATGGCACCGACCATGATGGCCAAAATGTAGCGACCAACGATAAGTTCAGTAATCGAGACTTTTTCCCTGTCATATCGTCCAATTAAAGCATGAACTCATCAAATTGGAAATGGCATTTTACAGCTAAGTAGAAATGATGGAATACTTAGATTCGTTTCTCTTGATAAAATCTTTCAGAATATAACAAGACAACCCTATTTTTCCAACCAAAGTGGGTATTCTAATCGGCATATGCTGAATTTATTATGAAGTTTGGGTGTGCAGAAGTAGGCACGTGGCTATTTTCAAAATGGCTGTGAGCAGGGTAGGTGGGGAGAAGCCTAAATGGGTGTTTAAATTCGGCTTCCAGTTGACTATCTTTTCTATCATTCAAGTACATGAATGAATCATTAGGATTTGCCCTAATAGCCACCCTTTCAACATGGAAGAGAGGTGGGGGATTTGAATCGAATCTCCACTTTCTTAGAAAGGATTGGAGTGTAGACAATTTAGTTTCAAGTGTGGATTTCGACTCCAACACTCTATAAGGAGACAATGTAAAAATCTGAAAGTGAGAGTTAGAGTAAGAGTAGAGTGGAATCGACAAAAAAAAAAGAATACATGGACGAACATGGAGATTGTAGTATTTGGACACTTGTGAAATAACTCAACTTTGTAACGTACAAGCTCGGTGAGCTCGGCTATCGGAAGATCAATGGAACACCTAATAAAGGGAACATGGGGCTTACATATAAACATGAGCACACCCAAACTGCACTGTATAAACCCTATCTCTCCTACTTAGCGTTTAGAAAATTCCTTGTCCGAATATTGCATGGCAAGCGAGATTCCTTTAAATTAGCTTTACGTAGTGACTTTTGTTTTAACCGTTTGACTTGTTGTAAATCTTGAAACACCCACGCGCCTTGACTTTGTTCGATAGTTGAAATCCATTAAGATGTCACCTAATTAATCCTATACAAAAATTTCAAAAATTAATCGTTGCTTTTATTTAAGAAATAATCCCGAGAGGAAGTCAAAAACAGAAGGGAAATCGGAAGCAGCAGATAAGTGCAGGCAAATGACTTTAAGGAACGGATTTTGTTGAGTCTCCAACACCCTTAACTTGAGTCAAGAATCTGACCAAAAAAAATAAAAAAACTTAAGTCAATAAAAGGCATTAGTATGTACTAAATGTGTGATATTTACAATATAATAATTTTATAAAAATAGCAATTAATAAATCCTGTGGTTAAGGTTAATTGAGTCCATCTAGATGGCTTTACCTGTTTTTGTGGGGTATTGTTAAACGTTGTTGTCATTCCTAACATGATTTCCACTCTGATTAATGGCAAAAAAAAAAAATCAAAAGAAATCCAAAAAATAAAAGGAATTAACAAGAAACTAAACCACAATTACTTGCCAGACATAAGTAATGTGGCTTTCTATATGTGTCCATCGCTTTGAGCTGAGCGTTGACTCGTCCCCACCACGTTCCTTCCTCTTTTCAGTTCATACCAACCCGGAGCATCATGAACACATCTAACTTTTCTTGCTAATAATGCGTTATGATGATAAGAGTTATTACATTGCGTCACTCCTAAATTTTTCTCCTCATATAACCCATTTACCATCTTGCACTTTCCTCGTGCTATATGATTGGTCTAGTACTGTGTCATCGACCTATTTGATGTCAAGTGATTTATCATTATTTCTAATATGTCGAGTACGATTGATAATATTCGTTGAATTTCTTTGTTTTGGCTCATGACATTGTTGTTTGTTGCTCCATAGTCTTACTCTTGCTCCAATATGACATATATTGTCTACTGCGTAAGTTCCGCAATGCATCTTATTGTTTCTCGCATACCCTTCTTACAAATAAAACAAAAAGGGATGGAGGGTGGAATTGCCCTAAGACTTGAGTAACAAGTACACCTTATAATAGGACTGCACACTTGTACGGTACCGTGGATGGACAGTGTACTATCACAACGTATCATCATAACTAAGTACATGAACAGCGTAACACATGATAACATTAGTTAACAAGTTAAAACGATTCATCTTAAACAAATGTAAAATAGCCAGTGAAAAAAAAAAATACAATTAGTCCCTGAATTTTGAGTAAACGTACAATGTCATATATGAGCTTTTATTATGTTCAATATAATCTTTAAATTTTAACTCATCATACAATATCATTCTCAAACTTTCAATTTGCTTAATATAGTCCTTAGATAACATTGAACATTTTTATATGGTCTAGAGAATAGATTAAACATGTACTAAAATTTTAAAAATTAAAATTTTATGGATGACTTCACATTGAATAAATTAAAATTCAAGAATGATATGTCAATTTTAAGCATTACTTGAGAAATAATTAAAAAATAATAATGATTTTATTCAAAAATCGCATTAAATAAATTAAAACCTCATAGAAATATCCACACTCGACGCAATATATGGGGTTGTTGAGATTATCCAATCATAGTAGATCTTGACTTGAGGTTTTATTTTAATTTATTCTATTTTATTCTATTATATCCTTTGAGGAATCGTGTGGTAGGCCGGCTCCCAAACAAATTAATTTTCATAGGTATTTTATTGCGAAAAAAAGAAAAAATAGAGGGAAAAGGTGGACTTCGTTCAACAGACTACCCCCACATTTTGGAGCAGAGCATGGGCAAAACCATACAAAAAAGGCATGTATATACTGATCTCACATTAGCAACACAAGATACACTACTAGTGCAATTACTTTTCTTTTCTTTATGACCCTTTTACACTCGAGTAATGCAAAACATCATGATGTTATAATGCGGTACGACACTCTTATATTTGACTATGATTACACATCAAAAAAATGTAGGAGAGAGGCTATTTTTTACCTCTTTAGAATATGACTATTCCCAATACAAAATAAAAATGTAAAGGGTAAGATGGAATTTTCAATTCCATCATCGCAATATATAAAAGCTTGAGATCAATCGAATGGGATTGAATGTATTGAATTTTCACCTTCGACTCTATCCTCAAAGACTCGCTTAAAGATGTCCCTTTACCATATCATTATGCAAAATTTGACGGTGAGAAAGTGTTGAGCGCACGAGCAAAAAGCTTCCCCGGAGCAGAATAGGGAGTCTACAGTCAAACCAAGAAGAGGAGAGAGAGAGAGAGAGAGAGAGAGAGAGGGCATCCTGCTGCCAGGGCAAAAAAAGGCAGATTCCCTTTAGATTTGGCAAAAGAGTAAGACGAGAGGCAGGGGAAGATGTCCTCCTCAAGCACAGCAGAGATCTTGGCTAAGATCTTGAGCCTCGATAATCAGACATATATGCCCCCCTCAAGCCCCCACAAAGGAGTCACCCCCATAAAAAGCGCAATCAATTCCATCTCCACAAAAGATTTTTCTGATTTGGGGACAAGAAAGGGAAACCTAAGCTCAGCCTTTAGACCATATAGGGCTTTTTGCACCTTAATGTTGTCAATAGGCTTTAAGTATGTCGAGCTGCAGATTGGGAAGGGCAGCATCAGCATTTGGCTTCCCGGTCACTACATATACACAGTAGTAACATGCCGATTTGACAGAAAATCTCTTCATTGGGCCCGGCGTTTGATGGAGATCATTTGTTTAAATCTCAGCAAGAAAAGTTAATTTAATCAGTGAATCACATGCTCTAGACCACATGATGTGGAACTTACAAAAATTGGGTCAGAAGAAATTTGTTCTTTTCTTTTGTCCTTCTTCTGCATTTCAATGATTTGCACGTTTCACTGCTGATCGATGTTACTGATAATACTTATTTTACTATTAGAGCACTCAGAATTAAAGAGATTCGGTTTCCCGTTCTATCGTGGTCCTTTAGATCCACTATCTTTTGATAAAAGCTCTGGAGCTTCTTTCAAAGCTCAAATCAAGATCACTTCGATAAGTATATGAACCAGCACCCGTTTAAACGTGGAAATTGAGCTTAATAGACTTTTTGTTGGTGACACCAGATGCAAAACTTTGCTGGCCTAGGTCAATCCTAAGTAAATTTCCCAGGGAGAAAAAGCTGAAATCTTAGAAAATAATAGAAGAAAAGAAGAAGAAAAAGAAGAAAAGGTTCAAGGATGTTATTAATATATCCTAAAGTGAAAGCAAGAGTGTCCTCAAAACAAGGTAGGAACGTGAGCGAGCGAGAGAATGCTAAGCAATACACAAAAACAAAAAGACAGACATCCATTCACAGAGCCGCCATGTGAACAGCATAAATCGCCACAAAGCTCGCCCACACCAGACAGAGGGAGACGACCATCATGAACTCGGCCAACCACACGTATGTTGAACGAACATCGTAATTTGATCTGAGGTGAAAGCACGTGACATATGAGTTAATTACATGTGGCAATTCGTGCTCACGTATCATATTCGAGATTTTGTTAAAAGGGATTTACCCAATATTCGTGTCATTTTCCGTGAGACGTTGCCGGAATGTATTTGGTATCCCGCCTCACATCTATAGACGGGTTGTATCTAACATTCTCATTTCTATTCGCACGTACAAGTTTCACCAAAGTGATTTCTTTCTATCGAGAGTCTCGACGTGCAAAGCAACGCAATCCATACATGGACTTGGACGATTATTATTATACTCTTTGATCTCGTACAACAAAAAAAACCACTCCAAAATTTAATTTTTTTAAAGAGAACTCTCGATAGGTACTTGCAGGTAGGAATATTCAAGTCGTTTATTAGATTCACATTGCAAAACTCTTGCATTCGTATAAAAAAAAAAATTAAAGGAGAGAGAAGGAAAAAGAAAAATACTGGTGAGAAGGGGGTGCGCAAGGGCGGCTGGTGCGATCTGCTCTTTTATTATCTGGTGTCCTTCCAAGAAACTCTTCGTCCAACGCAAGAGCCACCGCCATCCGACGCACCCGCTCGCCATACATAGAAAAAGGTCTGAAACGACGCAAAAGGCAAACGCCCTCTTCGGGATTTCGGAATGGCGTGTGTTAAATTCGCAACGAGTTGACAGACAAAGAGAGAGACAGAGAGACAGAGAGAGGGAGGGAGGGAGAGACAGAGTTTGGACAGAGGAGACGCAGAGCAGAACCCGCGCAAGAACCTCTCGCGCGTGTCCCTCCTCTCTCTTCCTCTGTTCGTTCGGCGGCGCTCGGTTCTTTATTTCTTTCTCTCTTTCTCTCTCGCTGTCTCTTCCTTCTTCTGGGTTTTGTACGGGAAGAATGGATTGCTGGACTTCTCCTCTCGCCGGGGACGACGAGTTTGAGAAACTCGTTCTCAGAATGAATCCGCCGAGGTACGTCGATCCCGTTGTGCCCCGTCCGCTCCCTGTTCTGTTCTCGGGGTCCGTCTCGTGGCGCGTGTGTTCGTTTCTAGCGCCTCCTCTGTTTTCGCGGATGCAAAGTGGGCTTCTCCTTGTTCCTGGCCCCGGTTTGATTTTTCTCCTGCTTTCTTGGTGGGATTTGACTTTTGTTCTCGAGGTGTTGGCGGGTTTCTTGCTGTGCTAATTTTTCTGTGGTTGGTGGTGATTTTTCAGGGTTGCGGTTGATAATGCTTCCAGCAAAAAGGCCACTCTGCTCAAGGTACTTGGTTTTGATGGTTTTCTTGAATTCTGTATTGTCCGGTGTATGACATGATTTCTCGGTCGTAATTTTTGTTTCGCTTGTTGTAAATTGTGTTAGGTTGATAGCGCCAATAAGCGCGGGAGCTTATTAGAGGTGGTTCAGGTCCTGACGGATATGAATCTCATGATTCGCCGCGCCTATATTTCTTCTGATGGGGAGTGGTTTATGGATGGTGAGACGGTTGAACTTAATTTCTCTTGTTCCTGTTCATGTGCTTTTTACTGCATTATCAATGACCGGTTTTCATTTCGATCATCGTTCGCAGTGTTTCACGTGACGGATCAGAAAGGGAACAAGCTTTCTGAAGATAATGTTGCCGAACGGATTCAGCAGGTAGATCGGCTGAATTATTCTACACTCCAATTTTGCAGGTTTTTGTTTTTGTAAGAATGTTTCATGAATCACTGGTGTAGAGTAAATGCATGATCTCCACTACAGTGTTGACAATTTGGAAACCGCTCCTTCGTTTTAATTAAATCTTGTCTGGTAAGAATTGAGGAACAATGTTTCGAGATGATCAAAGAATGGCCATATGAACATAAACAGTCGGGAGGTTTCTGATTGAAACATCAGCATCTTCCCCATATGAGCTGATGAATTCGTTTATGTCAGATATAGCGTCTATAAAGAATTAGAGCTATCATTGCCGTTCGCCCCGAACTTTGATAATTCATCTGCATTTTGAGCTATATCATGTGAGTTTCAATTGAATTTCAATTTACATGTGACAGTCACTGGGCCCCAGAATACGGAGTTTTCGTTCCTTGAGGAGCTCTGTTGGTGTCCAAGCTGCTGCGGAAAACACGACTATTGAACTGACGGGGAGAGACCGGCCGGGCTTGCTTTCGGAGGTTTTTGCTGTTCTGGCCAACCTAAAATGTAATGTAGTGGCTGCTGAAGTCTGGACCCACAATTCGAGGATGGCATCTGTCGTTTATATCACCGATGAAGAGTCCAGTTTGCCAATTGACGATCCCGATCGCCTTGCTAAGATAAAGCAGCTGCTCCTGTTTGTGTTGAAGGGCGACAGAGATAAGAAGAGTGCAAATACCGCTGTCACGGTGGGCTCTACTCACACCGAGAGGAGGCTCCATCAGTTGATGTACGCAGATCGCGATTATGACATGGATGCTGTGGACGGAGGATCTGTGGGAGAACAGAGCAAACTTTCTGTAACGGTTGACAACTGCATGGACAAGGGATATACCGTTGTGAACTTGAGATGCCAGGATCGCCCTAAACTAATCTTCGATACGGTGTGCACATTGACGGATATGGATTATGTTGTGTACCATGGGACTGTCATTGCCGAGGGACCTGAGGCTTATCAGGTATCATACCTACTAATTCCTATCCTTTGATTTGAGTTGCTAATTTAATACAGTTTGAAGTGCTCCAAATGTTTGTGTTAGAGAAGTTTTCTACAACCTACGTTTGTGTTGAAAGATTTGTCTATACCAAATGGCGTACCAGTTCATCTTTCGTGCTGCTTTTTTTTTTCTTGAAGCACCCTCCTCTCTGCACCGAACTTCACAATTATTTTGTGTTGGACTGTCTAATCTAGCAGATTCATGTGGGATCGATCTCTCTTGATATTTTCTTTAACCTCTGTTGCGCCAGGAATACTACATCAGGCACATGGATGGTTCCCCGATTAGTTCTGAGGCAGAGAGGCAAAGGGTGATTCATTGCTTGGGTGCTGCTATTAAGAGGAGAACTTCTGAGGTACAAGATCCACAGAGACTCGCGACTCGCACACGTATAATGTCCTAATGTTTATTCATCTAGGTTCCTCCTCCTTTTGGTAAAGTTGGTTTTCTGGTATGCAGGGAATAAAACTAGAACTCTGTTGTCCTGACAGAGTTGGCCTTCTGTCCGATGCGACTCGAATATTTAGAGAAAATGGCCTGTCAGTTACTCGGGCTGAGGTTACCACTAGGGGGTCGCAAGCTGTGAATACGTTCTATGTGACTGATTCCTCTGGTAATCCAGTCAAGAGCGAGATAATCGAGTCTGTCCGGAAACAGATTGGCGAGGCGATACTTCACGTTAAAGATGAATCCTACTCACAGTCTCCACCACAAGACACGGGTAAATTCTCTCTGGGCAACCTCTTTCGCTCACGGTCGGAGAAGTTCCTTTACAATCTGGGCTTGATAAAATCATGTTCGTTAGAGGCAATTTAGGAAGAATGTACTTTTTCTGTAGTGCCGGTAGGCAGTAGGATGATTCAGAGCTCGCTGTTAGGTTTTCATTCATGACCACATTGCATCAGCCATAATTGATCCAGGTCGGGGCTTAAAGTGTGTAGAATCATAAAAATTGGCTTGTAAAGTACCCTGTACATAGTTCTCTCCAGCAGCATTTGTTGCTGTAGGGAAGGATGTTGTAAATATATTAGTTCCCCGACTTTGGTCAATCATTCAATCCGAGTCTTGTTTACTGGTTTCTCTCGATACTTTGTCGGCGCCATGCTCGCATTTGGGTTTTTAACTTCTGAATACTCCTGCCATGGATATGGAAATACATTTCTCTTATTGGGTGACATAGATTATTACTGAGAGTTTCTTCTCGAAAGTTACAGCATAATCCCCGGTTGGCTCGGTCCACATAGGCCGAGGTTTTAGCAAGAGTCTAGGCATGGTTCGCTTTCAATTCAGATGTCCTCGACTCTCTTTTATTTTGAACCACGGAATAGTTCTTGGCCAACGCAGAGCAAGGCATCGAAACGTGGGAGATTTTGACGTCTCTCGGACGATTGAGATGGATTTTGTTGATATGTGGTTTTCAAACTAGGGCATGATTAGGGCGGCCGGTTATGTTTCCCTTCCCTAGCGTGCTGCGCGTGCGTGACATGGCCTTCGTGTTCCTTTGGAGACCATATGTACAAAGACAGCACTAGTTGTAAAGGGAGTCAAGTTTAGTGGAGTCATCTGAACTGGTCCCTCTTTGTACTTGACACAGTGACATAAATTGAGGAGATTCTGGTGGGAGAACTGCCCTAATCAAAACCTTTGGCAACAGCTCATTGACAAAGACACCCCGGGGTCTACAAGGCCGCAATTATCGACCCGGATTCATCCCAATCGTGCTCCCATCACAAAGGAGCTCTATCGATGAATTCCCGTCTTTTCCGGCGTAAATTGGGCGGTATGTCGCTCGAAAGTAGCCAAAATCTATACCCACTTAACTCTCTAGGAATCATGGCATATCACATGCTAACTGCACGTCAATCATTACTCATTTTCAGCGAAATGATGATTGCATGATTAGACCTCTCGTTGTTCGTTTATGCCATCATGTCCATCACTTCGGACTCAGGCATCATGATGCTCCCTTAAATTCTTCGAATCATTGCCCCCTGTACATGTACTTCCGAGCTTACAGAGATACGCCTGAAAAAAACAAACATGATGGAAATTGTGAATTGATTTCTTGTGTTTGTTTTCTCTTCATATTCGCCTTTTGCAATCAATAGGTCGAAGAAGACAGCCTTGCAAAGCATCTTAATTGCATATCTTGACTTTTGGAAGTGCTCTCCTACAAGGATCATGACTAGGAGCCGGCGGCTGAGTCTATCAAATAATGAGTTGATTAACCAATAAGTGATCGAATCCGGGCGGTGATGATGTGCGCAAGTTGCCCAGATTCAAAGCATGTAGAATCATCACCATCATTAGATCAGCACTCACTCCTAAAAATATTCTCGAAAAAGGTTCGATTCATCCCATTCCCATTCCCATTCTCATGTGGCGTGCACAACGTGACAAATTCTCATCTTTACCTTTTCTCGATTGTTATATTTAAGTTATTTTCAGTGAAATATAAAACTATTTTTTCTTTGTCATGATATGATCATGTTTTGCGCAAAACTATCTTTGTTTCTTTTTTTTGTCAATGACCACGTCATATAAAGGTTATGCTTTGCTTTTGATGTCTCGTGGGGAATAGGGTGAGTGGGGTGTGTCGTCGGCAATACGTGTATAATGATGCTGCCATAGAATAGTCTTCTGGTAGATAGACATAACCATCACAATTTAGAGTAGTTTGTCAGAAAAGGGTGATTAAGATAAGTAGGCTTGGATTAGGCTTATAGTAGGTGTGTAATTAAGGAGGAGGAACTTTGGTATACTCCAAATTAGGGAAAATTGTCCAAAAAGTCCTAAACCTATTACATTTTTGTCAATTCGATTCTAAACCTTTCGATTTTGTTTTTTTTTTTTTTTTTTTTTAGGAAATATTTTCATTTTACATGAAGGAGATGTACATAACTTCAAGAGATAAAGATACAAATCTCACAAAGCAAGTAAATCTGAAAGATAAATCAATTTGATACATCCCGTAAAAACTCGCTCATTCCACAAAGACATGATTGTCATAGCATCAAAGCACAAAAGACTGCCGATCACTGAATCTTGCATTAACATCAGTGATAAGCACACGTTGAGATTTCCCTCTTCGGCAGCTACAATTTTATTAAAAGGCATTGCACATCTAGATTTATCGTCCTCAACACCATCACCGTATAGAGACAACAACAACACCAATAGGTTGAAAGAGCATAAAAAATGCTTTTTAAATTCCAAATCTATATATATAGATCGAAATAAAAGAGCACCCAAAACTAGATTTAATTCTAAATCGAGAGAAGAAGACCTACAAAAGAGATACCGGTTGATCATAAAATCACTCTCAGATAAGCTGACGACTAAAGGCACTATGAAAGAAGCCTTGGAGACTTTGCAGAGTGCTTGACCATATGGAAAGAGCATCGGAGCCAGAGGAGCGAGCAAATCCGACACAATATATTCTTCCGAAGCGCTCGCGCTTCGAACTTTGAAACTCATTGGACAAAACTCTCCACTTCCGTGGAGGATGTCAAAGGCGATGTCCCAAAATCAACGAATAAGTCTTGAAAATGAGGAGATAGAGAGATAGGGAAAGGGAGAGGCAGATGGGGAGGGAGAGAAAGAGCCCTTAGGATGTCGCTAAAGGAGGGTTGGGCGGCGGCTTGATGGAAATTGAGGAAACCCTGATTTTATTAACTGAGTTTAAAACATTTTAACAATTTGTCAATTGAGTCAACCCGATAAATTTTGGCTAGAAATCGTTGATGTAAACATTTTTAATAATATTTTAATATTTTTTGGATTATTATTATTTTTTTTTTCATTTTTCCTTTTTTTTTTTAACATATAGTTGGCGAGGGCCGATAGCCACAAGCAAGGTCCCGAGACACCCTTGTTGGCCCCAAACAAGGGCATCGCGGGCCCTCGCTTTCGCCAATGTGGGCGTCTTGGCCCTCGTCAACTAAAGCGAAGGTGCGCAACACCCTACCCAAATTTGGCAAGAGCTGCAATGCCCTTGTCAGATCTAGACAAGACCACGATGTCCTCACTTGGTGTAGATGAAGGCATCCTAACCCTTGCCAGCCCTAAGTTAAAAAATAAAGTAAAGAAAAGAAAAAAGGATAAAGATTCAAAAATATTATAAAAAAATGCCGACATCAACGTCGATCGTGTTAAGTAGTATGATTGATATTTACTTAGCAACTTCTTGCCAAAATTGGTCAAATGGACTCAATAGGCAAAACGTGAAAGGATTTAGAACTCCATTGGCAAAATTAAAAGATTTAAAATTAAAATTGATAAAAATACAATAGGTTTAGAAATTTTTGGACAATTTTCCTTCCAAACTAAGTCTTACTTATTTAGGATGAGCGATTACAGGTTTCGTGTATGTTCGATATGGAACTTGAAACTTACTCATTAGAACAAGTTTCTTAATGTTTTGAACTTGGAACTTACCCTGCATTCCTTAGAACTTGAAACTTGCCATGTTGCTTTCGGGGTCTATGTTGAGTCCCACCTATATTATTAATTGAACGATTGCAGTGAATTAAAACCCTTAATGACCACCACTTGCTTCTACAATTTACTAACCATAAAGACACACAAAAAATATAAACATTAATAAAGTAAAAGTCTCAGTCATAAAATGGAAGCTCAAATTAATGCTTCCAGATTATATACTCATCATCGAATAATATGGAATATCGCAAGATCATGCAAAGACATGAACCAGGAAAAATATTAAAAATTATTCTAGCTTCTAGTTCAAAAGGTTCCAAGTTCCGAGTTTCTCCAACTAAGAACTTGGAATTTGTAATGCATCTATCAAAACAAGTTCCTCATTTTTTTGGAATCTAGAACCCACCTTACATATCTTGAAACCTACAGATTTTCATTGGTCCGATTCTCAGGTTTCGGGTTTTAACTAGGAACCATACTTACCCCTATTGCTTATGGCTTATGAATTGGCCTTTTAGCAAGTCTCAATAGCATAATTAGACCATTAAAAAGAAGTAAAATTACATGCCGACATAATTCAGGAATTGAGAACGACGCATTTTAAGGAAGTTGCCTGTTTCAAACAATAATATTTAGAAAAATAACACAAATAATCCCTAAATTTTAGCTCAATCTATAATCTTATCCTTAGACTTTTAATTTCTTCAATATGATCCTTAAACTTTTATTGCATGTTCAATTTAGTACCTAGTTCCATGTTGTCATTCCGTTAATTTAAATCTGTTGATTTGGGTTCAACTTTGGTATGTTTGAACGGCAAACAAAAAGAGAAGGTAACGCATGGATTGCTTACGTAAGATATTCAACTCAAATTAGAATGCAATACTCCTTATTTAATTTGTTTGATTTGTTCCATTTAGAAATATGATTAACCATATTATTTGATGACGTGGATTGTTATATCCTGATTTGACTTAAAAATTTTACATGGATAATCTATCTATAATTTTTTTTTGTCCACCATTTAAACTTACCGGGTTGGAAGCCAAAATAATGAATTTTGTTGATTTGAATTAATTAATGATAGTATTAGATATTTTCATATATTTTATAAACTGAATTGAACATTTACCAAAAGTTTAGGGGCCAAATTGAATAAATTAAAAGTACATGGACGATATTACACATTAGTAAGACTAGTGTGCAAAGGAAAAATGGAAGTCTAAAATGTCTTAACTTTGCATATCTTTTTATTTGTATTCATGAAGAAATAACATTAAGTGAGACCAAAAGAATAAGTAGAATCATTAGAAGTTTAAGTCTAGTTGGTTAATATGTGATAATTTTTTTGTTAGGAAGTTTCATGGTTCTAAAAAAACCATAAATTGAATAATATCTTGCATTTGTATTAACACAGCAACATTTACGAGAAAATTCGATAGGTTGGTCTCATGCTAATTATGGACTGTCAAAAATTTAAAACCATACATGCCTTCTCAAGGAACTAATCCAAATAAAATTCTGATTAACTGGAATTTGAAAAAATAAAAAAATGAACATTGATTTTTGTCGCGAGAACTATGTAGATGAGTTTGGTTACACGAGTCAATATATATGAAGGGTGTGCTGCTTTTAAAATCCAACCCTAACGAAAAATTAATTGGTTGTAGGCATCATTCCACCTCAACAATTTTGTCCGATCCTCGTTTATTTCAAAAACAAAACACCACTTTCGTGTTTTTCCCCTGTTCACTCGTTTTCACTCGCCTCTTGATCACATCATGCATGCCTCAAATGGCAGGAAATTGGCGAAGAAAAGACAAATTGCCAAAGCTAATTTCGACCTATTCCCTTTTCAGTTTTGTTCTACTTTGATCGGAATAAGACTTTTGTGTTTTTTTTTTTTTTTTTTTTTATGTCTTTATACAATCTTATGACATTTCATGACATTTAATGATAAGTGTATAATTTGAAATTACTAATTTAAACTTCTATTTCCAGTAATATTCATGATTGAAACTTTTAATTATTATTAAAAGTGATGATTTATTACAATCGTTTAATTATTAATACAGGTAAAATCTAGATAGGTCTTGAAACGTAACAGGATAGGTTCCAAATTGTAAGGTATGTTGATTAAATTTTTTATTTCAAAATTTAGGGAACATGTTTTGACCGATAAATTTAAAATTTTAGGTGAAATTTAGACCGAATTCGGATCGGGTCACCCTTACAATTGAATTATGCGGGTAAACGGCGGCGGGTAGAAACCAAGCTGCCGAAGAAATATACGGAGCCACCAAATGATTACCGAAGTAGTACGTACTCGTAGCGTCAAAGATGGTGTTCTCTCGCGCTGGAACCCTCAAAAATCACAACAAGCGGACGAAATCAGCATTTAAATTCATGTCATATTTTCAGTTAACTCCAAAAACCCATACTCAATTTGGATCGTAAACTATAACTCGCCAGAGTGAAGTCGAAATCACTAATAATCACCAATTAGCCGTAGAATTTATTTTCGGGCCCTATATACATTACTCGTCACACTGAAAACTAATTATGCTCGAAATCGTTACCTTAACCAAGAAAAGCGATGATCTCCCTTAATTGAAATAGGGGTCCAATCCTATTAAAGAATTGCAACTTTGAATATGGAATTGAAAGGGATGAAATAGGAAATGAGTTTCTTACTTCCCAAACAGATTTCCCTACATTTATGTATAAAGGCTGATTTATCAAGAATACGCAAGAACGGTGATTGTTTTATGAATCAAAACAACAATTTTCATTTTTGCACAAGATTGGAACTCTCTCCCGCTCCATGCCTCGAAATAATCTTGGAAGTTCATCCAAATACCTTATACAAACCTGATTCTTAAGGTTCTTTTAACTCAGCTTGATGTTTTTGGGCTCCCAACCAAGTTCGAGTCATGCGACTATCGAAGGAGATCAAGTCTTTAGCTTAAAATTGATCAAATTGGAGAACCTATAATGAGTTTCAATTATCATATTTCTCAATCTTATATATACATTGTAGCATATGGGGTAAAGATTAATATGTATGGTCTAGGCACAAAGTTGTCATTCATTCCACCATGAGCTTCGACGAAAAGATTCTCTTCGATGATTAAGTCAAGCTAAGCACAGAATGCTTTTCCAGAATGCGCAAGTCATTTATGTAAAAATTATTGTGGCCGGATTGAAATTTGAGTTCGGCCCAAGTCATTTATTGCTTTGCCCTTTCTTTTGATGGTTATTTACAATTATGCCCCTGTTTAATTTATAATTACGATTCTGCCATTGCTGATTATTTACCATTTTGCCCCTGGATATTAAATTTATGGTTCGCCCTTATAAAATTATGATTTTACGATTTTGCCCTTATGCTTTGATTAAGTTTTTGTCCTTGTGTGCGAATTTGGTAAATATTTGTATTTTACAATATTAAAAATTCATATTATGAATGGTTTGTTAGTCACCAAAGTGGCCAAACCTTGAAGTCTTTTGAATTTTTTAATATTGTAAATTGTTTTATTCAATTACCCATGATTAATTGATGCTATATATGAAATTGATATGTTGCATATCATTATTGAGTTATGGGTATATTGAAGTTCATTTATTATAAGAACTTAGGGATTAACCCAAAGGTTAATTATTTTCTTATAATTCATGAACATGATAGTTGGTAATTAATATGACTTGTTAAATTTGTTTGTATATCCAAAGATAGCAAATAAATTTTAATAAGAAATATTTACAATTACCAAATAAAAGTTATTAGCATCATTATGGTTTATATATATTTGTATATCATAGGACGCCCAAAGGCGAACTATGATGTACATGTGTAGTTTAGTTTGAATCGATTAGGTGATATTCTCAAGGCATTAATGTATGAGTATTTTCTTGCACATTTGCGATTCGTACTGCTTCACTCCATTCGCATGCTTCGTCTCTGCTCCCTTATTCAATGGGATAAATTTTCCTGATTTGAGTGAACAAGTCCAATTTCACTTAGGTGTCCTGGATCTTGATTTAGCACTTCAAGCCGAGAAACCAGCTCTATTATTGATGAAAGTAGCGATAATGAAAAGTGTTTCCATAAAGCTTGGGAAAGATCGAACATTAAGCTTAATGTTCATGCGAATGACAACAGCAAACAACTTAAAGACTTCTCTTCCCAAGACTAACAATGCTAAGGAATTTATGAAATTTGTGGAAGAAGGCGTTCAAACCGCTGATAAGTCACTTGCTCAAGTACATTGATGAGCACACTAACCACCATGAAATATGATGGTTCGCGTACCATGCATGAGCATATACTTGAGATGACGAATTTAGCAGCAAAGTTAAGGACTTTGGGAATGAATGTGGATGAGTGCTTTTAGTACAATTTATACTTAATTCCTTGCCTCATGAGCAATATGGGCCATTTCAAATGAATTACAACACTATAAAGGATAAGTGGAATGTAAATGAATTGGCCAGATGCTAGTTCAAGAGGAAACAAGGATAAAGAATCAAAAGGCTCATTCCCGCTCATCTCTCAAGTCATCAAGAAGTTCGAAAGAATTTCAAGAGGAAAGGTGGAAGGAGCAAGAAGAAAGGACTACACGTCCCCGAATGATTCTTCAAATGCTTCTCAAATCCACAAGAAGGAACACAATCTTATTAAGTGTCATTTTTGCAACAAAATTGGACACTTGAAGAAAGATTGTCCGAAATGTAAGGCTTGGTTCGAAAAGAAAGGTAAGCCTTGTGCTTTAGTATGTTTTGAATCAAACTTTACCGAAGTTCCTCATAATACTTGGTGGATTGATTCTCGGTGCCACCACTCATGTGTCAAATACGATGCAGGATTTCTTACGATCCAAACTATAAAGCCAAATGAAAGTTATGTGATTACGGGGAACAAAAGAAAGCTCCAAATGAAGGCATTGGCACTTATCGTTTGATCTTAGATACTCGGGCATTATTTGGATTTGTTTCAACCCTTTATGTACCTACATTTTCTCGCAATTTAGTTTCTTTGCCAAGACTTGATGTAGCGGGATTTTATTGTAAGTTTGGATCTGAATCTTTCAAATTTATTTAAGAGTGATACTCTTATTGAACTGAATTTTATGTGATGGTCTCTACAAATTTAGACTTGATAATACTTTTGTTGAGACATTAATGACCTTGCATCATAATATTGGCACTAAACGAAGTTTGGTGGATGAAAATTCTGCTTACTTGTGGCATAAACGTTTGGGTCATATATCCAAGGAAAGAATGCAAAGATTAGTGAAGAATGAAATTCTTCCAAATTTGGATTTTACTGACCTTGGAGTGTGTATTGATTGTATTAAAGGTAAACAAACAAAGCATACTAAGAAAGGTGCCACAAGAAGCAAAGAACTTCTTGAAATTATACATACCGACATATGTGGTCCTTTTGATGTTCCATCTTTTGGTAAGGAAAGCTATTTCATAACCTTTATTGATGATTTTTCACGTTATGGTTACATTTATCTATTGCATGATAAGTCTCAATCGTGAATGCACTTGAAGTGTATATTAAAGAGGTTGAGAGGCAATTAGATAGAAAGGTGAAAATAATAAGATCAGATAGAGGCGGTGAATATTATGGAAAGTATAATGAATCGGGACAATGTCCAGGTCCATTTGCTAAATTCCTCGAAACACATGGCATTTGTGCTCAATACACAATGCTAGGTACACCACAACAAAATGGTGTAACGTAAAGGCGTAATCGTACTTTAATGGAAATGGTTAGAGTATGATGAGTCATTCATCTTTACCCTTATCTTTGTGGATGTATGCTTTAAAGACTTCTATGTATTTATTAAACAAAGGTTCCTAGTAAGGCAGCTTCAAAAGACTCCCTTTGAACTGTGGACGGAAGGAAACCTAGTTTACGACACTTGCATGTTTGGGGTTGTCAAGCATAAGTAAGAATTTACAATCCACATGAAAGGAAATTGGATTCAAGAACGACCAGTGGTTATTTCATTGGTTATGCAGAGAAATCCAAAGGGTATAAATTTTATTGTCCTAATCATAGTACAAGAATTGTTGAATCTGGAAATGCTAGGTTCATTGAGAATGGTGACATCTCGTGGAGAGTGAAAGAATGCGTGATGCTTGCATTCAAGAAGTAAGGGTAGAAGTTCCTATACCCGAAGCTTTAAAGTTGTTGTTCCTGCTATTATAGTACAACCTAACAATAATCAAGAACAACAAATTAATGAACAAACACTCCATAATGAAGATATCAATATTGAACCTCCAATAGCCGAGTCACAAGAAATAGCATTAAGAAGATCTCAAAGAGAAAGGAGGTCGGCTATTTCGATGACTATATGGTTTATCTACAAGAGTCAGAAATTGACTTAGGAATTGGAAATGATCCAGATTCATTTTCCCAAGCCATGGAATGTGAAGATTCTAATGAATGGTTTAATGCCATGGAAGAAGAGTTAAAATCTATGCATCAAAATCAAGTTTGGGATATTGTTGAATTGCCTAAAGGATGTAAAAAGGTCGGGTGTAAATGGGTCTTTAAGACCAAGCGCGACTCAAAAGGCAATATTGAACGACATAAAGCCAGACTTGTTGCAAAGGGTTTTACACAAAAGGAAGGCATTGACTATAAAGAGACATTTTCACCAGCCTCTAAGAAGGACTCACTTAGAATCATTATGGCTTTGGTAGCTCATTATGACTTGGAGTTACACCAAATGGATGTAAAAACCGCCTTTCTTAATGGGAATTTAGAAGAAGAGGTTTATATGGACCAACCCGAAGGCTTTTCAGTTAAAGGAAAGGAACACATGGTATGTAAATTAAAGAAATCAATATATGGACTTAAACAAGCTTCCCGACAATGGTATCTTAAGTTTAACGATACCATAACTTCATTTGGATTTAAGGAAAACACCGTTGATCGGTGTATATATATGAAGATTAGTGGGAGCAAGTTTATTTTTCTAGTTCGTATGTTGATGATATTTTGCTTGCTGCTAATGATCTTGGTTTGTTACATGAAACCAAGAAGTTTCTCTCTAAGAATTTTGAAATGAAGGATATGGGAGAGGCAACATATGTGATAGGAATAGAAATATTCCGTGATAGATCACAAGGATTATTAGGATTGTCTCGTAAAGCCTACATTGAGAAAATTTTAGAGAGATTCAATATGAGTAAATGTTCAAAAAGCAGAATAGTTCCAATTCGTAAAGGTGATAAATTTAGCCTTATGCAATGTCCGAAAAGTGAATTGGAACGAGAACAAATGAAAAATATTCTTTATGCATCTGTTGTGGAGCTTAATGTATGCACAAACTTGCACTGCACCAGACATCGCTTTGCTGTCGAATGCGGGCGGATATCAAAGTAATCCCGGACTAGATCATTGGAAAGCTGCAAAGAAAGTTCTTAGATACTTGCAAGGAACGAAGAATCATATGCTCACTTATAAAAGATCCGATCATCTCGAGGTGATTGGATATTCAGATTCGTACTTAGCCGGATGTGTTGATACAAGAAAATCAACGTTTGGTTACTTGTTTCTTCTAGCTGGAGGGGCAATTTCATGGAAGAGTGCAAAGCAGTCCGTTATTGCTGCATCTACTATGGAAGCTGAATTTGTGGCATGCTTTGAGGCCACTATTCATGGATTATGGCTGCGGAATTTTATTTCGTGGCTTGTAATTGTCGACAGTAGTTCCTCCATCAATTGAATACATTAAGCAAACGGATTTCCTAAAAGCAAACCGTGTCGAATTGCCCCTACTTCATCTAAGACACGGTTACATCCCTAATTGTGGCGTCATTGTAATAGAGTCTCGTCTCGCGCTGAATATATATTCTTTCCACAGAATAACTCGCAATAAAATGTTTTTCATTTTGTCATTTTGTCGTAGGTTTGGCGCCAATTTACCCAAGGCAAAACCAAGGATGGTGGCATCTTCTTGGCGAGAGTCACGTTGGGAGGAGGATCTTGTCCGAATCCACCTCGATGCACGCATTGCGATGTGGAGACGAAAGGGAACTTCGCCTCCACCCTATCATCTTATCACCATAGATATGTCTAAAATTGTATATTCCAAAACAAAGGAAAAAGAGAAGACAAAAGGAAAAGAAAGAAACAGAGTAGGCTGGGCCCGGATGACCGGTTATGTAGGATCGCCTTCTTTCTTTTCGGCCTATCAGAGAAAGTGGCCGAAACCCATTTTTTGTTTGTACGAGGAAGGAATTCATTAGTTACCATTTTCACTTTGTTTTGTTCATCCTCATGAAATCCCAATCGACTTCACATTACCGCTGTACAGAAGTCCAATCAGGACATGTGTGAAAATTTAGTAATAGGATGTTGTAGAACCCATCACGCTGCTTCCGGCAGATACAGCGCGTAGAGCCGCATGATAAGAATTATAGACAATGCAATGTTTGTCTCATCTGCGATCTCGACGCAGGTCTTTTATCCTGATGGAAAAGGCCTTCAGATATATGGTTGTAATCCAAGCTGAAACACACTGTTCTTCATCGTAAAAATCAGGGATGATGGCCTGGAATATCCACCCAGCGAAGTTGCGCACTTCGGCTCTGTTACTCAATTAGTCACTCTTATCTTCCCAAGCAGAATCAAAACACAAATCCATGTTAGAGCTTGGTGAAGGATCCGACACGATCAGGAAGCAGGGAGCAAGGGAAAAGGGAAATTCAAGCAAATTGCAGACGTCTAATGACATCATATCATCCATTCCTCAAAAGGGGTGCTGCGCTAAAGAAGAGACTCAGAAGCAATCATTCTGTGCTTCCAATTTAAAGAAAATTCCGTTGGTACACTACAATAGTCGAGCATTACCAATCGCGACCTGGCTCTTCCCAAAGTTTGCTCTCTCAACAAAACAGAGAAATGAACGAAGAAGGAAATTCGAGGAAGAGCATGACTCAGATTTCAGCCAGTACTAACTTGCAGAACCCAACTAATCAAAGCATATCACACCACGGGAAGTTCACCGCAGTCAGAGACGACCACTCTTTTCCTGGGACGGTCTCCTCGGTCTGTTTCTTGTGACTCAACAAGCCTGACAATGTCCATGCCTTCCAGCACTTGCCCAAACACAACATGCCTCTGGTCCAGCCACGGTGTCTGTCATCAAACAAGATGAATCAATGACATGGCTGAAAAAAATGAGAAGGAGAAATTGAAGCACCAATGAGATTTTTATATATAGGAGAGGTCACTAGGGTACCCAAACAATTAGTAGATCACTAATAGGTGACAAATTTCAATAAGAAGTTGCCTCTCAGCTACCATCACCCCTGATTGCAATTTTCCACTCAAACGGGGTAACAAAGATCTTAGCCTAAAGTCTGGCTCAAGCAAGGTGGGGATGTTTTCCACAGCCACGTTAGAC
Source organism: Eucalyptus curtisii (assembly GCA_017140595.1). Taxonomy (NCBI): domain Eukaryota; kingdom Viridiplantae; phylum Streptophyta; class Magnoliopsida; order Myrtales; family Myrtaceae; genus Eucalyptus; species Eucalyptus curtisii. The sequence continues at coordinate 39,840,875 of CM029501.1, read as the reverse complement.
TGATCTAATTCTCCAAGAGATTATAGATTTTGGCAGTGTAAATTCCTTAGAACTTCCCATGAGGGAGTCCTGAGATAGAAATGACACAGCAGGAATGGTGGAAGGCCTACGGAAAGAGGTGGGACCCCATCCCCACTCCAAAACCCGCGAACTGTGGGTTTTACTCACCCCGTTTGGGGTGGTGTGGGTTTTTTGTTGGGGCAGGTCTTAATACCATCCCTCAAATTGAGAGGTTTTCTACTTTTGGTCTAAGTGATGGCTATTCAGATCGAAAGCAGAAGCAAACTGGTTTAACAAACTTTGTTCCACAAGATTTGTTTGGGCAAACAATTAGCCAAAAGTTTAGAAGCTTTGTCCATGCAATGCACTAGCCTATCATGTATGATATTATTGATCAACAAAGTGCCATCCCCAAAGCATAACATATACACGATTCCAATCAAGGATTTGTGGTAACTGCCAGGAATATGAATAATTAAGTGAAAATGGTCTAAGTTGGCCAGGCTATTAGGGACATAAGACATCAGTCATCTCTCTCTCTCTCTCTCTCTCTCTCTCACACATAACATATACACGAATCTGATCAAGGATTTGTGGAAACTACTTAGAAGGAATATGAATAATTAAGTGAAAATGGTCTAAGTTGGCCAGGCTTTTAGGGACACAAGACATCAGTCATCTCCCCCACCCTTTTTTTTTCTCTTCTCCAATAAAATGTAATTTAAAGCATCTAATAAAATTTTACTTCTCAGACACCAAGCTCTCCTACCATAAATGAGATCCTAAACCAAATTCCAAGGTACAAAAGTTGAGCAGGGCAAGAATATGCTTCTTTACGGAACTTCTGCAATAGCTCTTTTTTCCAAAAACAGTCCTGCCCCCACAATCCAATAAACATAGATAACTATAAAAAATTGAGGAAACCTTCCAAAACGGTATCCTTATTCTCAGCGCTGGAAAAACACAACTTTTCTAGTGACATGATGAATTATCAGCAACGTCTTATGAGTAGAAGAAATATAAAATTAAGATTACCTTCACAGTGCAGATAAAGAACTGGCTACCATTGGTGTTGGGCCCTGCATTTGCCATGCTGATCACCCCAGGTCCGACATGAGACACTGCAACGAATTCCATTACTCCTAATAAGTGGGATCTTGACATGCGTGACATTCAATAGCAGAATAACTATATTTTCAAATTTGGTTAGAAAATGAAGGACAGCACTCAGAAGAAGTGAGTTCAACTTAGGAATTGCCACCACCACATGCTTTCTACGTATGAAAATTAAATATGAGAAATCCGTATTGACAACAGCCACTATAGTTAGAATGAATATGAGATGCATTAAGCATTAAATCAGATATCTTATGATCATAGTCCTCTATCAAGAAATTAACCATATATTGGTTTTTCTAAGATGTGCCCTTGTCCTCCCATAAGTTCGGCATAAGAGAAATAGTCTTACGCTTAAAGTTTTCATCTTTAAAAGTACGGCCATATATGCTTTTACCCCCTGTTCCCTGCAATAGAGACAAATGTCAGACTAGTTCAGAATCATTTAAAATATCATCGTTGGGGCCACTCTTAAGGGAAACAGAACACCAATAAATTCTCACTTTAGACAGATTAAGGATTGGACAGAGTTCCTTTAAATTGTTAATAGTCTCAAACCAATATTACCCAACAAGAATCAGCACAAGTTACAACACACACTAAGTAAAATGGTTCTATGTGCTTATAAAGCATGCCTTATAAATAAATAAAAAAAAATCATACAGTTCCAAAAGAATCTCAGCTGTTCAAGGAAAAAATGCAGCAACTCACAGATATTAGCTACAAAGTCACTGAGAATTGCCACATTTTCAGAAAGGTTTCCCCTAGTGTTCAACATAAATGCTAACAAATACCAGACAAAACCTAAAAATGGAACAAAAAGGACAAATATACATATTGGTTAGAAATGGCTGCGATACTTGACTTAATTTATGATCTGAGACTAAGGGATGAAAACCATCAAAACAGGCACCCCCCAGGAGGCTCATGATAAAAATGCTGGTATTATGATGCATTGCAAGTCTGTACCAAAACTTCTCTCACATCGTGAGTCAAGATCATCACATATTCTTCAACTTAAAGTAGTGTTCTCATTAATTCAAAGAACTTGCTTCACAACTTACTACAAGAAATACTCTGTCTCATCACCTTTAATGTCTTTAACAGCCTATAGATTCCCCAATCTAACGCTGCTTTGGTTTTCTCTTTTACTGATTTTAGTTATTTGCTCTATTAGGTGCGGAAGAGCTCTGAACTGCCTACTAATTATCTTACAAAAAGACTTCATTTGTTTTGACTTATTGTCAACAAGTATGACAAAGCCATCCGCATCATCCATCACTCACATGGCCTCAGTGAGACCAGGCCTTGACATTACCCTGTTCTATAGACTAATTTCACTCCCATCTAAGGAAAGAATGGGTGCAAAGAGTCTTAAAAACTATTGTGGCATGACATGACTTTCAATCAGAAGAGGTAAACGCGGTAACCATCAACAGGAAAACAGGCCAAAGTTACTATAATGTGAATTTGAGAACACCGATGAAGTACCCACATTTCCTTTGTCAAAGTCACCTCCCTGAATCATAAAATCTTTGATGACACGGTGGATCGTCGAACCTTTGTATCCAAAGCCCTTCTCTCCTGAAGAAAACAAAGAACGATCCGATAATCATCTATTGGAAACAGCCTCTGATTCACACAATGCGAAACTCGACACATGCTGACAAAGCTAGTTCCACAGTAGAGAATAAGAGAACCTGTGCATAAAGCGCGGAAATTCTCTGCTGTTTGTGGGACATCGTCGCCGTATAATCCAATCACAATTCTTCCGGCTAGTTTCCCAACAGGGTTACCGATGCTAATGTCAAGGTAGACTTTGTTGGTGACTTTCGACTGAACGGCAGCAGCCTGAAATCCCAGCAGACACCAACACACGTACATAACAAAGATCGTCCACTGCTTATCGGGATACATTGCTCTAACTTCGGTTTTGACAACAATTTAGGACTCATTACCACAACAACGACGACAGCGACAACTAATTCAACTCAACAGTCAATCCACTTCCTTCTCGTCCCTATGCTGCGAAAAGCACAAAGAATTAAGAGAACGCGGAAGACCGCATAGGTGTATACCTCGGCACTTGCTCGAACCGAGCACGGACGGGATTTCCTCTGAGGAGAAGAGCCGAGGGGAATCAGGCGCAGAGGGCCGGAGAAAGAGCTCGAGGACGACGCCGACAAGCCGGCCTTCAACGGAGGCGGCCGGACGCTGGCGGCGACGCTGCAGGAGCGGCCGAACCGTCTAATCTCCGAGCCGTTCCTCGGGCTGGAAAGCGAGCCGACATTGGACTGCACAGCGACAAAATGCAAATGGCGAATTGACAGGGAAAATCAGCGGTCCAATCCGAAAAGCATCGGCGGGACACAACGAAATAGTGGATAGGGAAACGAGGGGAGTTACCAGAGCTGTGAAAGAAGCCGCCATGGAAGGCGATGAAGAGGGAAGAGAACGAAGATATTTTTCCTTCTGTCGAGGGAGGCGTTGAGGTTTTTGAGCGCCTGTCGGTATTAATATGTGAGAGATTAGGTGGGCGAATGGGGTGAGAAACGACGACTTCGAGATTCTCAAGGAAGCCTTTCGAATTTATGTGTTTTGCCCCCACTTTAATTTTTTCAATTTGAAATTATGCGAAGGGCAGATCGATCCGAAAAACCAAAATCGAATTTTGGAATCACAATTCAATGAATTGTTAAAGGTCACGTTAAGGAAATAAAATTGAAGAGAGAGAGAGAGAGACGGGCAGATGTCGTACGAAAAAGGGATACAAAAACATCCAAGAGAAAGTAGTTCTGCCAAGGTCTTCAGACTTAAAGCTGAAAAATGTGTTGCTTTCTTTTTCTCATTTGCTTCTCTACTCTGTACTGAGTTGCTTTGACGTCTGTTACATGCACGGACCATCACAAGAGCATACCCGCACCGACTAGACTCAGGCAATGCCTTCTCGAATTGTCGGCCCACATAAAGCAAAGCTTGACAGATGGGCCAGAATCGGGATTTGATGTTTGTTTGGGTTGCAGTGCAACATTAGGCTCGTGAAACAAGATCAAATAAACAGAAGCCCAGAAACAACTGAAACCAAATACCAATTCCGGCCCATGCGAAAGAAGAAAAGGGTAAAACTATACAGAAAAGATAGAAAGAATGCTGCAGCTTTTATTTGTCCCGTACATCGATTCTTTAGCAACTTCCGGACGACATCAGGATTGCATCGCCCGTCGCCGTCTCATCTCTTTCCGCATTTCTTCGGGTCCGGCGACGTGGCCGAGCAGTCCATGGCGTCGCCGCCCCGGCCGGCGACCTGCCTCCTCTTCTGCCTCCTCAGCTTCTCGCACACGAAGGCCCTCTCCAGCTGCCCCACCCTCTGCGACAGCGAGCTCAGCAACCGGGTCTGCCGCTCGTTCCTCTCGAAAAGCTCCGCCATCAGCCCCATCATCTTCTCGTTGTCCTCCACCATCTTCTGCAGCAGCTCCTTGCTCCTCCTGTCGCCCTTTCCCTCGCTCCCGCAGCGGCCTCCTCCGCTCTCTTCGTCTGTGTCGGGCTTCTGCGACTCCACCGCGGCGGCGTCTTCTTTTGGCGAGGCGTTCTCGTCGATTCCTCCGATCGGACTCTGAGAATTGGCGGAGGAATCGGCCGAGCTTTCCGGTCCGGCGGCCGCGGCATCTTCCTCGCGCTCGCACGTCGATTGAACAGTGTAATTGTCCGCTGTGATCTCATCTTCGTTCGCGTGCGTCTCAATCTCTGGCTCGGGTGCTTCTGTATCTACTTCGTCGGCCGCCGGCTGTTCCATCTCCGCATCAGCTTCGACAGAAAGCTCCCCCTCCGGCATCGCCGCCGCGTCAGCCTCTGGTGCCTCACGCACCTCACGCTCCGCTGGAGTCTCCTCTTTTTGGTAACTGTCGCTACCAGCATCCACCGAATGCCCCGCTTCCGCCATTTCCAGTCCACTTTCTCCTCCTAATCGCGCCGTGACGGCCTCGGTTGTGCTCGACGGAGGCACGACGCCAGAGCTAGGATCGTCGGCCTCAACAGACTCTCTCCCCGCCGCATCGCCACCTTCGACAGCATTTGCCTCCTTCGCAGGATCGCCGCCGGCGGGTCCTCCGTCCCGTCCGGCGACGATCGCGTCCACCCTCTCCTGCAGCGCGATCGCTCTCCTGATCACCGCCTTCCTGCACTCCCTCACCCCGGCACCCACGCCCGGCACCGAGTCCAGCCTAAACAGCAGGCTCATCAGCGTCTCGCTCACCTTCAGCCTCTCCCTCTCGTCCCGCCGCATCAGCTCCGCCGCCTCCGGGGCCGCGATCTTCCGCTCCACCTCCTCCACCTCCCTCCTCACCGCCGCGATCCTCCGCACGCTCCTCCGCACGAGGAACCCCCGGAACGCGCTCTGGATCCGGCGCGCCGACTCGGCCCGGCGCGGCTCCGATCCGACGAAGCGGACGGGAATCGAGACCACCTTCGGGGCGGCGGGGCGGCGGATCGGGGCGGCGGCGGTCGGCGGGGAGTAGTAGCGGGGCCGGGGCTGGGACGGCGTGCTCCAGCGGCTCCTGAAGAACGGGCTGTCCATCGTCTGCTTGCTGCGATGAAATCTGCACCTTCTCGCCCTTTTGCGAGTTCTGGTTGAGCTCTGTGATGGCGGAGGGAGGAGGGGGAGAAGACATTTATAGGGGGGTTGAGATTCGAGAAGTTCCAGAAGTTTCAGGAGGAAGAAGTATCTGGACACGTGTAGATTCTTCCGTTTTACTACGTCGGCTCAATAAATAAATGAATGAGCGGAATGAAAGATTTATTATTATTATATTGCTTCCGGTTGGTACTTCCAAGGCCATTAACATTAACGGTACGTTTAGTAACATTTTTAGTTTTAAAAATAATTTATTTTTAAAAATATTTTATTTTATTTTATTTCTTAAAATAATTTCTGAGTAAAAGAACACATTTGATAACTACACAAAATTTTTATTTTTAGAATAAAAAAATAACAGGAATACATTCAGTACGATCCAAATGTATAATTTCTTTTAATTTTTTAAATGTTTTTCTTTTTTTTTTCTTTTCTTTCTTTCTTCTTCATTGCCACCGTCATTGGCCGCCACCATCCACCAACAGCCACAATGCAGCAAGGGGTGGCAAGTGGCGAGGAAGAAGAAGAAGAAAAGAAAAAATGACTTAATTCTAGAAATTATTTTCGAAAACAATAAGTTACTTTTTTATATTTCTTATTTTTGTTCCAAATCTATTCCCACCAATTTTTTTACTCCGGGGAGTAGAAAAATTAATTAATATTACCAAACGGATTTATATTCTTTTTCTATTTCGAGAAGTAAAAGAATAGAAGCGTTATCATGTGGATTGATGCATCGTTGAGAAAATTGTCGTGTTCAGCTCGCTCTCGCCAGGGTCAAGTCCTTTTTCACAGTTAGGTTATTATCGGAAATCTTAAATTGGTGTACTCATATAAGATACATCACAGGGTTACAAAAATCATAAATCGATACACTCTCGCTGTTTTCACCAAAAAAATAAATATATTTTAGCTTTTTTTTATGATAAATATGATACGAATATACGTAATTTAAGACTGTCAGCTCCACGAATTATCCAACACAAACCAAATTGGGAAGCAGATTCTATGTAAAGATATTTCTGTCTTTCCTGAGTATGCTTAAAAAAATGTGCGCTTTGAAATATATATATATATTTTAGTTTGTATTCAAGCTTATTATTTGTTTCCATGGACGTCCCCTCCATCATCGCACACCTTTCACCAGGTGTTTTCTTTCTTCGTGCACAATCAAACCCTCCTAAAATCGAGATCAAACCTCTGGCGATTTGATAGGGAAGCTTGTGTTGGTCAAAAAGCTCCTTTCGCCGATCATGCCCTTTGGACTCGATGACGGTGGGGGCGTCGACATTTTTTTCGAGGAATTCCTGAAAACCCACGTACGACATAAACTTCTAAAATAACGGCCCATCTTTATATTATAAATATGTAATTTGAGGTTCTCAAGATAGGTAACTCACGTGTGCGTATCGCATACCAAATATATAAGTGAATCTTTCTTGTCCTACACTTTACAGCCAATTAATGAATTTCCTAAAATGAAATAATTCCCTAAATGCCAGATTATCTTATGAACCTGTTGTGGATTCTACATTTAAATCATTATTTTCTCATTCTAAAAAAAAATTAACTTGATTTTCTTTATTAAAAAAAAAAAACACCCAAATCGCATGTTTCTGTCCTCCTCAATTTCTCTGGCCTTTTCTCAAGTTTATCCTAGGTAGTTTTGCTAACCTTTGAGACGGCCTTTTATCAATGTGAAGCTAATTGCGAACATTATGCAAGCATGGAAAGGATGTCTTCTGCCGCCTTTGCTTTTGAGGGAATAAAAGTTAAAATTCATCTGATTTAAAGTCTATTCATAAATTAGACGACAATTAATATGTTGAGCGTTCCAATATCTTTTAAGTGCCACTAGTTCCATTACTAAGAAAATGATACAAGCTTTGGGAGACAAGAATGCGTACAATGACATTTCCGAAAGTGTAAAAGCCAAATTACCTTCTCCCTTAAGCATTGAGAATCATAGCTTTCGCACTACTCTAAAGAGAAAATGATACTTTATGGGATGCCGATAAGAAGGTGATTACACATTTTGTATGTACGAAACTTAAGTTTTGACCATGTCATGATTTTGCTCTAATCAGGTGAGCACAAAATAGCAGCGGCGCACGGCAAAGCAAAGGCTGCAAAAGAAATTCGCTTGTGAACTTAAGGCATGCATGACAATGTTTCTATTTCTCTATTCCCTAGAACAAGTTTGGAACAAAAATCCGTTTGGTAACGCAATTTTATTTCTATTTCTGGAACAGAATTCTATTCCAGAAATAAATTTGGAATATAAATCAAAAGTTAAAATTCTTAGCTTTTCTATTTCTGAAACAGAAATGAGAAATTAAAACTTTCTTCATCATTCACTCTCATCATTGCCCGTCGCCCACCTGCCGCCCATAGGATGCTGAACGCTCGCCGCTTGCTGCCCGCCGACGGTCGACGGCCGCCTACCATGGGCCCCGACCATCAGCCGCTCGCCACCGACTGCTGGCCACCAAACGCCGAACCGTTAGCCACCAGACTCTAACCACTCGTCACTGACCGCCGGCCGTCAGATATTGGACGCCCATCAGTCATTGGCCGCTTATCGCCAACCATTGAACACCGGAGGCCCATTGCTGACCACCAAACGTCTCTCGCCGATCGCCCATTGGTCACCACTAGCCATCGGACTTCGGCCGTTAGCCACACGTCGCCGCGCTTGGACTTTGGATGTTGCCCCCTCGTCACCGGCCGCCGAACTCTAGCTTGGCCACCCATCGCCGACCACCAAACTTTGGCTGTTGGCCACCCGCCATTGGCCGCCGGTCGCCGGCCTCCGGACGTTGGATGCCGGACGCCGAACTCTGACCACCTGCCATCAATTGTCGAACGCCGGATGTCGATCGCCGGACATCACACTTCGGCCACCGAATGTCGACTGTTGTCACTCCTCGAAATAGAAATTTTATTCTCTTATCAAACGAATTTTTACTCTAAAAATAGAAATTATGAATCGTTATCAAACACGCTTCTTTGCTGAGAAACTCGTCTATAAAATAGAAATTGATTCTCAATTTCTGGCCAAAAATTGATTTCTATTCCAGAAATTTTTAGTTGCCACAACCCATCAAAGATATTCTCTCTCCCCTGACTGGATTACTAACCCCTCGAGGCCTCGTAGGAATATTCTTTGTTCGGAAGCCATTGTGTTTTGTTCTGGAACTGCTTGAGAAGGCTGCAAAAGATGGGCCTTTCTCTTGTGGGCAACGTGAATAAAAATCTCACTAGTGCCCACTATTCGAGACAAAGGATACGATCGTTTGCGAAAAATGAATAATTTAAAATATATCTTCGTAAAATCAATTGTTTGTATCTTCTATAAAAATGAAAAAATGAAAAATAATTTCAGCTTCAAAAATGTTTAGAATAGACTATTGTTGATGTTAAAAACAATTTTGATTGACTAATTATTTCAAGCTATACACGTGATCACCTTTTGGAGAATATTTTCCAAATCGTTCATTTTTCATGAAACAAACATATTCAAAGGCTATCTTACGGTTAAATGGTTATTCAGCCTGCTCTTTGTATCTAAAGACTGCATAAGATTCAAGAGGTGAGCGAATGTACCGTAAGCAGCGGCCAACAAATAAGCAGGGAAATGAATCACTGGAACCAAGTTCGGATGATGAAGCACGGAGAAATATCTCCATGCCACTCGAGGAAGAGCAAACTAGTAATACCCACCCTCCACAGCAATGTTCTGGAGTCTGGAATTATAGGTGAATTAGGAGTCCAAGGAAACCGAAACTACATTCGAACAGCATCGGTCCGAGATGTCATGAGCTCACATCTGCAAAGAGAAGTAAATTACTAGAGCATGTTCATTCTTTTTGGGATCTTGATGCCCGCTCTTTTCAAGAGTTCACTTGAAGCCCGCTTTGCTAGTGAAATAACTTCCTCCTGTGGTATTCCAGCAATATCAGGAACCAAATAAGTAATCGACAAAGTGTGAGACTTAAAGTGAGATATCAAACATATATTGAAAATTCTACAGCCTGGTTGATGATACAGCAAGCAGTAAGCTTTCTAAAACCTGGGACGCTAGACATACAAGATAAACTAATATTCTTTTAAAAATGGGTAGGAAGAAGAGAAGAATTAGAGCAAATATCAACCCTCTCATCAGAAACCAATATTTTTTGATAGCTTCCAAAAGGGAGAACTAAAAAAGTCTGATAACCAAACAGGTAGGAAAAAGAAGGAAAGAAGAACTTTGTGAAGGTTCATGCTTTGTAGCAGATAAGAAACAAAGTAATGAACTTCAAAAAGGACATTCAAAATGATGGCATCATCCACAGAAACATGACCTTGAAGGCATGAGAAGCAAAAGCAAAGTCTCAATTTGACCCTGGTGAATCATTTGCATGCATTCAGAACATTACCTCATCGACCGATAAAATCCTTTTGTCCTTCATAATCCACTGACCATTGCACATCACAGAAACAATGTTTTCGGTTCTCATGCAATATACAAGGCCAGAAATGCTGCAGATGACAAACAAGATTTAACTCTTGTTGGAACAAGGTAAAGCAAGGAGGAAAGCAGAGATCGAAAGAAAACAATGGATGAATTGGAATGAGCATAGTAGGCGAAAAAGTTACAAACTTGTTCTGTGTGAAATTTTTGTGGGACCATTACCAACTATTCTAAAAACTTAAGTTATTAGATAAATGTATAGTTTATTATTTAAATATTCTAACACTCCTTCTCATGCGTGGGCTGGATTTTGGCCTAAGCCAAGTGTGGCAATATTAAATTGGGGAGACAAATAGGGGCCTAGAAAGATTCGAATTTATAACCTCCTACTTTAATACCGTGTGAGATTTTTATGGCACTACTGCCAACTATTTTAAAAACTTAAGCCATTAGATAAACGTGTAATTTATTTTTTAAATATTCTAACATTCAAAAACTCCGCAAAGTGGCCACATCTTCTCGCTGAGTTTTCCCTTTTTGAAGTCTAGATTATGTTTAGAGTTTGACACTCCATGGAACAACTCATCAGACACCAGAAATGTTTTTTAAGAAGAATACACCCATCGTATATCTGCATGATTGATGAGCTAGAATTGAATGAACACCACACAATGTGGAGTTTTCAGAACAAGAGTCGCATACCAGTCATGAAGAGGAACCATATGCCAAGTGGAAGCATTGATCACGAGCATGTCAGCCTATGAATGAGAAACATAGTCATTAATCATTTTCCTGATCTCAAGCAATACGAGTGAGTTGAAACAAAAGCAATATGTGAGGAGTGATATGGGCCATGATACCTTTTTCCCAACCTCAAGTGAACCAATTTCATCGTCCCACAGTACTGACTTGGCACCGTTTATTGTTGCCATTTTGAGCACAGTTTCAGCAGGAAGTGCTGTCGGATCAGTTACACCTTTTTTGAAAACTTCGCATCCTTTGTTTATAAGTGAAGCCAGGTACATCTCATCAACTGTGCAGCAATAGAGTATGCATGAATCAGAGGAATTCGCTATTCTGATGAATATGCCAAGTACCGTCACATAGTTTCCCGAGAAGTTAATATTATCAGTCAAGAAGCTGGGATCATCACGATTGTCGTTAAACGAACAGATAGGAAAATCTCTTTCAACATAAGCTTCCAGTTGCACAAAGAATAAGAAACCATCATCTGCCAAGAAAAATATGAGATTTGGAACACACATGTTTAAAAGTTTGGACGAACCAATGCTCATTCTATTGTTCGATGGCGCGCCATCCGTTCCTAATGAAACACAGATTCCAGCATCAAGCATCTCCGTAATAGGTGCGAATCCCAGCATTTTCATTGCAGCAGCGGGGCAATGAGAAACTTTAACTCCAGCATGTGAAAGAAAACCAACCTAAAGGAGAGGAAGGATGATCTTCATAACCAAGGGCACAATATGAAGGCAATTTATTACAACAAGCACTTATGGACGCTCAGAACAATGATGTCCCTGACCATATATTGAGACCTAATTTTCACACACAAAAAATTGAACATAAAGTCAATATGACATGGATAACTACTACAGTTCTATGGATGGCCTTTAATGTATCATCTTTTCATCTTCAATACAAACCACCAGAATCTGCATAATACACTTTGAACAGAGTGTTAAAGTTAACCCCTAATACAAGCTTTATAAGATTAAATCTGTAAGAAGCATGAACACACGGCAAAATTGATTTATTTAGCGTTGGATGGGACTAAATTTAGGATTCAGCAAACAACAAACCGAAAAGGCTTCTTATTATATTACTGTTCTGGATAGAGATGATCAACAGGCGGGCGGCTCACCTGGTCCACCCAAGCCCAAGAGGTAAATGGGGGGCTTGGGCAATGCTCTTAACAAGAAAGCCTGGCCCGGCCCCACCCAGTGATCACCTCTAGTTTGAGATACTATAATGGTTCTAGACCATTCGAGTTCCACCCTTTATATATTAGAAATTGGCAACAGCTGATGGAAAGGAAATCTGTAGAGATGAACCTTTTAAAGGAGAAAGAAGTCAGCTTCGAACTTTTGACCCATCAAAAACTGGAGAATGGGCAAACACACTTGGTATTCTCGCTTTTATCACTGTTAAGATCGAAGTTTATCAAGTTTCTGCAAATTCTATCCTAAATAAATGGAAACAGCAATTTGTTCTTTTCTTGTTAAAGCTGAATCAATTATAAAAAATGAGAAAGATCTAGAATAAGAAAAACACGACAAGATGACTTCGTAATCCTCAATGACAAGATGCAAGATATGGTACTGCATTTGCAAAGCAACAAAAGATGGGTTACTCTACAGAGGGCAGCAGCAGTTCACCTCGGTACTGTTCACCCAAACTGTATGAGCTGCAAGCAAGTTGTCTTGTAAGAAGTCGACCTTCTCCAGGTATGTTACCGTTCCATGATCAACATTCCGTGTCTCAGTTACCAGCTGATTCTCATAGGGTATCTCTGCAACGTGCTAAATTTTCACAAAATAAAAATTCAGTTTGATCTATTCTTGGAGAATAGATTGGAAGTTTCGGTATCAATTATTACAATAGTTGAAGGCCCCATTAAATTAACAAAGAATATTTCCAAAAAAAAAAAAGGAAGAAAAAATTAAGGCTGGTATGAGCTTACAGCCAAAAGCAGAAAGAAAGGAAGCTGTAAGGTTTGAATAGTTGAGTTTTCTCACTTTACGGCCTCTCATTAGAGATTTTGAGCACATATGCGAGGACAAAGCCTGTTCACTGCAATGCTCTAGGAAGAAGGGCGAGTGATAAAAGAACAGGTACCATGTGAATTCCGGTTTTCAATTCTCTTGCAGTATCCCTTGTTGCAAGTAGTAGTTCATCAGTGCAATTCATAATTTGCCTGATTCCAAGCCATATTCTGATACGTCCATCAGCAGTATCATGATGCTTCTCATAGAGATCCTTCTGTGACTGCATCCATTAAGCCAATTGCCATGAGTACTTTGTCGACAGCAGCCATGACTCAATTTTGAATGCAGTTGAAACTAGAGCTAGTCATGTGAGGAAAAAGCGAAGCCTATTATGCAATTTCATACAAATATAACTAAAACAAGAAAATTTTCTACTCAACTCAATGGCGATATCTGTCCATATAAATAATGAGATTTGTGATATGTACAGATACTAGGGTCCAGGGAGACATTGAGAGGCATCTAGATTCAACCCCACAGAAAAGGTAATGACCAAAGCAGAAGGATATAGAAAAGAAATCATGTCCTCTTTGCTGTGATGTAATCTCTGTGATTCTATGAATTATGGAAAGCAGGACTTTCCGCATTAAGTAAATCAAAAAAGAACTTGGGTAGTACTATTTCTCAAGTCAAAGCTCTCTATTATCTTTTAAGGTTTGTTCAATAAAATCAATAGTTTACAAGTAAAAATTTGCTTATTTCATCACTGCTGCTGATTATCTGAAAGACAACTGCTAAGGACAACAATACAGTACTGCAACTGATCCTCTATCCATGTCCATTTAGATTCTTCTCAGGGACACTAGGCATGTCCTTTTAGGACTCTCTATACAAGTTTGATATCTGTCTCTATGGTCACATTCTTCAAGGAGTCCATTGTTGATTTAAACCTTCTATCTATCTTTTGTTTAAGGAGTGCATCGTCCGTGCATGTGTGCCAAAAAAACCGAAAATTACCATCGTCAAAGCCAAAACCACAGCTATAGCGCCAAACTACTACTGTTGAGTCTAATTTAGCCCCAAAAGACTCTGACTTTGTCTAGACATACACTTCCTTAACACATTACTGATTGTTAGCACTCGTTCAGTTCAGCAACCTGCACACAATCCTCTGCAGTTCGAACAGCCCAAGATGCCGGCAAGCCCTCACCGGAGTCCATGACGGACTGAGCCAAGCACGCGCGCAAGCCCAGCGATTGCACCGCTCTAGCCATCCCAGGAACGTGCTGCCCTCCTGCCTCGGCAAAGCAAGTGACCTGCTCCATCAAATCAACACAACATCACCACCACCGATTGCTATTCCGGAAAACTCCAAACGAGACACCGGAGCCAAAAAATCCCCGCAACGTCCGGCAGCTTACGCCGGAGTGAATGAGCTCGATCCCGCAGAGCAGGGTGGAGACGTAGGAGTCCTCCTCGGTCATGCTGGCCTCGTAAGGCCATATCCGGTCGTGCAGCCAGGTCACCAGATCGACGTCGTCGGCTATCCCGCGCGCCAGCTGCTGAGACGTGTGCACGTGCGTGTTGACAAAGCCTGGTTCGCTAATGAATCGGAGTCAGAACCCACCAGCAGAAAGCAACCGCCGACTGCTTTCCCAGTACCGAATCGAAAGTACGCGGAGGGAGAGGACCTGGGAGCAGAATCTGGCCGCGGAGGTCGACGACTTCGCCGGCGACGCCGCGGAACCGGCGGAGGAGGTCGGGCGAGCGGCCGACGGCCTTGATCCTGTCGCGCTCGATGGCGACGGCGCCGTCGCCGTAGACGCGGCGCTCGGAGTCCATGGTGACGACGGTGGCGTTGTGGAGGAGCAGGATCGGGGAGCCTCCGGGAGCTTCCATTTTCGATCGCCGGTCCGGAGCTTTGAGGTCGCTTTTGCTGTACTGAGCAGCCGCGGTGGAGATGGCTGGCCAGCTGCTGGATTGGATATTTTTAAGTTGAAAAAGGAGGCCGCGCTCGCTGTCGTGTTACGACTCAGCTTTTCATTACATGACAAAGATGTAGAAATCGAAACTCGACACACCAAAAAAATAAAAATAAAGAGAGAGAGAGAGAAATGATGATGCGAACATCTTTAATCTATTGCAAAAATAACAATTTATTCTATATCATAAAAGATTAAATAATAAATAAATATAAATTATTTTGAGGACTCACTTCTATAAGAATTTGTGACTTATAATAAGTTATTATTCTTACAGTAATCCAAAAATTGTAATGCTAACAAAGCCTTAAAATATAAACATGTTTCTCATTTTCAAAGAAATTGATGAACCATCATTTCTCTTTATCAAGAAGCTGTGCTAGTAACTGATTGTGAGCTATAAATTCTTTAAGAAATTGATCTCATAACAATTTCTAATTATTTATTATTTGATTTTTTTGTCCAAAATATATTGCCATTTGCACAGTAAATTAAAGATTGTCACGTAATCCTTTCTCTCTGCGAAATTATAATCTTAAAGAGCAATGGAACAAAATGTGCACTTTTTTTTTTTGGCAAATTGGAACGTATTGTGTAAAATTCCATTTAAATGGACCTCAGCGGTTTCAATTGGTGGAAGGGTAATAACAATTGCCACAAATCAAAAAATCTCCTTTCACTGCCTTTTTCAAATGCTGTAGTTCCGAAACTCACGTGAGTTGAGAATTCTTAGCCTTTGCGCTTTGAAATTCTATATAACTGATCGCATCAAATGAAGCTCGACCCATGAAATATCTTACTAATCTCATAGACTGGTTAGGAGTTAGGGTGTAAACATGAGCCGAATCCCGTAACATGGACAACCAAAAATTGCAATTGTTTTGAAGCTTGATGGTGTGTAGAGCCAAACCTTCAGCATGCACTTAATCTTTACACACGAATTCATTTTTCCAACTATTAAGCCCATCTTCTGAGAGCTAAGTTCTCTGGCGGATCAAGTTGTTAAAGGTACATGAGAATTTGAGTCAAAATTTGTCATTGCGCCAGATGCAAAATTCTCATATCGCCATTAGCAAGGTTGCATCAATCTTATGCGACGTGAGTGTATATTCATACATCAACGACATAATGTCAATAATCAAACTCGATAACCGACCCCAAGGATCCTAAATATCAGTCAATTGAATGTTGCACGGTCTAATAGGTTAGGTTGCAAGTGGACGAATTTGCATTTGTTGAACCAAAGTCTGATTAGGAACCCAAATTTGACCTATACGACTTATTGATTTCTGTGATCTATTCTAATAATTTAAAGTAGGTTAACAATTTGCTCACGTGCATTGTAGCGGGAACAAGCGAAAGTTTTTGACGTGTTTGATGAACTAATATAATCATATGAAGGTGACCGGAAGAATAAAAAAAGTAACCGGAAGAAGTAGAATCAACGCAACCTTTTAGGTTTTTGCATTTATAAGAGCGTAATGTGAATTCACACAAAATGAGATTGATTGAATTTTTTTACGACGCACCGGCATCAAATTCTATGTTCTCACAACTTTTTATACAAAATAATCCTCTTTTTCTTTGGGTTTTAATTCATGAGTATGAGTGCCAGGATTCGATTATCTCGAATGTTCAACGAATACTTTAAAAAATTTATCGAATTGATTAAGTTTTGAGAGAAAGAGAGAGAGGCAGGGAGGGAGAATTTATATAAAATGAAGTTGATTGAATTTCTTCACGTCACACCGGCATCAAATTCTATGTCCTCACGCCTTTCCATAAAAAATAATCTTCCTCTTTTGGTTATAATTCATGGGTATGCGTGCAAAGATTCGATTATCTTAAAAGTTCATCGAATACTTTAGAAAAATTATCGAATTGGTTAAGTTTTGAGAGAGAGAGAGCTTAAGAATGATCCCCTTGCCTTCTTAAGCTTTCATGATATTTTATTAGTCTAAATAAAAAATAAATAACTTTTCTCAATTTTGATAAAAAAAAACTTCATTTCAATTCTTTTGATAATATTTTTGAAAGTTTCATTAATTAATTTAGAACATCTCTTATTTGCCGAAAGTATCCTATCCATCTTTCAAAGAGATCCGTCCCGCGTCAGCTCAAATTAAAACCTTGAACCAAACTATTACGCAAAGTGGTACTAGTATCTTATCTATCTTTCAAAGAGACCCATCCCGAATCAGCTCAAATTAAAACTTGGAATCAAACTATTGCGCGAAGTGATTCGTGCACGTCTTTCTCTCTCTTTCTCCCGCGGGCTCTTCCCCTCTTCTTTTACTCCCTCCTCGTGAATAAATAATAGGAGAAAAATAAAGAAGAAAACTTTACACGAGGAAAGCCCGCGATATGCTTCACTAATCACAAAGTTGTGGGGTGTTTTCACCCGTCCCTGGGGTGCTGCTGCTTGCTTAGTAATATGGATAGATTGATAGGACTGCGATATTTGTTTTGACGTGCTAAGTACCTCCAATTCCTTCTCGACGTTTTTCCCCTTAAGAGAAATGGAATACGAGCTGTGACATTGCAAGATCTTTCATCTTATGATGAATTTTCTGTCTCTTTTTTTTTTTTTTTCTCTCTCAAGCCTTTTGAGAATCTACTCAAGTTCATTCCTCCCCGTGAATAAACGACAAGAAAAAAAGAGAGAAGAAAACCTTACATGGGGGAAGCTCAATCACGACCACGATCGATTAAATCAAGACCTTCGCGTAGGCCTATGAAAGTCGAGCTAGTGCGACGGGCACGAACGACCTGACCACGTCGGTCGGGGGCTTTCGATGATGCGTTTTTTCTTTTCTTTTCTTTTGTAGGGACAGAGTGATGCCGCGTGGCATCGGGACATTCGGATGGTCGTGCGAACAAAGGATTAATGCGATACCTGAATTTTCACAAAAACGGAGAATGAACCGAGGGAGTGACAGGGCGAGAGAGAGGGACGCGCAGATCTCTGCAATGTGCAGATCGGGGTCGGGACGGATCGGCGCTGTCGATTTTTCCCGGGTCCCGGAAATGCCTCTCGGGTCGGGTGGTCAATTTTTTTTTTTTTTTTGGTCTGAGGTCGGGTGGTCAATTTCGACGGCCGATGAAACGAGATATTTATGGTACGGATCGGATTTTTTTTTACTTTATGGGGACAAAGTCAGGGTTTTGGCTCTGCCCGGTGAATATTTTATAGGCCTCTGATGTTTTCCTGCATAGCGATGATTGTCAGGACATTTAGATTGGGAGTCTGCTTTTTTTTTTTTTTTTTTTTTTAAGTGATGCCAGTAGCGCGATTCAAAAATTGTTTAGGAGATGGATCGTTGTCAGATGCCATGTTGATGTGGAAGTGTTTTTGCATGTGCATCATAATTATGTAACCGGATTTATCTAAGGTATTCGATTAGCATTCGAGATTATTAAATGATTCCAATTGTTTCGAAGCTTGATGGTGCATGGAGTTGACCCCTAGCATGCGCTTAATCATTGCACACAAATTCATTTTTCTACTATTAAGCCATGAGAATTAAATTATCCGGTAGATTGGGTCGTCAAAAGATACAAGAGAATTTGAGTCAAAATTTACCATCGCCCAATGTGAAATTCTCAGATCGCCATTGGTAAAGTCGTGCCAATCTTACGCAACATGAGTATGTATTCACACATCAACGGCATAATGTCAATAATTAAACTCGATAATTGACCCCAAGGATCCTAAAAATTGATCAATTGAACGTTACATGGTCTAACGGGTTAACTTGCAAGTTGACGGATTTGCATTTGCTAAACCAAAATCCGATTAGGAACTTAATTTTGACTTATACAGCTTGTCGCTTTCCATGATCCATTAGGATAATTTAAAGTGAAAGTTGACAATCCGCTTGCGTTGTAGCGGGACAAGCAAAAGTTTGTGACGTATTTGATGTGCTTTAATAGTTATGTGAAGGCAATCAGAAGAATAAAAGAAGTAATAGGAATAAGCAAAATCAACACAATCTTCTAGGTTTTGCATTTGTAAGAGTGTAGTATGAATTCACACGAAATGGAGTTGATTGATTTTTTTTTTTTTAAATGCTGTGAAGGCATCAAATTCTATGTTATCACATTTTTTTTTTTTATCCAAAACAATCCTCCCAGTTTTTTTTTTTGTTAGAATTCAAGGATACAAGCGCAAAGACTCGATTATCTTGGATGTGGCACAATGGAGCAGGATCGGCGAGCTTCCATTTTCGAGAGGCTCGCTCCAAAAGCTCGATCGCTGGTCCGGAGCTTCGAGGTTGCTTGCTGACTAGCATGGGTGGAGATGGCCACTAGAAGAAGAAGGGCCTCTTTGTTTGTGTTCCTCAAGTGTGTTTATGAACACAATTTCTATTTTTTTTGTTCCGGAGAACAAAAAAAAAAAAAAAAAAAAACAGAAACGCATCTGTTGGGTGTTTGTTCTAAATCTATTATTTTGTTCCCGGGAACAAATTTGGAACAAAAAAGAAAAAAAAAAACTTGTTTTCTTTTTCCGAACACTTCCGAAAAACAATTTTTCTCTCTCATCGTTTTATTATTTTCTTTCTTTTCTTCTTCTTTTTTTGGGCCGGTGGCCGGCGATCGGCCGTCGAGGGCCGGTGAGCCGCAGCCGGCGTCGCCGGCCCCCGGCAAGCCTCGCCGTGGCTAGGTGAGGCCGACGACCGGCCAAAAGGAAGAAAAAAAAAAAAGAAAAGAAAGAAAAAAACGAAAACTAAAATAAAAATATTAAAAAATTAAAAGAAACAAAAAAATTACACAAGTTTACCAAATGTGTTCCTGTTCTTTTTCTATTCTAGGAACAAGTTTACCAAACGCATTCTTCTGTTAAAAAATGGTTCCCCGGAATAGAAATAGTTTTTTCTATTTCTATTCCTTGAAACAATTTTTGAACAGAAACGTTACCAAACGTACCCGAAGTCTCTGCTGGATTGGAGCGATCCTTTTTTTTTTTTTAATTGAAAAGGCAAGCCACACCGTGGTCATATGACTCTGCTTTTATTACGTGAACAATTTTTAAAAATCAAGGACATAATATAACGAAAAACTCCAAATCAATACTTTTGTAATAAATTTAAGGGAAAAAACCACTAAAACCCCCAAACTTTGCTTAAAGTGACAAATTTACCCCAATTTTTTTTTTGTAATATGAAAAACCCCAAATTTCTCAAACCGTGACACATTTACCCAATCAAGGGCATTTTTGTCTTATTTTTTCTGTTTTTCCTTCTTCTTTTTTCTTTTTTTCTTCTTCTTCCTTCCGCCGGCCATGGCGGAGCCGGCGGAGGGAAGCCGGCGTCGGGCGTCCCGCAATACCCAACAACATTTCCTTCTCATATTCCGACTTGTCTAAATGGGTCTTCTCTAATCTCTTGGACCGAGGTTGGCAACCGCAAGGGGGCTCCAAGATCCTTCTTTTGTTGCCCTTCTTCCTCGGGGACACTCGAACTTCACTGCGGTTCAGTCCCTTACACACCACCGCCTCACTTTGCCACCTTCACGTACTACTTCGCAAAGACTCCGTTGTCAATGTTTGCCCTCCGGCTCGTGATAGCTCGAGTAACAATTTCGTCCAAAATTTTTCCCCGCCAAGGTAAAGTTCGAAGCACTATGCGTTGCTTGTTCATAAAATAAGAATTTGGGCTGAACATCGGTGCAAATATGTGCTTCAAAAGGGATCATAATTGAGGTCATTTCGCGTTTACACGAGTCAAAATTTCTCTCTGTTGGGTTCAAAATCTCGATAGATTCATTTTCTCCCAAGAAGCCCGCCATTTGTCAACAAAATGCATAAGTCACATCTGTGTTTTAGCTGGCGAGGTCCTTGATTGTTTGAAATGCAAACTTGTTATATTTTAGATGTTCTCTTGATGAAAACCATTAACCACTTGGTATATTCGTCGATTCGTCCCTCTGGACGGACTGATCTGGCTCGTCCAGTTATTAGTTGTTAAACTCAGTTTTTTTGGACGATGAAGTCACCACATTGCATTTTGTTTGATACATGTTGTGTCAAACAAAGAAAGAAAATCCGAAAAGAAGACTATGCGAGGGAAAGGATGCAAAGGAAATTTAAAAAAAAAAATGGACCAGAGGTTAGATTGGCAGAATGGGCCAGTTTCGGCTGGGATGTGGGTCAGATGTCATGGGCTTCCAAGGTTGGGAATTTTAGGCGCAGCCAGAATAGAAATTGGTTATATTCGGACTAGGCCCAGGGGCCGGGTCAGACCCATATCCGTTCCCTGACCCGGTCCGGAGTTTTTTTGGAATTAAAATTATTAAAATAAAATTCGGAAAATTGTAAAAAATTATAGAAATTTAACTAAAAATTCCAATTTTTTTTTTCTCAAAATCAGAAAATTCGCAAAAAATTAGAAAGTTCAAAAATTCAAAAAAAAAAAAAAAAAAAGAATTCCTCAAAAAGTTCAAAAATAGTCTTTTGACAATTTTCTTCTAAAAAGTGGAAGCATTTGATCTAAACTCGTGCTCAAAATTGAACAAGCCTCTAGGGCTCTACCATAGCATTCCGATCAATCTTAGAGAAAACTGCCCTCAATTAAACTCTTCCATAATGACGATTTACCTTTAGACTAGTTAGGATTGGCATTTATTTATCTCTTAGTGTTAAGTGCTTGCCTTGCCTTGCTATTTATTTAATGCCCTTTGGCTGCCGATTGCGCATCCGCATGATCACTTCATATGTTAGTAAATATATATAAAATCAATCTATGTTGTTTGATAGAAATCTTTTTTTGAAATAAACAAGATTAGATACCGAAAGGGCACTAATTAGTTAATTGAGAAATAATTACGTGACAATTTTTAATGTAACTGTGAGAATAATAGTTTATTTTGGATCACCAAAAATTTAAATTATAAATAATTATAAATTATTATGGGACTCATTTCTTCAATAATTTATGGCTCATAATAAACTATTATTTTCACAAACACCCAAAATACTATTATGCTAGCAAAACTATTAGTTAATTAGTGTAATCAAATCTCAGATTCTAGATTTTTTGGTTGCATAGAAAGTGAAGTACACTCCCATACTTCATTTGGTTTCTAACCAACCTTAATAGGTTAGTGGTGATTCCTTTTTTAAAAATTTTCGTACCATTAATTTGAATATCTAATGTTGCATAAGGTATGGGCTTGGGAGAGCCCGTGTTTAAATGACGGGTCATGTGTGTTTCTCGGTTATAGTAATCGTCATAAGGGATATCGATGTCTCTATCCTCCAACTTATCGAATCTATATTTCACTAACATATCTTTTTTTATGAAACTATAGTTCCTTATCTCGGTGCCCAACTCATTATATCAGGATCAAAGTGATAAAGCGGTGGAAATCTAAATTTATAAGCTAGCTAAATCAAGACACGATAATGTCACACTCGAAATTTTCACCTCTGTATTTGCAATAGCGTGCGTTCTCTAATCAATCGTAGGATGACTTCTTAAATTCTACTATCCATGATACTTCTCATGAAGATATCGTTGATGGAGGTGAATCACATGTTCATGAAAATCATGTTGAAATTAGTGGCTCATCAGTGCTCCGATTAATTCTCCATCCAATTTGGCAAATGAAGATTCCTCTATGGATGTCCTTACCGATTCTTTAATAGCACGTCTACCCACTCCAAATGATTCAATGATTTCTCGAGCGAGCACGTGCTGGTATTGTGAAGCCTAATCCAATATATGCCAATTTCCATATGATGGAGTCTATACCAAAATAGCCCAACAATGTACACTTTGCTTTGAAACAATACAACGATGGAAAATAATAAACAAAATGATCATTATATTGCAAGAGTTGTCAATCCCTTAATTCCAGCATCTCAAAGAATCGGCTTGTCATTTTGATTGTTATCTCCAAATTCTTCTTTGTTGATTGATAAATCAATGCCTTTACTGGGGTAGGTCTAAATACCATCCCTAGAATTTAGCGCCTTTTACTTTTGGTTGAAGTGATGGCTATTAAAATCGAAAGCAGAAGCAAACTAGTTTCACAAACTATGTTTCACAATATTTGTTTGGTCAAACAATTAGCTAAAAGTTAGAAGCTTTGACTCGTGTATGATATTATTGATCAACAATGTGGCATTCCCAAAGTATAACATATACACGATTTCAATCAAGGTTTTGTAGTAATTACTTAAAGGAATATGAATAATAATTAAGTGAATCAGCCCTCCCTCCCTTCCTCCCTCCCTCCCCAAAGCACAACATACACACTATTCCAATCAAGGTTTTGTTGCAACTACTAAAAGGAATATGAATAATTAAGTGAATTAGTCGTCCCTCCCTCCCTCTGCCCTAAAGCATCTAATAAAAATTTACGTCTCAGACACAAGTTCTCCTACCGTTAATAAGATCCTAGACAAAATTCCAAGGTTCGAAAGTTGAGCCGGCAGAATATGCATCTTTATGAAACTTCTGCAATAACTCTTTTTCCAAACACGCTTCTGCCCCCACCAATCCAAATAAATATAGATAACTATGAAAAATCGAGGAAACCTTCCAAAACGGTATCCTTATTTTCAGCACTGGAAAAAACGCTACTTTTATAGTGACACAATGAATTATCAGCAACTTGTGAGTGGAAGAAATATAAAATTAAGTCAGATATCTTATGATCATAGTCCTCTACCATAAAAGTAATCATATATTGGTTTTTCTAAGACGTGCCCTTATCCTCCTATAAGTTCGGCATAAGAGAAATAGTTTACACTTAATCTTTGCACACGAATTCGTTTCTCAACTACTAAGCCCATCTTCTAAGAGCTAAGTTCTCTGGCTGATCGGATTGTCCCAAGGCACATAAGAATTTGAGTCAAAATTTACCATCGCCCCAATGCGAAATTCTCGGATTGCCCATTGGCAAAGTTCTGTTGATCTTATGCGACGTGAGTGTATATTCATACATTAACGACATAATGTCAATAATTAACTTGATAATTGACCCCAAGGATACTAAAGATCGATCAATTGAATGTTGCATGGTCTAACAGGTTAAATTGCAAGTGGACGAATTTGCATTTGTTGAACCAAAATCCGATTAGGAATCTGAATTTGACTTATACAGCTTGTCAGTTTCTGTGATCTATTCTAACTATTTAAGGTAAAAGTTGATAATTTGCTTGAGTTGCGGCGGGACAAGCAAAAGTTTATGACTTGTTTGACGTGCTTTTATAATCATATGAAGGCAACCGGAAAAATAAAAGAAGTAATTGGGAAAAGTAGAATTAACACAATCTTCTAGGTTTTGCATTTGGAAGAGTGTAATATGAATTCATACAAAATGAAGTTGATTGAATTTTTTTTTATGTCGCACAAGCATCAAATTCTATGTTCTCACACCTTTCGATACAAAACAATTTTCCCATTTTTTTCTTTTGTTATAATTCATGGATACGAGAACAAAGACTTGATTATCTTGACTGTTCATTGAATACCTTAAAAAATTAATTGCATTGATTAAGTTTTGAGTCATCTTTTTACATCGTAGAGTGGGAACACTGGATAGGAGTCATTATTTAAATGCTAAAAAGAATGAGAAAGGAGAAAAAGGGATATAATTACCAATTTTTTTTTTTTTAAATTTGTTAAGCAGAAATATTTTGATAATTTGTCAATATAGTCAATCTCAACCAATTTTAATTGAAAATTATTGACATAGATAATTTTTATAATTAATTTTTTTTATATATTTTTCGTATCTTTTTCTTTTACATCCTTGTTGACCACAAGTAAGGCAGCTCTTGTGACATTGCCTCACTCAGTCACAATGAAAAAAAGAAAGAAAAGAAAAGAATTATAAAAAATTATAATTTTTTAAAAACATTTAAAAAATTATTCATATCAACATTGGATGGCTAGTCAAAATTGGTTGAAAATATTGATAAATCATCGAAATGTCTAGAATTAAATAAATCAATTGAAATGTTCGCTACTTTTAATACATTCAAGATATTTGTAGTAATTTTTTAAAGGGAAGGAGGTGGTAAAGCAGGGCAGATCAATACAATAACCCCCTAGAAGGCTAGAAGCTACCTTAGACTGCCCTTGACGTGCGGCCTAGAAAGGTCCTCCCCTAGAATCTCATTTTTCATGGACACGCGTGAAGTTCATGGTGCCATAACTGTCGGCCCTCCCCTAGAGTAACGATGCAACATTAAGCAATAAGTAATTTAGAATCTCGCCGACGGTGGCCTTGTCTAACCCCACGGTCAGAGCGACGATCCCCCGGAGTTCTGCACTTAAACTTCGAGTTCATGTAAGACAACGACGACTCGACGATCCTCTCTTTTGAACTGCGAGCTCTGCTTGTTTTTCATGGCATCGCTTGGAGGAGAAGAACGGGCCTCGAAGGAGAAGACGACGGGGGAGATGTCGTCATTCGGACACGCCCTCCACCTTCATGAGGTTTCCACCGGATTAGGTACCGCCGAGGCCGACCAAAGTGCATTGTTTTCCTCTGCTCCTTTGGCTTTTCCGGGGGATTTGTCACGCCTGACGTGTGCCTGTGATACATGTGGTTGAGAAAGCAACACAGCTTGAACACTTGCGGCCGCAATAGAATATCCCCAAAGCCTCGGGCATAATCTGTGAGTCCCGTGACGCCACAATGAAACGGGTTCGACCGGGAAAAAGTGACAAACCCGTCTGGCTTTCGAAGCTTTCTGGGGGCGATAAAGGGGCGGGCCTCTACAAGAGAGTATCTTGCGCGTCCAAGGAATTCTTGATCGAATGAATCGAATCCATCGTTGTTCAGCACAGCGATCGGGCCGCTGCGAAATGAGACAACTTAATCTGGCTTTGATATTATTCATTGCCGCCATGGAACATCTTAATCAGCTCAAAGCCTTGATAACCCGTGTTTCAAGTTCCAACTGCACCAAACACTTTTTTCATCAACTTTTATAGTTTACGTTCCAAAACTGATGACCATACTCTTCAAAGACGAATCGGTCGAGCTCAGGCTCAAGCCTTTCGCGGAACCCTAATCCTTTTGTGAAAGAGAAGGAAGAAAAAAAAAAATTTGCGGCCAACTAGACAGAACAGAACATAAAGAATTCCAGGATTCGGCGTTGGATGGATTTTGGTAAACCACTCCTAATTGATATTGGATTATATTTATATATAATATGACACACTTGATATTACAACATGGATTGTTGGTTGCAGCTGCTCATCGCTTGACACCAGACTCGTATGGAACTTACATTGGTTGTTTCGTTCGCATACATGACCATATGATACTGACCTTTACATAATCAACGCTTAAAAGCCATAGTTAAGAACTTAATAGTGGTGGCTGACGGCGATCATCCGAGCTGGGCTCAGGAGCTGGTATGCGGCGATCCCGTAACCGCACCCGAGCCGCCTCGTCCCGCCGTTGCCGTCCCCATCCCCGTCGCAGTCCATCTCGGTCAGGACCCGGTAGAAGAGGTCGACGTTGCACGGGAGCTCGATGGGCCCCCCGCTGCTGTACCCGAACTCGGACTCGGCCTCCTCGAGCAGCATCTGGAACAAGGGGTGGTTGGCGCATTCCGTCCTCACCACGAACCTCTGCTTCTCGGGGCCCACGTAGACCGAGAAGCAGCCCTCGGGAACGGCGGCGCGCCGCTGCTTGAGGCTGCCGTGGCGGCGCGGGGGCGGCGCGTCGACCTCCTTGAGCAAGCTAGGCAGCGGCCCGCTCCAGGACTTGCTCTTCTTGGCGAGGCTCGGGCCGTGCGTCGGCCTCGGCTTGGAGGAGCCCTTGCCGGCCTGGCCGAGGGTCTTGCACCGCTCCCACGTCTTGAAAATCAAGCCTCTCTTCGGCTTTCTTCTTGTCTCGTCCATATTTGTTTCGGACAAAGCAAGTTGGGTTCGAAGTACGCGAGAGAGGGAGAGAACAACTTTGGACGTCGGATGAAATCAAAGAACGCACGACAGCACTACGTTACTTTCTCGAATTTAGGTGCACACGGACAACTACTTTGGCCCCTCCTAGGCTTCTTGACGTTTTAACTAACCTCTGTCGTAAACCAAATCGAACATGACCTCGAGCCTCGGCCTCATGATGTTGCTCATATTTCGGGATTCGCTGGCCGGAAACGAAGGCACATGTATCCGCGCGGATTACCCAGCGAGAGAAAACGAGGAATCGGGACTGGCACGACGCAGAACCCGAACCGGGAGACGTCGGGGGAGAAGACGAAGGAGAGGAAATCAGAAAGGGAGCGGAAAGAGTTTCTAGGAATTGCGCTTCGATTTGAGTTTCGCCTTGGATAGGTCTCGGGGGAGAGAAGCACCCCTTGATATATATAATTGGAAAAAAGACTATTACCCATTTGTCAACGCTCTAGGAAATGTAAGGCGTGCGCCACCTCCTTTGTCTTTAAAAAAGAAAGAAATAAAGATTTTTTGATGAATTAATGGATGAATAGGAACTACACCTACTGGCTCCTGCAGATTATTAAATTTGGCTTTTAGTTTCTGGGAATTTAAGGTGGCTGTCGAAAGACGGCACCTCAGATTTTGCTTTTGATTGATTGATTGGATAGGAGAGGACATCTGTCTGTCTTAGTACAATCTAGCTGTAGAAATTGTGGGCATGGATACTAGGTAGAATGGATGGAAAGCGGCAGCGGCAGCGGCAGCATCAGCTGGGCAGTGCCTTCGCAGGGAGGTAAATTGCGAATTTGAGGGGGGCTGAATCTGTAGGGCGTAAGTCAGCCCGTGAGTAACCGAGGGAGAGAGAGGAGAGGGATGTGCCGACGAGGAGGCTGACGGCAATTAATAAGTGAATATGCAGCAATTTTGCAATCAATCCTATTTTTGGTGTAGGCATTTTTTTATTATTTTTTGGGGGTCAAGAGGAAAATTAAGAGAATTACATAACTTCGACGTAAAACAAATCTAAAATATTAGAGTCCTAATGCAAATTCGAAAAATAAAACAACTTAGCACAATTTGTAGAATCTTACTCATTCCATAAGAATAGATCTGTCATAACTTCAAAGCACAACTAACGATTGATTATTGAAATTCGCATCATCATCATTAATAATGAGTACATGCTGTAATTTTCCTCTCTAGCACCTACGGCTTTGCCAAAAGGCGATGCACGCCTAATTTCAGCATTCCCAACACCATCACCATATAAAGACGACAACAACACTAATAGGTCGGAAGAGTATAGATAAGACCTTGTAAATCCCAGATCTATGGCTAGATCGGGATTGAAGAGCATCCCTAGTGGGTGGGAGGGAGGGGGAGGGGGAGGGGGAGGGTCCCTCTCTCTCCCTCTCGAGCGCAACTTTAGAATAGGGGTTGGCAGCTATGTTAGGTTTGTTTATTTCACAAAAAAAAAAAAACACGAATGATTTGGAATCACTTTTGAATAAAAAATGTTTTCATCGTCCATGAAGATGTTTAGATATAAATTTTTGTTGGTAACAGAAACACTTTTCATTGGCTAATTATTTCAAAAGATACAATCTACCATTTTAGAAAAATGTTTTCCAAATTGTTTATTTTCTGCGAAACAAGTGAAACATTAATTCTGAATTTATAAAATACCCCACTTAGATTTCGGGAGAAAATTGTTCAAAAAATCATAAATCTATTATATAACAGTCAACCTAATCATAAACTTTTAAATTGTGTCAATTCAGCTTTAAGCATTTTGATAACTTGCTAATTTTTTTGACAATTTGCTAATATAGTTCTTCCCATCAATTATCCAAATAATAAATGTATGACTAAATTGGCAATTTTTCATAAAATTTAGTATTAAATTAACACAATTGAAAAATTTAGAGTTAAATTAGCACAATTAAAATATTTATCATTAAATTGGTTGACGTACGATATGTTTAGGACTTTTTGGAAAATTATTCCTAAATTTCGATGTGATATGACACTACTTGAGTCCGAGTGGATAATTTAAATTTGCGATCTGAGAAGGTTAACTGAATGCCGTGCCTATTTCATACATGTACTTTCCTTCGACCGCCAAAAACTACATATATAAAATGAACTAATCATGAGGACTCAAGTAATGTCTAGATAAGTTTCCACGCACTTCAACTGGTTTGGTGCATAACTTGGTGCATTCGGGATTTTATTCTTAAAATACTCCTGGAAGCATAAAGATAGGGGCAAACTGTTTTATAGTCTGCGTCAATGCCTTTTGTAAGTACTAGGCCAAGATTATTTGTAAATAAATAAGAAATCCTAACTGCACAAGTTTGCACCTGGCCTCTTCCTACACAGGTGCTTCCTACACAGGTGGATATTGGGTCTTACCTCTAAAAAATTATAAACTAATTCAAGGAAGGGGCTCGAAAATTTTAGTTGGACCAAGTATATAATAAAAAAGATAAATAGAAAGCTCCGGCCAGTGGGCGTTTATGGCTGCAGATGCATTCCCTGTCAACGCCTTGTATATTGGGCTCGGCTAATTGGCTAATGACCGGTCGATGTTTATGCATTACGCACATCACTCACGTTTTATTATTAATTTCTGAAATGGTCATTACAGGCATTATAAGCAGTGAAGGTCAAATAGGAATTATTGGCCCAAAAAATTTATAAAAACACAAACACACACACACACACACACACACACACACATATATATATATATATATATATATGATTTTTTTTTTCTTTTTAATAAAAGTCTTTAGTGACATTATATAGTGGAGGTCATATTTGTTGACTTGGTCAATCCAATCAGACATTTGTTTAATTCGAGTCGCATTTTGCATTGCCAATCTTGGGTTCGATCCACCACTGATCTATATCTCGAAATGTGGGAAGTGGAAATGGATTGTTAATGACCATTTGATTGCTCAATGATGAAGAAGCGTAAAGAGGAGGGTTCAACTGATATTCCTAATTAACTTCTGAGAGAACTGCTCTTGAATTCTTACCTGATCATTTGATTATTGTCCTCATTCCTCAAATGCTACCTGAGATATTGAAGGAGTTACTACGATAAAACTATGAACCCAATGCTGTCAATTGAGAAATAATTGTATAAATAACTAAATCAAGTTAATTGTAATTTTAGAATTCATAGAGACCTAAGATAGATCCCACTAAAAAGAATAAGTTCTCAGAAGATTCTCACGCGATAATTGATTCCGTCCACCTCATCACTTATAGACTAAATTGATCGATTATGGTCTCCTGTTAATTGCAGTCGGCTGAATTGGTAAAGCCATTCGGAGGCTCTCACGCCTCGAAGCACAAGGTTCGAGCTTGAGGATTATTCAACGAGCCTCAACTCCGGGGCACACCCATGAAAAACCACTCGTAATTAACTTAGTCCGGCATATGAAAATTTGTTTAAGATAAACATAACACCTGGCCAAACCTAGAAGGTTAATGTAGTTCGGTATTTGAAAGATTATTCGATTATGACAACTGGGGGAGAAAATGGAAGCACGATGGGAGTTACGTTAGAGAGTTGACTTATCTTAGTGACTTTTTCTTTTGGATTGGTAAATAAGGTGGCAAGATAATTCAAGAGGACAAGAGGTTATTTCCACGCACTGAGTCCAAAAAATGACAAATATTCGTGTTTTTTTTTTTTCCGTATAATTCATTTTATTAATAGGTGATTGCTTTTCACTGAAAGGCTTTATATCATATATGTATTGAAGATTGGAAAAATGACACAAATGATCCATAAATTTTGGCCTAGTGTAGAATGTGGTCGTTAAACTTTTAGTTTGTTCAATATGGTCATTGAACTTTTAAATTGTTTAATGTAATCCATCAACTTTTGGTACTTGTTTAATTTAGTTCATAGATTATATGAAAATGAGGCTAATTCCCTAAAAAAATCCCAAACTTTGGATCTTATCCCAATTTCGTACCAAATTTTTTTTCTCAGAAAAAAACCCTAAACTTTAAGTGAAGTTCCAAATTTGCCTCAAACTTTTTTTTGTCTAACAAAAAACCCAAACTTTTACTAAGAAACCCAAACTTTAGGTTTAATTTCAAATCTACCCCAAACTTTTCTTTATTGAAAAGAAAAATCATCAATTTTTACTTTGGTCTTAAATTTGCCCCCATTAACCCTCTGTCTAAAAGCTACGGTTAGTCGTCCCTAATTTTCATGCCATACAACGGTTTTATTTTGAGAATAATAGTTCATGTTGCCTTGCCGGTGTGGATTTGTTATTGATGTAGAAATGCAATGTTAAGTTGGGAGTGAACCACGGGATAGATTTGAGAATAGATTCAAAGTTGGTATTTTTTTTTTTTTTAGACAAAACAAAATTTGGGATTAAACCTAAATTTTGGGGTTTTTTCTAAGACTAAAAAAAATAGTTTGGGACAGATTTGGGACTTGATCTAAAGTTTAAGATTTTTTCCGAGACAAAAAAAAAAATCCAAGATAGAATTGAGATTGAACCTAATGTTATCCTGAATATTAAATTAGTGAAAGGACTACATTGAATATATTCATATAATTAAGGGATTACGCTGAATATGTACCAAAAGTCCGAGAATTACATTGAATTATTAATAAGTTCATGGACCACATTAAACATTAGGCTAAAGTTCATAAACCACATTGAATAAATTAAAACTTTGAGGACCACATTAAACATTAGTCCAAGGTTCAAAGGCCATTTATGTCATTTCTCCTAAAAGATTTGATAAATTTCAAAAAATAACATTCTAAGATCACCTCC
The DNA here is from genome assembly GCA_017140595.1 of Eucalyptus curtisii. Lineage (NCBI taxonomy): Eukaryota > Viridiplantae > Streptophyta > Magnoliopsida > Myrtales > Myrtaceae > Eucalyptus > Eucalyptus curtisii. Next base: position 39,809,242 of record CM029501.1, on the reverse strand, counting down.
AGATACATAGGGTTAAGGGCTGAGAGCCACGCTGACTTTCATGAGTCTTATTCTTTTGAGATTAAACAAAGAGTGAAGCCATGCGCATGCTATCTTGTTGCTTAATTATTTTTTAATCAAACAAATTCCAGAATTATTGTGCTACTTAATTAGATTCTGCAGAGAATGTCATCGTTCCAATTTTGCGGGCCATCATGCGTGCACTAGTATAACTCGATTACGTGCTCGTTGACAATATCGCACTATTTCAATTCATAAATTCGATTAAATTAAGAATCAAGAAAAAAAGGACTTTTCATGCCGAGAAAATGCATATAATTGATGGGCGGGACGCGACAAGTGTCGATAATTAGATGCGATGCCATAGGAAAATCAAGTCGACAAGTAAAAGCTTGTACGACACATGCATTAAGCATGCCCCAGCTTGGGGATTAGCATTTAGCCAAACCCTCTTCTTTTTAACTTTTGGTTGTGAAATCTTGTATTAGCAAAGGAGCCTACTGCTTTTGACTACAAAATTAACATCCTTGGAAGTGAAACAGACATGCACATGAAGAAAGTCTGTCAAAGTGCTGATTTCCACGTCCTTCCCAACTATTTGAGGAAGATTGTCCAAAAATCTTAAACCTATTACACTTTTACTAATTTAGTTATAAACATTTTAATTTTGTCAATTGAATCCTAAACTTTTTTACTTTTTGCCAATTGAGTCTATTCGATTAATTTTGGCCGGAATTCATTGACGTGGACGTTAGCTATCTTACGTGACGTGGTTAGCGCTGACGTGGACAAAATTTATTATTTTTCGATATTTTTTCGAATATTTCAAAAAAAAATTAATTTATTTCTTTTTTCTCTCTCTCTACTTCTTCCATCAGTCACCTAGCGTCCGGCGACTAGCCAAAGACTGTGATTGGTGAGGGTTGGCCTCATTGGCCGTAGGCAAGGCTGGCCCTCACCAAATCTAGTGAGGTTGAGCCTCTCCCGTATGGAAAGGTCCTTCCCCATTTGGGCAGATGGTGGGCGAGGAGAGATTTGAACCATCGACACCATGGTTCGTAGCCACGTGCTCTAATCCTCTAAGCTACAGGCCCCGTCCTATCTCCATTGGATCTGTTCTAGGGAGTAACCTAAAAAAGAAAAAGGAAAAAAAGGAACATTTCCTCTCCCTAACCATTTTGGGTTAAGAAGATGTGAAAGTGCCTTTCTTTATAGGAGGGTTGCCCTCACTGGGATCTGGCGAGGTCATCTCTAGCCAAATCCCAGCAAGGGCGACCTTGCATGAGGCTAGCGAGGCCGACCTTCATAGACCTTTGGTAAGAATCAACCTCGCTGGATTCGACGAGGGCAAGCCTTGCTCGAGGCTAGTGAGGCTGACCCTCACTGGTTGCAGCCTCCGGTTGGTTACCGGAGGCTGGACGACTGATAGAGGAAGAAAAGAGAGGAAAAAAATTAAAAATTCAAAAATAATTGAAAAATAATAAATTTTGTCCACATCAACAAATTTCGACCAAAATTGGCTAGATGAACTTAATTGGTAAGAAGTGGAAAGGTCTATGATTCAATTGGCAAAATTAAAAGTTTTAAGATTGGATTGGTAAAGATGCAATAGGTTTAAGACTTTTTGGACAATTTTCCGTAACTATTTGCGTACATCTAGTTACTACATGTTTGATTTGATGGAACGTGCGACTTCTTCATTTGTGCATTTGGTGCATTTAGAAGAGGTGGAATGGGTATTTCTAAATTGAAAAGCTAGTTCCACTAGGGTGAGCACAGGACAGGAATTTTCAAATGCTACATTGTGAATTAAGTCATTAGGAATATTATTTACTTTGACTCATCCCATATCGAGCCTCACGGTTTCGTCCTTTTACAGAATAGGTGAGCATTTTCTCAAAAGAACGCTATGCATGGTATTACTCTCACCTAAGCACTTTCCTAGGAGTTCCAATGATAAGTTTGCCATTATGTTAAAAGGCGTCTCCATAAGTATATCCTAAGTATGCTCTCCGTTTGTTTAGTGTACTATGCGGTTTATTCTAGTCCCCTACGCCATCCTAAAAGTCTGCCGGAAGCCGCTCAATGTCTAAGCCCTCTAGCCCCGACGGCCACTCCCTACCCTCATTGAACTAGGTTGTCACACCGGGTCTTGGATTGAACTAAAACAGTCGGGGCTAGGCCAATTCACGCCCAACCCGAATTTAAAAAAAAAAAAAATATATATATATATATATATATATATATATAAAAACAAATTACTTGTTATATTTTCGGCTTCAAAAATCACTTCTTCTATATGTTTATGTTTTTTTTTTTAAATTATTTATGAAAATACTAACGTTATTTGAGCACAGTGAATATATTATCTATTTTACGTATTTTCTGGTTTTTTTACTCATTATATATATTTTTTATTCTTAGAAATTAGTTTCGGCCATTCCAAAGGCCTGGACAGGCTCGAATAGAAAAAAGGGGAGCCCGAAACCCAAGCCCGAGCCTATTCGGGTCAAAAAATTGTATCGGACCAGCCTTTTGGGCTCCCAGCCTTTTTTGCTCACGCCCGACATTCCACCTCTAATAATAGGAATCATGACTCCTCATTTCATTTCTTAAACAAATTATAAGCAAGTAAAAAAAAAAATTATTTTTCATGCTTTTTGGTAATAAATAATACTTAGCTATAATGAATTATAGTTAACGAATTACGATTGATATTAAGTGATTACTAATTCTAGGTATATCTAATAGTTAATCATAGAAATACATGATAAGATAAGTTACAATAAATTAATAATTAATGGATACTATGATTAATGTTGACAAAATAACAATTATAAGTTATATATAAAGATATAATATTTATACTATTTGCTTATAATTAATTTTATTTTCCTTGTACATATTTTGATACATTATATTTAACAGCAAATAGCAATGAGAATTAAATTTATTAGAAAATGCCCATTTAATTCCACCTCCGCCAATTTTTCATTATAATTAATCACAAGAAACACAAATCCATTTTGTTCCTACAATCCACCCAAAAATACGTTGAATTCATCGCTCCAATCCATTCCATTTTATTTTGCCCTATCAAACTCGACATCAGAGTTTTTGTTATAGACAAAGTCAACCACGACTTTTTTGTTTTCTTTCGGGCTTAAAACCCAATTTCTGAGAACTTATATGGAATTGGATTTGCCCTAACCAAGAATTGTAATTTTCCAGCACATTATGATCATGGAGAAATTGTTGCCTCACACCGAGTAGGGCGTCAATCAGAATGCAATAAGTTTGTTCGAACTTTTGTAAAACGTGATGATCGAAATTACACCTTCCTAATCTCAAGGATTGATCCTTGATGATGTGTTTTTACTGATCAGCGCACCCTTAATGCCTCCGAATTCGGAATGAATATCGTCTGTACGAGGCCAATTTGAAGATCGACCTACCAGTCATTCGACTCCAAACAATGAACCCGCGTGAACTGTTCTTGTCTGGTGGCTTTCGGAGTAGAATCTGTGCTGCAAATACGAAGCCAAGCTTCCAAATGCCTTAACTTACTATGAATTGCTCTCAGAGTCAGGCGAATCACAAGAAAAAAAAAAAATTGCTGCATTTTTCACATTTTTTTGCACCATAATTTTCAATAAATCTTCAGTCGTTGCAGCAATCTTGGATATGAATTGGCAGCACTATGCAGTCTGAATTTCAATCAACTAAAAGTCATTTTCAGGCATCTCTCTGCTTAAAGACAACTGAGGCTTGAGCTGTGAAACTGACAGGCCAATTCAGGTGTGAACCTTACGGCTGCTGTCGTCCTCCCTGTCCCCCATTTTTGTCTGTGTGTTCGTACTGAATACGTCAATAGATACACATGACATGCATACAAGCATTCTTGCCAGGAGGCAAACTATGGTGTATAAATCATAGTATACACAAACAACCAAAACCCAAAAACCAAAACCAAAGCCATATAAAGATTACATTTCGCCATATGTTGGTGCACGCTACGCTAGGGTGTTTGATCCTGAGCTCTCGGAGGAGAATACGGAGGGAGATGCGGTATCCAAGTCCTCGGGTCCCATGGATTATATGCTGGTGGCGACGACGGTGGCGGAAGAGGAAGAGAAGGAGGTGATGGGAATCTTGGGATCCATGTCCGGGGATCGGTTAAGTTGATCCCTGACGGAGGCAGAGGTGGGAGAGGTGGGAACGGGAACGGCAGCGAGGGCGGGAATGAGGGGAACGGGAATGGTGGAAGAGGTGGGAGCGGTATCGATGGAAAAGGCGGTAACGGGGGGATCGGGATAGAAGGAAGCGGTGGCAATTGAGGGATCGGTGCCCATGGAAAGCCGTACGGTGGAAAGTAAGGCAAGAAGAACTTGGAGGAATTGAGATCATCTTGCGACGATCCCTCCTTGTTCCCGCATAACGTGACGTTGCGCTCGGCGGGCCGATAGGTCAGCGCGTTCATGCTGTATATGCACAGGTTGTCTTGCTTCGACTTCACCGTCACCTCGTCCGCCGTGGCCTTCAACCCGGGCACGCTGCACGCGGAGGACGAGCTCCCTATCAAGCTCACTTGGCACATGGACGCGATCTCCTGGCCGTCCACGCAGTCGACCCCGTCCACCGAGGGCACGTCCAACATGTACGTCCCGTATCTATTGGTGGTCCGGTTTACCGAGAAGTCGATCTGCTCGGCGGTCTTCCGCGTGCTCGCCTTGAACTTGCATTGGATGTTCACATCGGCACCTGACAAAAGACACCAACGATTCAAACTCCAGAGCCCGACAGTCACTTAAAGTAATTGAATTGGTGTGACTACTAGCGTAAGAAATGAACTTTGTGAGCACCTGGCAAGAAGTAGCTGTACTTGGAGAAACTGCTGGTGTGGCATACGTCGCAGTACACGGCGCCGACGACGGTGATGCGAGAGGTCGGCAAGGGCGACGCCGGTTGCGCCGTCTGGGCTAGGATGTGAAGTGGGCGAGTGAACAAGTATGCGAGAAGAACGAGAATGCAAATTATTGACTCCATTTGAGAGGGGGCAAAGCTTTGGGATGAGCGAAAGAGAGAGGGAGAGAGAGAAGGTTCTATAGAAATGGCGTGTTGTTACAAAGGCCTTATCTTTTTGGCCCTTGGCGTCTAAGAAGAGAGCTAGAAAACAAATCGTTGCTCAGAGCAGTGATCGGCCCGTGAGTTTATTGGTATGAGGAGGACCCAACTGTGACCAGAGATTATCTCAAAGACAATCCCTTTTTTATTTATTCGCTCCAAACAAAGACATGTGAATCCGCTTTTGGCTGATTAGAGAGAGAGAGAGAGAGAGAAATGAATCGGGAGGAGTTGGAATGATTGTAGGAACAGAGGGTCCATTGCAGTGAACTCTTCTGATGCAATGCTTGCTCAGATTACAGGATTCGAGACTCATCATTCTATTCTTTCAGAACAGTTAGACTGTGGCAGAACAACGTGTCGTAATTTCAAATTTTGCTGGACCTCATTTGCCTTCCCAATTTGATATATCAATGCTTAGTACTAGACAAAAAATCAGACTAAGTATGAAAAGAGTGATAGAGTATTTAAATATTAAATTATACCTTCATCTAATAATTTTGAGCTTATAGAATAGTTGACAACGGTTCCATAAAATCTCACATGGACTCTCAGTGATCATAATAATTGTGAATACTTTAATTTTAAATACAGATCTTCTCCCGTGCTGACAAATTTTGGTAGGAATTGATGTGTGAAAAGCTATTAAGATATATTATGTGTCGTGTTTATGTTCACCGTTCTTTTGACACTTATCGATACTTGCTGAAAGTCACGGATACAGAAGAACATTATTGCTTTGCGAAGAACGTGAAGATGAATTGTGGTTGGAAGCTTTTACTTTCTGGGGCGAGACCCACCGAAGGGATGTCACAGATTGCGTGGGATTTCAAGTTCCTTTTTTTCTGGTGTAGGTGGTGGATTGGTCGGGTATCTGGTGTCGAGTGAGTGAGGAATTGAAGTGACGATGTCGTGTTTCTCGTTCTGAAGAGCTCGATTACTGAAGTCACGGAATGTTTCTTAAATTCTTACCCCTGAACGTATGTTCCTGCTTTTTTGTTCAGTAATCCAAATCACGTGCACCAGTGACATTACATCGAGGGGCTGGTCCCTTAATTCAATGTCTACTGGCACTTGTTGGTTCCTGATCAAGCGATGTCTTGCTCTTTTTTCTCGTGAATCAATCAGCTTTGTTAGAAATAGATAGGATAACTCTTCATGATTTTTTCCTATATTAAAGATTATTAAAATATGTATGTTGGTTTATGTATTTCTCAAGATCGTGTGAAATCTCCTTTGATTGTGCATATCATAACTGATATTTGTTACTTTTGGTGGTCTTTCAAAAAGCTTACAAATAGGATGATATACTCTTCATTAAGATATATCGAAATATACATAATTCTCTATTTCTTTTTTTCACCATATTCTTAACTGGCTTGATTCTTTATGGATTTTGATCATGAGCGAGGATGGGTCCAAATTGGACGCTAGGGAGTGACTGATTGGTTTGGTTCTTTTAATGAAGGTATTTCGACCTTTTCAGCACATGGCCACGTTCTTCTCTAATCATGCCTCTCAATTGTAGGTCCCCATTACATTTTGGTCAAGTTTGTGTGGGGATTATGTTGGCATCTTGTGACCCACCAAATCGGAGGCAAGGTAAGAGGACGATATTGCCCTTAGCAAATGGAGATGGAGAGAATGAATTCCTTTCCTCTCTTTCTACTTGTGTATTGTGTGAATACCCAACTTCCTTGGGCCTCTTCTAAGTGGGCCTTTTTTTTATTTGATCGGCCCTTCAAAGTTGAATTTTGTCCCTTGTTTAAAACTATAGATCATAAAGCTGGACCGAATGGAACTGGTACATCTTATGATTATTTGGAAACTCTTTGGGCTTTACTTTAATTTAAGCCCCATGTGAATTTAAAGAATATTTGAGGCCACGCCAATTTAATTAGATTCATATTTTCTCATATTAACATCAAGATGGCGATAGATCAGTATTTCTGCATTGGTCTAATTTGAATTATCAATTTGAGGTTCGCTTGAACAACTTACTCTGGAAGGCTGGAACATCCAGCTCGCTTAGATCCTTCATCTTTTAACCTCCGTTTATCTTTTCTTTTAGGATGCATTTATTTTGCGAAAAATGAATAATTTAGAAAAAAAATTCTAAGAATAGTCACTTGTATTGCCTATAAAAAAAAAAAAATGAAGAACATTTTCATCGTTCACGGAAATAATTAGATATAAATTGTTGTCGATAATGAATTTTTTTTTCATTAATTGACTATTTCAAGCTATATAAACGATTATTTTTAGTAAAATATTTTTAAATCATTGATTTTCCACGAAAAAAACAGAACCTTAGATTAACAAATTGGTCTATGAAATTCCATCATTATACCCCTCATGAAAATTTGATTATAGTATAATCGAAGGTTATTATGTTAATTTAGCTACTCTTTCCATTGCTTGGACTCCACATGTTCTAAAAAATTTCCTAAACTATTTTTTTTTAAATGATTTAGGCTTGTTTCAAATAAGTGTTGAAATCAGCATTATGCGCGTTTCAAATGATGAGCATGATCAAGCACCCAACATGGAAGGGGAAATTAACTAAAAAGTTTTAAAGCTATTGCACTTGTCCTAGACCTTTCAATTTAGCTATTTAAACCCTAAACCTTTTCATAACATGTCACTTTAGTTATAAATCTTTCAACTGTGTCAATTTACTCCTAAACATTTAGATGATTTGCAAATTTAGTCATTTCGATTAATTTTGGTTGGAAATTACTGACGTTAAAGTCTAGCAACATTGGTCATCCTATGTGGCACAACTAGTGTTGACCTGAGAAATCTTTTCAATTTTTAAATTTTGAAATTTTTTTCATAAATTTTATTATTTTTTTCTATTTTTATATTATTTTTTGTTTTGTTTTCTTCTTTTTTTTTTCCAACTGGAGCCCACGATGTTGTCAGCTAACCCTTACTAGCCATGGAGAGGGCACGGGCTCAGAACTAGGGGAGGTGTGGAGTTGGAAAAAAAATGGAAAACAAAAGAAGAAGAGAAGAGAAAAAAGCAAAGAAAAATAAGAAAAATAATAATAAATTCAGAAAAATTAAAAATTAATAGAAAAAAATATTAACACCAAGTGGATCATGAAGATTTACTACTTTTGACTCATATGAATTTGATTGCATTTTTGCCTCGAGATCGACCATAAAGATAGCAAGTTCAAGCTTGGATGGTTGAAGGTATGGTATCAATTGTCTTGAGGACATTATTCTGGATAGAATTTTCCAGCTTATCATGGCCAATGCCCAAATTTACATTAATGATATCCTTCTCTAAAGTCCAAATGAAGTTTGTGATTTTAAGGACAAAATCCCTATTTTAGCTTAAAGGGATTTTTCCACAACTTGTCACATTGCTGACTAGACTACCACTCTAGCAATTTTTGATAAAAATTTGTCAGAATGACTAAATTAACAAATTGTAAAAAAATTAGGATTAATTGACTAAATCAAAAGATTTGGGATTGACTTGGTAAGTATAATAGATTTAAGATTTTTTTTTTTTGAAAGTTTTCTCATTTTTCCAAGAAAATAGATCCTTGCCAAGGGATAAGTTGTAGATAGACACATGCGAATCACTTTATGGAAACCTTCACAACACATGAGCAATCATTCACTTCATGTGTACGAACGCTTCCAACCTCGCGCTTAGCACCGCAGGTGGGTGAACACTCTTATGATAACGTCCGGAAAAAGGGTCGCCAGCGCGGGACCAATCTCCCTACGCCTCATTAAACCAAACTTTCATCAATTCTCGTCACGATTTTGTCCGACCTTTTCCAAGGATTCAGTCAAACGGCAGGCGAAACAGCAGGCATCATCATTCGCTGCATGAGGCTCGGTCGGACGAGGACTCCCTTCACGTGTGGACGTGGGGAGAATTTCGTTTTGTAGGTATCTCGACCTGTCGGACGAATAGGTCGCGTCAAATCAAAGAGCTCGGAGTCGAGGGAGATGATTGGCGCTCCATATATGTACGTATCAAGACTCCCGTGAACAATGATTAATGTATCGATCGATCTCTCTCGATTCAAACGAGTTCATCCGAGCCAAATTTACGCCTTCAAAATTCGAATTGTTCACAGAAAAATCTGGTTCTCGAGCAATGAACCTCTCGAACAGCTTTGGCCACGCATTATTTTTCGATCTTGGCAGGGTTATAATAAGACTTTGCATCAATGGCGTGCGGCAATAAATGTCGTTGTACGCAATGTGTAAGTCGAACATGTAATGAAGTCGTGCATGGACAAAGCTTGTGTTTCATTAAACGAAACTATGAACGAGACATTATGGACTGGAGACACGTAAAAATAAACTCATCACTTTCCCCCCTCCTAGGATTTAGAGCCAGAGTGCACCGGCTTCCTTGAGGAGCGGCACCAGGGTCCCGTTGATGTGGGAGGCCATGACCCGGTCCATGGCGCCGATCAGCTTCCCGCCGATGAACACCACGGGGACGGCCGGGGCGACCCCGTAGCTCCCGAGCAGCATGGCCAGCGCCTGCTCCATCTCCTTCCCCCTCGGGTCCTGGTCCAGCTCGTGGACCACCGGGCTCACCCCCATCCCGCAGAACAGGCTCTTCACGGCGTGGCACATGCAGCAGCTGCTCACGCTGAACACCACCACCGCGCTCTCCGACGCCAGCCTCGCCACCCGCTCCAGCGGGTCCGACGAGTTGCCCCCCATCCCGGCCACGCCGCGGTCGCCGCCCCTCCTCATGGCGCCGTTCATGTGGTACCCCCAGCTGGACTCTGCGTGGTACTGCATCTTTCTCGTGCTGACGAACGAACAGGCTCGACCGGGCTCGAACTCGAGGCCGGGATCGATCGATCGATCAAAGGAAGAGGAAGAGGAAGCTGTAGGATCGAACGAGTAAAGCTTTGCTCAAGTGGAGTGTGAAGTGTCAAGTGTGAAGTTGAGGATGAAGGGAGTGACGGGGCGTGGCGTATTTATATATAGGTGGGGAGGGTGGCAAAGCGGTGAATAGGGGATGGAATAGAGGGGATGATGGGATTGGACTTTGTCTGTAGTTGTCGCGGCGCGTGCGTGGGGCGATCTTTTGTGGGGCTCTGCTTTCGAAGGATTGTTTGTCTGTTCTCGGGGGAGTCGAGGGTATTGAAGGCGAATTATGCCGTGTGTTTTCTCGTCGTTTTTTTATGCGACGCATTTAAAGCGAAATCGAATCCCTGTTCCCACTTGCTTTTTTAGAGAGAGAAAGAGAGAGAGAGAGAGAGAGAGAGGGAGGTGACATGGCAGGGGGGTCGAAGGGCGGCGAAAGGGAGGGGCTTGTCGACTGCAGCGGAAAGAAACAACGGATAACTTCCTTCCTTGCGGTCTGGTCAAGCCGCGGCGTCGTCCATAACTTCGTCCGATGTCGCGGGGCTGCAGCAGGTTTTGGCTGCTGCCCGGTCGAGGATATGCGTCGGTCTTTGCCACTCATGCTTTTTTTTGAATTGATTTAGTGATTAAGCGCTTGAATGAAAGTTAAAGTCTTACTATTTAAGGATGGAATTTTGCGTGACGAAAAAGTGGCACGTAAAAAACACGTCGTTGAGATTTTTCTCGTTCAGTTAGGTATCTCGTGAGATTTTTATTATTGTACCTTATTTAGTAGTGGGTTAGGTGGAAGTGGAGTCCGAATTTATTACCCAAGTCCAAAGCATTCCAAAAGTAGAAAGCGCTCACTAATTTTCTAGGAGAAAAGAGTTTTAATGGCTTGGGCGGCTGTGTGAGCTCTTGATTGTTTATGCAATTTTTATCGATTGAAATTCCCTTTAATCAGGATGGAGTTGATGCCATTTCGAGAGTTCAATTTCTCTCATACCAATGTGGAATGCAAAAGTAATTTTCGCAACCCCAATATGAAGATGGCGAAATTCAAAAGAGTTTATTAAACTACTTCATGAGGGCATTTAGGTATATGCATTAGGAGTCTAAGGATGAAATAATCATCATCATCAGGTTTCTAAATGTAAATTAGTCAGGGAGTTGCCGTCGCTCTCCTATCAATGGCAATGACGAGTCAAGTTGAGGTGATCTGTATATCTCATCCTAGGGATAGGATTCCCGAGCTAAATTAGGCATGCGTCGGTTGATTATGAAGATGCGATTCGCGTCCAATCTTCGGGCTTGGACTTGCTTCTCGGCCAGAAAAGTTTCAGACCGCGACACGAACCTCAATTCTTATGGTTTTCGGATTTGATTCAATAAGCCAACAGAATCAGTGTATAAACCTCGAGCCCAAACGGTGTACTTACATGGAGCTCGTTCTAAAATCTCACGAGACCCAAAAAAGGAAGATGGAAAAAGTTGAACGAAATCTGAGAATCGAAGGGACATGGGGCACAGGCTTTTTCAGGGCCAAGGTCTGAGGAAAAGTAGACGGCTGTCTCCGTCCTCGATGTCGGATGGTTTTTCTCTTTGCCTCCTTTCCATCCTTGTTTTTTTATTTTGACCAGCAAATATTGATTACAAAAATGGCGATGGCCAACTTATACTACATTTTCTGACCAAAAATGGGTAATTATTAATGAATCGTGATACATTAATTCCAACTAAGTTAACTATTGAGAAATCAACATTTTCCCTAAAATTTGGCAAAATAAAAACTTATGTTCCTAAAAAGATAAAGTATTTTTACCAATTATCCAATTGATTAATTCCTCTTCACTTTTGCCCTTTCAAGTGACTTTCCTGACGTGACCATTACGCGCATGTGATTAGATTGGGATTCTCGACGACGACCGAACAGCATCATGCTCGACGGTCTGAGGATTGACCTCCACATGAAAAGCCTAAATAGCGTGCTTTTCTCATTCTCCCTTTTGCCTGGATTTTACCTGGATCTTCGTCTTTTATTATCCAGATATCAAAAGCCTTTTTCTTTCTTTTGCTTTTTAGGCATTACCGAAGCGGACGACCGTCCGTCCAAGTTCAATCCATGCTTAGAACTCAAGATTTAAATCCTCCCAATTTATGGATGAATAAAGCAAAAGAGATCATTGCACCAGGAGTTCAATCGTGATTCGTCACATGAATTTTCTTTTTTAATCATAGATTCGGTCAATACGGTCTTCAAATGAAATATGTATAGTCACACCAAATGGGAACAATTAAGGGATAGCTTTGCTCCGATCTTTCAAAAACTAATCCCAAACGCCACCGACCGTAATTCACCGAGCTAAATGCAGACATTCAATGACGTCGAAATCGTCTTATGCTTTTTGCCGCCGGCGAAGCCCTAAAAAGATGTAAGTGCAGACCCATAACACCATTTGACGAAATGCATTGATGGCGGAAGCAAAACGTGCTTTTGTTTCACGTAATTAGTCCATTCACTCGATGGGACAAATTAAATTTTGTGGGCTATACCGTGTTTGGTCTGTCTCTAGCAATGTTCCGGTAGGGGCACCATTCGAAGCACGTCTCTTGAGGATAACAACAGACCAAGTTAATCATGTCTTATGATTATCCATCGTTTACTTAAGTATGACCTCACTTGTTTTGTGAGCTGACCTCACTTTTGTTTGTCTACTGATCGACAGTTGATTATTTCTATTAGCTGGAGACGAAAGTCGTTCCTCGAGCCACTCGACATTAAAAACCTTTTGCTTTGGTTTTTCTTTTTCTTTTTTTCACCGAAAGAGGGAGTCGTCTCAGGAGATCGATATGAGGCGAATACATCCTAAATTATCTGCAATTTATCATCTTCTTCTTTGGATAATTAAGTTCTTTCTTTTTGTTTGTTTTCAGGCGGTGGGTTTCGATAGTATTAGTTTCAAGCTGGTCGTGTCCTATCATAACATGTTTGAATTTCTATGTCAATAAATTCAAATTGTGTTTTCTTATTGCATCAATAATCATGGTCCCTTTAATCCTAACTAGGGATGAAATTGAGTCAAGTTATTTGGGAGTAGCTCGGGCTCAATTCAATTATCGGCTCATTCCATTTCAAGCTGGAGCACAAGCCCGAGCCACTCGAGGATGTTCTCAAATCGAGTAACTCGAGCCTGATAATTCTCGGCTCGACTGGCTTGCGAATCTAACCATGCTCCATTATTTTTATTGAAAAAAAAAATAGCACTAGTTACTTGAAAAATGGACACAGGCATCATTAATAAGGGCTCGAGCTCGACTCCATTCATGAATTAATTGCGAGTAGAGTTTCGAGCGGCGGGCATGCGAGTGGAGATCGAGATCGAGACGGCTGGGAGCAACACACCCCTAAATTCCGCACGGCACACGTGAAGCAACATCTGTGTCAGTCCATCCCGCTCGACCGAACGGGCTCGACCCGATCGAAATGGGCCCAAAGGAAGCCGCGATTTTCAGGCGCACGCGCCCCACCTAGTTGGCTAGAAATTCTAGCCTAGAATCACAGCTTTGAAGCAGCTGCAGCAGCAGCAGCAGCAGCAGCAGAAGCGGCAGCGGCAGCAGTGATTTATTCGGGAAGAGAAATTGAATGGGGGCAAGAGGATTGAGTAATGTCCGCCTAAAGCAGTGACAAGGACATAAATAACAGAGCCCCCGTCGCCCCCTTCTCTCTCTGTCTCTCTCTCTCTCCCAGTTTCCACAGAGGGGTGGCGCCTTCTTTTTTGGCAGGAAGGCGGCGGCGTGCGTACGTCCGCGCGGCGATAGTCGGCGGAGGTCGTGCTCGGGCTTCGGACAGCGCGCGCTCGCTCGCCGCCCGCAGCCCGATCCCCCGACCAGATTAGCTCGAGACCCCCTCCCTCGATGTCTGCCTTTTTTGCGCAAACTTTATGTGAAAAGCGGCAGGCTTGCTCGGATCCTACGGAACAGAGCTGGTCGGTGTTGGGCCGTCCAGCGTCGCGTTTCCGCTGCGGCGGGCGCACCACTTGGGCTCTGACATGCGCTCCCGCTGCCTTGCCTTTGCTTCCCTCATTAATTGCCTCCCCCTCTTTCGATCCGGCTTCGCAGTACTTCGTTGCTGTCGAACAAGTTCTTTCTGGTTGACGAATCCGCCGTTCGGTCGACAGGGGCGCTTTGTCTTTTGTCTTTTAACACTTCTTCTCCCTGGTTATTAATTTTTTTCCTTTTCTTTTTCAATTTCTTTCTCAAGATCTACAAGTTGTAAGTTATAAGGTGGAAATAATTTCACGTCCATGGTATAGTATGTTGAAAATGATCATTAAACTAATAATCATTTAGGATGGACCTAAAAATACACATGTTTAAGGTTAGGAAAACATATTCCCTAACTTAAAAAAGAAGAAAAGATGAAAATATTGTTCTTTATCATTAAATTTTCCTAAAAATAAATAGATCTAGAGTTTTCAAGTAAATATATCAGCAATCTTTTTGCGAATCACTCCCGAACCTAGGTTTGAGGATCGAATGAAGTACTGAAAATTCAACTTTGATATTCCTGTATTGATTTTAACTCGAGTGTGATGAAAGAGGAAGTTTGGAGGAGAAAGATATGTAGTGGAAGTCATAATTCTACCAATTTCGTGACTAGAATCTATCAATGCTATTCAAACTTAGATGCTCTATTTTTGGGAAAGAAAATAAGATCCTTCATGCTTGCTTTGTAGTTACTATCAAAAAGATTTTTATCCTTGTTTTCAAGCACTTAAGTTTTCCAACAACAAAACCAAAGAGTTAAAATTTTCGATACTTAATTTTTTGCTTAGAACTGAATTGGCAATAATGTACCAGTCATTTTAATATGAAAAATTGCCGAGTAAAATGGACAGGCATAAGTGAGTTCGGGCTTGGTCTTATGACCATTTTTAGGTTTTAATGTTGAGTCGGGCTTGAGATCGGGCCTAGAATTCTATAATTAAGGCTGCCCATATCTCAAAAAATTTGATAGATTTCTTGGTAAATGAAATAAAATGAATTTGGGCAAACTAAGCCATTTAGGGCGTGCATGACAATGCTTCCGTTCTTTTGTTTTTCTATTCTTTTGCTTTTCAGAATAGAAAAAGAACACAAATCCATTCGGTAAGGTCAAATAATTTTTTTCTTCCCCGGAATAGAAAAGTGGCCGACGAATAGATCTGAAACAAAAACAAGAATAGAGAAAAAGTAGCTTATTGTTCCCAAAAATAATTTCTAGAAATAGTTCATTTTTTCTTTTCTTCTTCTTCCTCGCTGCTTGCCACCCCCTGCCGTTGCTCGCCCCCCCACCGCCACTACCCACTGCCGAGCGGTGGTAAGGAAGAAGAAGAAAAGAAAAAAGAAAAAAAAAAGTCTTAAAATATTAAAAGAAATTCTATATTATAAAAAAATTATGAATCATATTAAACGCATTCTTGTTCTTTTTCTATTCCAAGAATAGAAATTTTGTATAGTTATCAAACACGCTATTTTATTTAGAAATTATTCTAGGGAATATAAATTTAAAAAAAACTATTTCTTAAAAGAAATTGTTCGTTGGAACAAAAATGTTATCAAATGCACCCTTGAGGGAGTCATTTGCCTTTAACATGTTTTGCGACTGATCTCGAGGTTGAATAATTCTATTATACTATAGAATTTTCATGTTTGTAAAGACACGAGATTTTTAGATCCGATGGACACGAGATCCATGGACGCGAGATTTGGGATGGCCCATTTAAGTTTTAAAGACCCAGTAAATTAAGATTAGTTAGCATGAAGTGTGTCTTTCGTCACCAAGCAATGTAAAGTTATCTTTCTAGCATGTAGGGTGCGATTTGTTCAGTTTTGCAAATGGGCTTCAGGTGTAAAGCAAATGTTAAAAGTCAAAAGCTATTTAGGGAAATGCAAATTGTGTTTGGTTAAAATTTCTTTGCAAATGGACTTTGAGTTGAATTTGTGTTTGGCAAAAAATACTTTTGCAATGGGCTTTTGATATTATATATATATATTTTAAATAAATAACCAAACCCTTCGAGAGTCCAGCGAAGGGCTACGGTCATCGACAAGTTAGATCTAGAGTTGACGTCCGTTGGTCAAGGTCGTCTGACGTCGGCCGACCTCGACGAGGGTCGCGCGACCCAATTGAGGGCCATAAGAGGTCGCATGACCTCAGGCGACCCTCGCCAAGGGTCGCACGACCTAGGCAACTGCCGCTTGGGTCTCATGGTTTGGGTCGTGCGACCTTCAGTGACCCTTGGTTAGGTCGCACGACCCTCGCCAGAGGTCGCCCGACGGCCACTGGCACCAAACCTAGCTTGTCGACGGCCATAGCCCTTTGCCGGATCGACGAAGGGTTTGGTCCTTTTTAAATTAAAAGAAAAAGAAAAACTAATGAAGGATGAAATTGGAATTTTTAAAAATTGGTGAGGGTAGTTTTGGAAGAAAAAAATGAGTTTCGGCATTTGATTAAATACCGAAAACTCAAAGCTAGTCCCTATTAGTATTGGGCTTTCAGCATTTCCAATACTGACTCTAAAGTGAAAGCTCATTCAAAGTAGTTGACAAACAGTTTAACATTTTCCTAAGGGGCTTTGGAAACCGAAAACTAATTGAAAATGCTGAACCAAACGCACACTTAATCGACTAGAGCAATACTTCCTTGATATAGCATATGGTAGCCGTTAGGTTACTTTATTTATTCCTTCTAGTAATCGAAATCTCTTCTTATTGTTCGGCCATTTTAAAAAGAGAGAGGGACTTCTTGGCTTGATGTGTTTCTAAAGATCATTAAAGAATGGATCTTCAGCCCCTCAATGATGTCGAATAAGAAAAGTGTAATTTCACCCGTTTATCGTAAAACCTTAAAGTTGTTGTGCATCGCAAAGTTTTTCTTTGTAGGAGTTACGACTCGAGAATCTGCTCCTCGGTGGATCATGAAACCGCGCCCCTTAACGTGATTTTGGTGTCTTTAAACTTAGGTAAGTTAATGGTCCGCCTGTTATGTCTAGCAAGACTTGATCGTACATCGAGTGGTCCTGCTCACATGGGCCTAAGCCTACTCTTGCCATATGCGCCCAAAGACATAATTTGCGCTGGCATGAGGAGGGCCTTTGGAAAGGCCTGGCCCAATCCTTGCTGTCTTGGTTTAGTATCACCTCTTTTAAAAAACCAGTACATAATATTCTTGCTGGTAAGCGAGTTTGGGTAATGGGTTAGGCTAGATTCGACGCCTTAATACAGTATTGCACATTGATCACCTCTACTTTGGTAAAGTAGCAAATGCTATTCCCTAATTGAAATCCTGATTACAAAGTCATGAAATGTGATTATGGTTGAGGAACTATTCAATTCAGTTTCCCTGTATGAATTTCAATAATGAAAAAAGGGCGCCATACAATTTTATAAGGCATTGTCTCGTGGTGGCAACACTTCCTAAGTTGAAATAGTTTACAACAACTTTTAGCAACCCATCACGCCCGGTCCCCTCCAAATGTGTGTTACATAACAAAACACAAAATAATTGTGGTTTATCCATCGTAATACCAAACAAGCATTGATTTGGACTGTGTTTTCCATATACTTGGTTGGAGGGAACTTCCTCCAATCAAACATCTAATTATCGAGTTACAAAATGGATGTTGACCCACGTACATTACTAGGTAACCAAATGAATTTTCAATGTCCCGATCATCCTCATGATACGCATAGTAAATACTTTGAGAATCCAGTAATTACTTATTAGTATAGTTGATTAGTGTCCCGAGACACTCATTAACATGACTCTAAAAGAATTATAAGTTATTTATACTTGAAAATTGGACTAATCCGAGGAAAGTTTCTCTTACAAGAGATAGGGTAGAATATAACCTAAAGATCAACTGACCTATAAAATTGGCCACGTTTGATTCTACTTGGACACAAATACTTTTTCAACCCCGCTTGTCCGTCGCCTTCCAATCGTGCACGGGAACGATTCAAAAGCTAAAAAACATTCCTCTTTAGGAGCCGTTATATGGGCCTCTGGAGTTGGGCCCATGCCCAGGAGATCTCAGGCGTACTCAATTGGGCTCCCTTATGAAGCCCACAAAGGGTCGTTCCCTCGGACCAGACACGAAACGACCAGTCGTGCACGTGCTCGTCGTTAGGTATCCATCAGCCGTCACGGCTCTGCGATGGTTCAGTTCGATTGTCAACATCGCGGGTCGGTCCGGCCCTGAGTCATGTCGGATGCGCGAATTAGATACAAGTCGAGAAGCATATGAATGGAATCTTTTGTTTCGGATGGGAGAGGCCCACAAGAAATTTTTAGTCGAATTGATTTGGACAACAGAAGATACGATGACCGATTGCATCTTGTTGCCTTCTTCTGTTTAATTTGTCTCTTTTGGTGGGTATGGCTTTGGGGTTCACCAGATCCCCAAAAAGAAAAGAAGATGAAGCTATTTATGCGTTTGTTTGGATGCATTCGCGACGGCGGAAAGATGTCCTCTAATTTGGGTTTACACCACATGTGGACAAGGTGTCAATATGAAGAAAAAGTTGTTAGATTCTTTCGTACTTGGTGTTTTGTTTCCAAATTTTCCTCATTCTATTCCATTCGAAATTTTTTTAGACTTTGCTATTCGTGTCATATATCAATGTGGAACTTGACATGATATAGTCATCAAAAAGAGGAAATATCATGGACCCAGTGGCAAAAAATAAATTGAGAACTCAATCAAACATCTAGAAACAAAAGTGGATATTTGTGCTTTCAATTTAAAAAAAAAAAAACATAAATGCAACTGATTTTGAGGAGATTGAAGAAGAAAAAGTCAAAGTAACATGGGCAACATACATCACTTGCGCTCATTGCGTTCTTGAACATTCCTTAAATTTAATTATAATGCCGCAGACTGCACAGTCCTCTCCTCCCCACTAATTTAAGGCAGGAATATTGTATAATCTTTCCACGCACAACGCACTCATCCTATCCGTTGATTTTTTTTATTTTTTATTTGTTATAACTTGTCAACGAAAAGTCAACTTAGGAACCAAAGCACTTGATCTGCCCACGTCACTTCCCCAACAAAATCTTTTTCTCGGGCCCCTTTTCTTCTGATCTCCTCCACATCTTTTGTCAATGCTTTCATTGGATGGGAGAATTTGGTATGCCCATCTCGCATGACAATCTCCATCTTTTCCCACTTACTTTTTGAGGTTTTGCATGTGTTTTTCTTTTGAATGGTGGGATTGCCCCCAAAAAATGACAAATTAGAAATCATTTTCAAACTTGTATATGAATCGAGCGTATCTTGACGAGATTGTTCCGTTAATATGATCACTTCTCCACAAATCTAGTTGAATTTGTGATCCCAACTTCGGTTGAATTCATTAGCAACCTTCCATCAGGAATGAGAGATGTACATAATATTAAAATCGATTCTAGAAAACCTAGAAAAATTTGACCAGCCAACCGCTTGATCAACAACCCAAAGATACAAAGTTTACTTAGAGTTAATGTTGAATCTAAATGAAAGGGGGAGGAGATAAGATATCATGATGTTCGAGTTGTTTCCTTATCTATCGAAAAAGAAGTGCTACATAAGTTAAAAATTCATTTTCTTCTATGATTCAAAATTAGAGTTGCAAATTCGATGAGTGAGTATTATTTGAGGGTAAAGAGTTCATTTTTTTTTTCTCTTGCCTTCGCTATCACCAGAACGGTCCAAACAATATCCAAGAGACCATCTTTTCCTCGATCCCTCGGGTACGATTGAAGTCAGCCTGCTCCTGCGGTCCCGTTAAAATGCGGGAATATAAGATTCAAGAAGGCTTCTATTCCACTATTTGAATTTATGAGGAATGCTTACTTTAAGATACATATTTGCGGTTGATTGCTTGGTGAAAGAAAGCGACAACGTACAAAATCTCAAGCTTTATGTGTGTGCAACGACTAAGCTTAGACGAACGTGTGCAACGACTAATTTTCCCTGGCCTTCTCTTTGCATCAAAGCAATATTATCTTTGCCTCGTCGCCACTTTGACTAAATTTGAGCTTTTTTTTTCCAGTTTCTTTTCTTCACCGCCAGAAAAAGAACTAAGCCTGTGACATCGCAGCTGTTACTTTCACCCCGCGAGCAAATATGTGTGTGTATATATATATAGGTAAAAATAACTTTAATAGATGGGATAATGCAAAGGATTACTAATAAAAGAGACTTAACATCAATTGTTCAAAATGAAAGAATCAGACGGTCTTACTGCGCGTCTATGGTTGTCCTTATCGCAAGGAAGATCTACTTAGTGATTTGCATTTATGGTTTTTGAGAAATCGAGTTACTCTTTTAGATTTGCTTATGGAACTCCCACTGTGAAGTTTTCTTTCTCTTTATATCTTTCGGGTCAAAACTCCACCTTCAAGTTATGGTAGCCTAATCTTGGAAAATCCCTAGTTGGGTCGTGGCGGAGGGCATTAATTGGTCAACATAAATGAGTAAAAGAAGAAATAAAGAGCAAAGTAACTCATATTCAACGACAAGAATGATCAAATATCCTCAGTTGCGTTCGAGAATCGTGTCACCTCGCAGGCTCGCACCGTGGAAACGATAAAGCAGAATCAACTCACCCATTGACCCCACGCTTCGTAATTACGTGATTCACGACCTTGGCCGATCTGCCTTTTGAAATTCGTTCGCTCTTCCCAAGAAGAAAAAATGCTGCCTTTATCGAATTTTCTCTCTCTTCGGGTGGTCAAAGACGGGGGGCATGGATGGCAGCAGTAGATTGATAGCTTCGCGCGCCTGCTGTTGCAACGTGCGTGTGTTTCAGGGGGGGTTGTAAACGAAGCCGAGGACAAAAAAGGCCGGCGCGTCATCCTCTTTCCACTCTCTTTTTCAGATTTCGCAGCAGAAAGTTTCCGTCTTTCCGCTTCTCTCTCTCTCTCTGCCGGACTCCTCGTTGTTCTCGAACCTCGGCATCTTCCTTTCCTCCTTCCTCCCTCCTCCTGTTGATCTCTCCTCGACCCCCTGATCGGGACGAGAAGCGGCGAGCGTCCTCAGCGAGCGGGACCCTCTTGGAATTTGGATTGGATTCTTGGGTGCTTGTGTGTGTTGGGGGGGGGGTGCTGTGGTGAGATGATTGGTTGAGCTCGAATGAATCTGTGAGCTTCGTGGCGCGGTAAAAGGCAAGTGGGTCTTTCTTGATCGCGAGTTTTGGGAGATGGGTTGCTTTCCTTGTTTTGATTCGAGGGAGGAAGAGACGCTCAACCCGGACAAGGGGAGCGACGACCCGAAACACGGCGTCCCGAATGTTTCCTCCAAGATTTCCAGCTTGCCGTCCGGTCAGTTTCGTTTAGTTTTTCACTAATGAATTCTTGCCCTTTTTGGTATTTCGCTTCTTGATCCGATCTTTGGTAGGTGAGTTTCACCGAGAGTGTAATCATGGTTGTAGCTTGATTACTTGTAGTCCAATCCGTCGACGAAGTTTCCGGAGAGTAGGTTGGGTTTCTTTTGCTGATGTAATAGCTCAGGATGATTTTTGATTGTTCAGGTCCGTCTGATTGATGAAAGGTATCGGTTTCTCTAGTTCAAGTGGTTAGCTTGTCGGCACCCTGATTTGCTGACTCTGCAAGTCACTTGTTACTGTTGAGTGAGTCAGTTGTTACTGTTGAGTGCCTTCGGATTGATGGCTGTTCAGCTATACGAGTGATGTATCTGATTTAAACCTTTGAGCTCGTGCCTGCAGAGGGCGATTGTTGTCTCTGTGCACATCATCATAGATCTCTTTGTTAAATGTCGAGTGGCGTGATTTGAAATTATCCGCATCTGTTTGCTGGTGAATTTTACAGGGGTAGAAAGACTGAGGTCTAGGAGCAATTTGGGGTCGAGAAGGGATCTAATTGGCCCTAAGGATGTACCGGGTGTACATATTGCTGCTCAAACCTTCACCTTCCGCGAACTCGCCGCTGCTACCAAGAACTTTAAGCCGGAATGTTTCTTGGGGGAAGGAGGATTTGGGGGCGTATACAAAGGGAAACTCGAGACCACTGGACAGGTAGATAATGTGCTCATTTTTATCATGTATATGGCATTTTTATGGTTGCGTTTTTAGTAAATTAAAATCTGCATCAGCTAGTTGTCCCTGTCCAGGCTTTAGTTTTCGGTGCATGAACCAACTCTTTTACTTGAGGTCGGAAAGCTACATTTAGCTAGAACTTGTGATATCCTAAAATGGCCTTTTTAGATCATCTAACACGTAGAAAAGGTTGGAATTCATAGAAAATTATACTGTTAAATTCGATTTCCATTCCAACCTTAGTTGCATTTCTTACTGACTAATCAACAGTCAAAACTATATTTAGCTAGAACTTGTGATATCCTAAAGTGGCCCTTCTAGATCATCTAACATGTAGAAAAGGTAGGAATTCATAGAAAATTATACTGTTAAATTCGATTTCCATTCCAACCTTAGTCGCATTTCTTACCAACTAATCAACAGTCAATTGGAACAATAGTTATCGACCATCCAAAATAAATAAAAAAAGAACTCATTCCTGTAGGTTAGATCCAATTGAACTGTACTTATTGGTGGAGATTACTCTTTACTTAAATGATTTCAACTTCTTCTTCTTCTTCTTCTTCTTCTTCTTCTTCTTCTTCTTCTTTTCTCTATTTTTTGAAAAGACCATGGTTGACGTTTGAATCAGTCGAGCGGTGTATTTTTGAAAATCATGTCAATCCCTTGGCAAGTGAAGCTAACACTTTTCGTGTGTTTGCCTCCAGTTTAGTGGAACTTTGTTTAGCCTCTTTTTCTTTCGTTGAAAGGCTTTGTTGGCATTCAATTCTTAGGCAAATAATTTGGAGCTAAAGTAGGTTCACAAGCTGTGAACAGTGCAATCAATCCTTACAATTTTTCTGCTGAATCAGAAGAGTCTTAAGTTGGTGCAGCAGATCTTTTAATTGGAAAAACTTGGAGTAATTTTTTTGCGAGTTTGACATGGTTGGCTTTTTCAATGACATCTTAAGAGCTTCAACTTTATCGCATCTGTCTCACAATTGTCAAGAATTTTGAAATTGTCAGATTGACATTATACATAAAATTTCTGCCCAGGATAAATCATGTAACCAAATTGAAGATTCAGATGCTGTCAGACAAGTACTGTGTAAACCATATTTTGGCTGGCTGTGATTCTGTTCCATTAAATTCTCATATCTTGTAGAGCTACTCATGACTTTCTTGTATGTGCTGTTATACATAGTTCGTACTTTGACCTTAGTCATTTGTAGGTTGTTGCAGTTAAACAACTGGATAGGAATGGTCTCCAGGGTAACCGTGAGTTTCTGGTGGAGGTTCTGATGCTGAGCCTTCTGCATCACCCTAATCTCATGAGTTTGATTGGTTACTGTGCTGATGGCGATCAACGGCTTCTTGTCTATGAATTCATGCCCTTTGGATCACTGGAAGATCATCTTTTTGGTAACGTTGATTATCCTTAATGAATTTTTTTTTTCCTATAATTCATCTCGGTAATCCAGTATATATTTCTTTGCACTTCCCTAGAACTCTGGCTTGAAGTGGCCTAGCACTGAAAGTGTGAAATTGAATTTTATTGCATTCTAACAAGAAGATATAGATTTGGTACTATAATTTTTATTATGTTGACGTGTGTTCACATTCTGGTTCAATTATGTGAAAATCAGCTCTTTGTAATAAGCAACTGATATTAGCATTATGCTATTGGTACAGATCTTCCACCGGATAAGGAACCGCTAGATTGGAACACCAGGATGACGATAGCAGCTGGTGCAGCCAAAGGTTTAGAGTACCTCCATGACAAAGCAAATCCCCCAGTTATTTATAGAGATTTCAAGTCATCCAATATATTACTGGATGAAAAGTTCCATCCCAAGCTCTCCGATTTTGGTCTCGCGAAGCTTGGTCCTGTTGGAGACAAATCACACGTTTCCACAAGGGTCATGGGCACTTATGGATATTGTGCTCCGGAGTATGCAATGACGGGACAATTAACCGTTAAATCTGACGTTTATAGTTTTGGGGTAGTCTTCTTAGAGCTGATCACGGGACGAAAAGCCATCGACAGCTCCCGTCCGCATGGGGAACAGAACCTTGTGACATGGGTAATTCTAGTTTAACTTATGTCTCGGTTGCATGACCATGAATTCCATCTTAATTGGACTACTTCTGCTTTGTTAACCTAGAAGGCAATGTCTTAGAATAAGTTAGTGAGTATTTAATGTTCTTGAAGAATTTCTTCACGGATGAAAATATAAAACAAGTTTCAAGTTATTCTTCCTTTTAGAAGTACATATAGGTGCTTTTGGAATGGAAAGAGTTTTCAGAGTGAAGTGTCCTGTTACTACGTAGTTTTAATTGAATAGCAACGTAGCTGAACACAAAGGAAAACAAAGCGATTGCAAGTTAAAGTCTCTTTTTGATGGTTTCAGAGCTGGGCTTTATAGAGTAGTTCTGAGAAACGGTAACCACAAAGCAGTTTCACAAGCTTGGCTTTGCCTCTATTTTTGAAAACCCTGAAGGGAAGGTCTTTTCCAAACAAATTCTAAGTTGCTTTTTTTGATGTTTTGCCTGTGCAGGCACGTCCCCTATTCAATGAGAAGCGAAAATTCTCGAAATTGGTGGATCCAAGTCTGCAAGGGCGTTATCCAATGCGAGGTCTATATCAGGCACTTGCTGTGGCATCCATGTGTATACAAGAGCAGGCGGCTGCACGTCCTCTCATCGGGGATGTGGTGACGGCTCTTTCTTACCTAGCGAACCAGGCATATGATCCCAACATAGCTTCTAATTATGGGAACAAAGGATCCGGCGTTGATGAGAGAGGCAGCAAGATTTTGAGGAATGAGGATGCCGGAGGTTCCGGGCGCAGCAGGTGGGAATTCGAGGGGTCCGAGAAGGACAATTCTCCAAAGGACGGTAAGTTGTTAAATAGGGACTTGAATAGAGAAAGGGCTGTTGCGGAGGCAAAGATGTGGGGAGAGAATTGGCGAGAGAAAAGACGGCAGAGTGCTCAAGGCAGTTTCGATGGATCTAATGGCCGGTTGTCTTGATCGACAATTTCTCGCTTCGTTTCCTCCTTGAGCCTCCCCTTGGCTTGCTTTCTGTGAACTTATTCGAAGCAAACGCAGGGCATTCAAGTCGTGTCGTGCATATTCCATTTTGTCGAAGGGAAATGAGCGGAGAGATTTGTGGTTGAATTAGGAGGACTTGGTCCCCGCTACTCTTAACTCGGCTCTTTTTCGGGTCTAATCTCTCCATTCTCTGTTTATACTTTCTTGAAATTTGGAGGAAGAGGGAGTTAGGTGTACATCATTGCTAGAACAGCATTATAGATAAGAGAATCCAAAGGAAGAGGGAGATTGTCTGTCTTGTAATGCTTGTGCTGAATCTTGTAAGTCTATTCTGAGCAGGATTTGGCTGCATATTCTAACTCTAGTTTAAAGCAGCATCTGATCTACTGAATTGCCGCGCGGTTGGTAGTGCAACTCCCTTTGGTTTCGAATGTTTCTTGCTCCTTTGCTCATCACAGGGACATTGCAAATGATGCAAGTTTTTGAGGTCCTATCCGATTGGAGCTACATGTCGTTCGTTTGACTCTCTTCCTGGGCATGAATTTCAACTAAAATTCTTGCAATATTGGAAGCACCATCTGATAAAATGGAACAATAGGTTAGTTTTACCCAACCGCGGCACGAGCATCGTCGACTGGGATGGGTTCAAATAAACTAGTAATTAGCTGGATCTTTAATTAGATAACATAATAATTGGGTTCGAATATACTAGTAATTAATTCGATCTTTGATTCAATAACAGAAGAATTTATTTCTTTTGAGATATTGCCTTAAGCACTTTATTCTTCATTCAATTGTATATGGATCGAGTCAAGTTTGTTGGGATAATGATATAAACAATTTCTGAACTTTGGCTCAATGTATAATTTGATACTTGAACTTTTAATTTATTAATTTTGGCTCAATGTGCAATATGGTCACTACTTGGACAGAGACATAGTTGATCATGGCTAGGTTAGTAATTGATCCCTAAGGTTGCTTGACCTCCGTCCAGTCGCCTACCGTTCTTCTTTATTATTTTCTTTTATAATTTTAATTTTTTCTTGCAATAAGTATTTTTGCAAGTTGTTTACCAATACTATATGCTCTGCATAAAAATCCTATTTACCGCGAAAAGCTTCATCGCAGCAAATTTCATTTTCTACGCTCTGCTCATATAAATCGACGGGAACGCTATTTCTCTTGGGGTGAAATCGCGATCTGGGAAGGGAGGATGCAGTTCTTCGGGGGCTCCGACGTCAGCCCGTCGCCGCCGGCGCCGACGGCGGCGGGGCACAACGCGAACGTGATGTACATGTTCAACCGGAACGGGGTGTGCCTGTTCTACCGGGAGTGGAACCGGCCCCTCCGAACCCTGAATCCGCAGCAGGACCACAAGCTCATGTTCGGCCTCCTCTTCTCCCTCAAATCCCTCACCGCCAAGATGGACCCCACCGGGTATGTCCCTTCTCTCCCGATCTTTCCTCAAATTCTTGGGGAAGTTGAATGAATAATTCCCGAGTGCGGTTGGCGAATAGCGCGAGGCATCGGAAATGGCGGGTCTTGATCTGTCTGAGTGTAGAATTTTGCATCTTTTTGCGTTGTCTTAGGAATGTAGATGCTGTTCGGTTGCTTGATGATCTGCTTTGACTTCGATTCTTTACGTAATTGGTCTCCGAACACTCTCCCAGATGGTTAATTGAGATTAAATGTTGCCAAAATCGCTGAAATAAGTGACCTTTTCAATCGTGTGTGTTCAAGTCAGGCACCATTTGATGGTAATCCGGTTTTCTAATTTGGTAATTTACTTGTTCTTTCGCGGAATTGCTGTTTATCCTCACAAATGGTCAGCAAAACTTTGATTGAGAGGACTTTGAAAATTTTTCAAGTCGCGTTTGAGCTCAAAGGAAGAGAAAAATCTAACAGAAGTTGAACCTGCTGTAGAAATTTTAGAGTACATGAAATTTGTGCTTCTTTTGTTTATGTGCACTCACAGGCTCCCTCGTGCATGCAAACATGTGACAAACCTCAGTGATAAGCATTGCAAACCTTGAAATTCAACTTAACTTAATATTTGAGTAGTCATTTAGTCGAGTTCAAGTAGCTCATGAGTAGGAGGAATTTTTTGTGCCACGAGCTTAAAGTTGCAATACCTTTCCATAGCCAAGTGCCAAGTATGTTAGTGAAGATACAGGAGAACTGGATGTTCAGCAATTAACTTCCACACTCTCTGTTTTTTCCTCTTGCAGTGCAGACAGAAGAAATCTCGGGGTGCCGCAGTTACCAGGCCAGGGTTGTTCATTTCACAGTTTCCGCACTAATACATACAAACTTAGTTTCATGGAAAGTCCTTCTGGTATAAAGGTTAGATTACCTTATTCTGCAGTCTTTGGAGTACTTTTCTATCTTGGATGTTGCTCCTAATGAGCGTGCGCTAAAAACTTCAATAATCTCAGCAAATTA
Source organism: Eucalyptus curtisii (assembly GCA_017140595.1). Classification (NCBI taxonomy): domain Eukaryota; kingdom Viridiplantae; phylum Streptophyta; class Magnoliopsida; order Myrtales; family Myrtaceae; genus Eucalyptus; species Eucalyptus curtisii. The sequence continues at coordinate 39,781,724 of CM029501.1, read as the reverse complement.
GCAAGACCTGTTAAAACTGAGCATTATTAAGGAACCGACACCTTTACCAACGTATCTAAAGGCACCACACAATTAGAAGGTGTTTGTGCTTCATAATTGCATAATACAAGAGAGAAATGGTTTGCTCCTGTTAGCTCCTTTTTTCTGTGCATTGACTACTTATTATTTATGCTCGACAATGCAAAATGAATTTGTTGAAAATCACATTGCCATATGTTAAGGATTTGGCTTATGCTTCTATTTCAGCAAATACATTAACGTCAATGCATTCTTGGATCAGATCTTTGCCCATTAGTGTACTTCTCCTTAGAAGACTCTTACTAACCATCAATCTGTTCTCCTGTTTTTTTTTTTTTTTTTTTTTTTGGTCCTCTTATTCCTCATGCCCTCGCAGATAATATTGGTTACGCATCCTAGGACTGGTGATCTACGGGAAGCTTTGAAGTATATATACAGTCTATATGTTGAATATGTGGCTAAAAACCCTCTCTATGATCCAGGAACTCCTATCAGGTGACTGATGAACTTTTGTTGGTTTAAAATGGTCGATTAGATGACGCGTGTCAATGTTGATGATCTATTATTGAAATAGTGTTCTATAGGGGACCAAAATAGTCAGGTTGTCTGCTAGAAAAATCTGTCTGTTAAAATTCTCAAATGATACTTTTTTGTCATTCTGGATAATAAACCCTGCACTGTCCCAATGCTTTGATACGGGTCATCAGTTTCAGGACCTAGCTTGCATCTTTTTGATACTAGTACTTCTGTGGACTTATGATTTGGAATTTGGGATAAAGACATTTCGTGGTGACCATTGCTTTTCTTTCTGTGAGTTATTTGCATAACTGCAGAAGCTGTTATTTTCTCTCCTTACACCTTTTCTTATCCTTTTTGAAGGTGTGACCTTTTCAATACAAATCTTGACCAATATGTAAGGAGCATTTCGTAAAGCATTGGGACAGTGCATGGTATGGAGCTAAATATGTATATGCTTTTTCGCCATGGATCAAGCTTAGTGGACAATCTGGAGAATTTGATTGTGATGTGCTGGCTTGGTGTATTATGCGCCTCTCTTTGCTGCCAGTGCTTGTTCAACTCCAATCTTCCTATGATTGTGTATCTGCCGCTTCCTTTCTAAACGGATTAGTGGAGGAATTTTTTTTATGCTCCTCTTTCTTCTATATAAATGATAGTGATTGTTGCTGTGGACATGATGCTGTGCCCTCTCTCTCTTTTCTCATCTTTTACTGCTATATCACTGATATGCGCGAATGTTGTTGGAAGGCATTGATTCTCGCATCTCAATTTAAATTGAGCCCGGATACGTTTGCTTGATTCAAGATGCATAAAATTGCAAGCATCTGCAGTGAACTTTTGATATTGCCTAGTTATGGGTGATCAATATTATGCAGAATTATGTGCTGGGAAAATTCAAATATGGACCTAAAGTGTTCTCATTTTTTCAAATTACAGCCAGAAATGAACTTTGTTTAAGATAAGGACCTGAAATAGTCTTATTTTTTCAAATAAGGTTTGAAGTGAATCTTATTTCAAATAAAAACTCAAAATGACTATATTAGTTTCAAAGAAGGGTCTGATTTGGTGGTTGGTCAATGACATTTTTTTTCTTTTTGAATTTTTTCATTCCTTATTATTTCTTTTCCGTTTTTCCTTTTTCCAAATTTGTTCTTTCTTCTTCGCTGGTGGTTGGTCTCAATGATAGCCGGCCACCAATGATGTCTGGAAAGGGTTGGTGAGGGTTGCCCTTGCCTTGGGTGACGTCGCCCTCGCTGACCATAGGCGAGGCCCTAGCGAGGGTTGCCTCACTAGCGAATGGCGAGGGATGGTCTCGCCTTGACAACCCTTGCCCTGGGCGAGGCTGCCCTTGAAAGCCACAGGTGAGGCTACCCTCGCTAGCCACAAGCAAGGCCGGTCCTTGCCAGTGACTAGTCAGGATGGCCAAGCCCTCATTGAAAAAAAAAAAAAAAAATTAAGATTGTCTTTTGACAAAATTGCCCTTAGTCGATAGAAATATCTAGCTGGTCAATGATCTTCGAGGTTAGTCTCTATTTAAAATTGCCATCGCCACTTTAGGTTTTTATTCGAGACTTATATGGTCATTTAAGCCCTCATTTGACACAAACTCCACTTCAAGTCCTTCACTATGAAAGTATTTCTTGATCCTTGTGATGCTGTAGTACATATTTTTGGTAGGCCTAGATCGATCATCACCATCATCAATATCATTCATGCTCACTCCTTGTTATCAAATTGGTGCGTATGGATTCTGATTTTTCTTGGAGGACCTAAAATATTTAATCCTAGTATTCGATATTTGCTTGGGTGACTATGGCTCCTAGAAAAGCAAACCTAGAATGGCAGTCGAGGGCCATGGTCATTCATCTGGCCGAACATAAAAGGCTCTTATTGAGCCTTATACAACAATCAAAGTAGATTGATCCCCACTGGGCTTCAATCACCTTATCTAAAGAAACAAAACTCTGGAAATCATATGTCGAGATGTAATCAGAAGTTGCTTTACATTGATAATTTCATTGTCTCTTCCTTTGTGAATGCATTTGAGATGAATTCAATACATTTTTTGTGGAATTCTAGGTACGTTACTTAAGAGCATGCCCCCATCCCCAGCTTCAAACCATATATACTATGACATGAGGAGAAAATTACTAATTCACTGTTACTGTTTCCTAAATTCAGATAACATCTTTTTTCTTAGCGGTTCCTTGGGGGATCATAAGACATGCAATGAATTGGAATGAAAAACCTCACTTTCGGAGGCAAATCTCCCCAAAACAGGAACTTGGATTGAGTTGAAAAAGGGTTACCCCCAATTGGTACTCCAATAGAAATATTTCCCTAATGCTTGATTTAAAATGATCCGCATTCATTTGCTGGTGAAGTATTGCGGGAGCAGAAAGACTCCGCATTCATTTGCTGGTGAAATATTAGGAGCCACAAATTACAGAAGCATTGTGGGGTCGAAAAGGGATCTAATTGGCCCTAAGGATGGACCGGGTGCACATTTTGCTGCTCAAACCTTTATCTTCCACGAACTCGACGCTGCTATGAAGAACTTCTAGCCGGAGTGTTTCTTAGGTAAAGGATGATCTGGGTGTATATAAAGGGAAGACTCGAGAGTACTCGACAGGTGGATAATGTGCTCTTTTCTGTATGTATCGTGTGTGTGGCATTTGATGGCTGTGTTTTTAATAAAAATCAGCATCAGCTAGTTTTCCCTTTCCAGTCTTTAGTTTTCGGTCAATCAACCAACTGTTTGATCTGAAGTCTGAAAGCTAGAGTTAGCTAGATGTTACAATTTCTCCTAAGGGCCTTTTCTAAATCAGCTAACATGGAGAGAAGGAATGAATTCATAGAAAAGACTGCGTTTCATGTTTGAATCAGTTGAACAGTGTATTTTTTGAAAATATGTCTATCCCTCTACAAGTGAAGCTAACACTTTATGAGTAGTTGCCTCCAGTTTAGTGGAACATTTGTTTGGTCCCTTTCTTTTGCTTTTGCTGAAAGGCTTTGTTGGCATTCATTTTTTCTTTTTCAGGCAAATAAATTTGAAGCTAAAGGATATAAACAAGCTGTGAACAGTGCAATCAATCTTTAGACTTTTTCTGTCTGATCAGAAGAGTCCAAGTTGGTGCAGCAGATCTATTAATTCGAAATACCTGGAGTAGTTTTTCGAATGAGTTTGACATGGTTGGTTTTTTGATGACATCTGAAGAGCTTCGACTTTATTGTATGTCTTAGAATTACAATTTTGAAAACGTTAGATTGACATTTTATATAGACATTCTGCCCAGGTTAAGTCATCAATTAAATTCAAGATTCAGATACTATCAGTCATATTATAGTTATGCTGGCTGCAGTTCTGCTCTATTAAATTCTTGAATATTGCTGTTATATGCAGTTCTTACTTTAACCTCAGTCATTTGTAAGCTGCTGCGGTTAAACAACAAGATAGAAGTGGTTCACAGGGTAACCACGAATTTCTGGTGGAGGTTCTGATGCTGAGCCTTCTGCATCACCCTAATCTCATAAATCTGATTGGTTACTGTGCTGATGGTGTTCAACAGCTTCTTGTTTATGGATTGATGCCCTTGGGATCATTGGAATATCATCTTCGAGGTAATATCAATTATCCTTAATAAGAGGTCCTTCCTTCTATAATTCAATCTAGGTAATTTAGTACGTATTTATTTGCACTTCCCTAGAACGCTGCCTTGAAGTGGCCCAGACTTAAAGTGAGAATTTTCTTGCCAGATACCAACACGATCAAGAATTTGATACTATGATTTCAATTATCTACACGTGTTCACATTCTGGCTGAATTATGTGAAAATTAATCATTTGTATTAGGCAACTGATATTAGCATTACGCTATCGGTACACAGCTTCCACTGGATAAGGAATCGCTAGATTGGAATACCAGAATGATGATGGCGGCCAGTGCAGCTAAAGGTATAGAATACCTGCATGACAAAGCAAATCCTCCGGTTATTTATAGAGATTTCAAAGTCATCTAATTTATTGCTGGACGAGAGGTTCCATTCAAAGCTCTCTAATTTTGGTCTTGCGAAGCTTGGTCCCGTTAGAGACATCACATGTTTTCGCTAGGGTCAGGGACACTAATGGATATTGTGCTCCAGAGTATGCAATGACGGGACAATTTACCGTTGAATCTGACGTCTCTACGGGTAACAGAACCGTGTAACAAGGGTGATTCTAGTTTAATTTACGCCTCTTGTTGCATGACCATGAATCCCATCTCATTTGGACTTCTTCCTTTCAGAAGTATGTTTAGGTGCTTTTGGAATGGAAAGAGTTTTGAGGATGCTGGAGGGCCCGGGCTCAGCAGGCGGAAATTTGCAGTGTTCGGAAAGAACAATTCTCCAGGGGACATGAATAGAGGAAGGGCCGTCACTGAGGCAAAAGTGCGGGGAGAGAATTAGCGAGGCAAAACGCTCAAGGCGGTTTCAATGGATCTAATGGCATGTTGTCTTGATCGAGAATTTCCTGCTTCGTTCGCTCCTTGAGCCTCTTCACTTGCTTTCTGTGAACCATACGAAGCAAAACAAAGGATTCATGTTGTGTCGCGCATATTCCATTCTGCCGAACAGAATGAGTGGAGAGTTGTGGTCGAATTAGTAAGAATCGGTCCCCACCGCCTTAACTCGCACTTTTCAGGTCCTATCTCTCCATTCTCTGTTTATGCTCTTGTTTAAACTTGAGGGAAGAAGACATGTGTATAACACTGCTAGGACAGCAATCTAGAACGAGAAGAGAGAGAGAGAGAGAGAGAGAGAGAGAGAGAGATTCTTGTGATGCTTCTGCTGGATCTTGTAAGTTTATTCTGAGCAGGATTTGCCTGCATTTTCAAGTAAAACGCTTGCTATATCAGAAGCATTATCTGATAAATGGAACAATAGGTCAGTTCTACTCAACCGCGGTGTTCAAGTGAGTTTAAGCAATTAGGCAAATTCAGCACGAGCATCATCGAATGTACTAGTAATTAACTTGTTCATTAAACAGAAAACGGAATAATGAATATACTTATGAGAGATTGCTGGAGCACTCTCTTATTCATACAATTTTACATCAACCGAACAAGAGAGATGGATAGAGAGAGACATCGATAGAGCAAGTATCTGGAGGGGAGGTTACACAAATTTGAGCCTTCACATTCTTAACTTGGCTGATCAGACCCCGGGTCATCGCCGGAAACTACCACTTCCACGGCACGGGCTTCACCGCCGTTGACGGGGTGGACTTCAGAGGCTCCTCCTGAGGGGGGTTGGACACCGTGTTGCGGGAGTTTCTTGTCCTTGATGATGATGACCTTTTTGTTTCTGTAGTATCCGTACAAGACCATCTGAGACAGTCCCAAGACAAAGCCCACGATGTTCGGTATCTGCATGTCAAGGTCAAGAATATTCTTTAAGTTGGGCTGTTAAAATTTGACAAAACATTTTTGTCTGCTCCAAGGCTTAGTATCGATATACTCGATGACGTGCATTTGCATTCATCACATAATCTTCATCCGTAACAGTTATAAAGATATTGGATTTATATGTTTACATCGATTGACCATTTGAGAATCTAAGATTTCACATCAAATTTTTTTTTTCCCAAAGTTATGTACTTAAGTTTTGTTAAATTTTCTCGCATCGGTCCATTTTTCAAATGTAAAGTTTTCGATCCTTCAATAATCATAATCATTAATAACGTGTCCCACTCAGTCTAATCACATACAGATGTCTATGGACATGGGACCCGCATATGCTCTTATTAGCTTTTCTTGAAAATTTATTAGTCTTATTAGCCCATTAATGACGTGCCAACGCAACATATTATATACCAAATGCAGCTGAACCCAAAATTGATGCTGAACAAATATTTGGACCTATATTACACCAATGCACATTATGACAGAATATACACTTCAAATACAAAGTAAAGTGATCCTTAACGATCGTTAATTTAATTTTTCGAAAATGGGGATCCCTTACCATAATGCACCAGTCCTTTTGGAAGAAGCCGTAGCCGAACCACATGATGGCGCTCAGCGTTAGAAAGAACGACAGAGAGAAGGGCATGAACTCCACGCTATTCGTTCGCACAACTCGTGCCTGAGAAGACCAGAATAGGAGAAAAAAAAAAGAGAGAAGATTAAAATGCGTTTTCCGTGGCTAGATATGAGAATTTGAGGAGAGAAAGATTGGATTTTTAAGTGCGCACCACAATGCTTAATGGCGCTGCGAAGACGCTCACGGAAATTGTCGTGCAGATCCATCCGAACACCGTGGTGCGTGCATCATCGTTCGGAATGAAGTGCGTGATGAGAATTAGGAGAGAGAACAATCCCATGTTCATCAGAGCAAACAGCTTGATCGTGGAGTTCTGTAGTAATCAAAATCATTAAGTCAGAACAAACACAGGAGAGTTAGAGATAGAGGGGAAAAAGAGAGCTTTTAGATAGCAAGGATGGAGAGCGCAAAACACGTTCGGTTAACCCAGTCAGTCGTAAACTACCACTAGGATTTATTGTGTTCTTAAAATTTCAGTTCTTTTCTTGTCGAACGTATTTTCTTTCATTGTATAGATCATGTGAATCGTCAAAGAAAGTTTCCTAGCAAGCCCTTTGGTTCATTGTGATTGGAATAGAGCATTGCATCGTCTAATGATCAATACGTACCCTGGCAGCTCTTAGCGCATAAGCAATGTAGATGGCGATGTACACCATCTCTATGACGCATCCGAAGGAGTTAATGGTGATGAGAAGGAAGGAGTGTCCTTTGAGGAATGCGTAGTAAAGCCAGAGCATGGAGCTGAATAGAGCGACCAAATATGGTATCGATTGGAATTCCTCGGTCGATCTGTTCCTGTAGATTCTGTAAAATGTCGGCCTGCAACAGGAGAAGAGAAAAAGAATCAGTAGTTATTGTATCGGGATCAAATAAAATAAGACTATCTTCATGAAAGAAAAGAACTTCAAAGAAAAAATGATTACTTACACTGGAGCCAAGAAGACGAAGAACGAGACAATGTTTCCTATCATCAATTGCAGAAGAAAAGCACAAACATTAGATTATTCTGTGCAAGCGCGGTGCAGATGAAAATGCTCTTTTTTCTAGGGTTAAAATTAAAGAAGAAGAAAAACAACCTCAGTCATTTACTAATCTAAGTGCGGAGCACATACGGCGTGGTTGAACAGAACGCGAACTAAATCATGTTGCATGTCGTTGTATAACCTTTGTATACACACGATATAGCCAAAAGATGAAAAGAATGAATTCCCACGAAATGCAAACCGACTCGAGACAATATAAATCCCACGTTAGTTGCAACAACTTGAAGACGGACCCATAAGTTGATGACAGACGCTAGCGTACCGGCTTCAGCATTTAAAGCTAATTCTAAAAGTGCGCTAGAGTGAAAACAAAAATCGTTGGAGGAAATGGCCAAAAGGGTTGTGAAAAAGTTGGCAAAAGTCCAAGAGACTGAAAAGGTTGCCGGAGGTTTGGTTTTGAGCGGGGTTTGTATCATCAAAAGAGAGAAAAACTCTATGTGGAGTGGTGTCAAGATTAGTGCAAGGGGAAAATTTTTCTCATTTCTTTTGTGATTTTTGTTGTTGCTTTAAGTGTGTTTTGTAATTGATAGAAAGAGAGAGTGAAGTTTTGGAAGAAAGAGTTGCCAAACGAAAAGAAGAAGAAAAGAAGAGAATGACCCGCTAACCATCATGCTAAAGATATTAAGTACGAACGATTCATCAAGCGGAAAAAATAAATGCATGTAGACCATATGAAGATGGATGGAGGAAATGGTGCAAGCAAGCAGCATTATTGTGAAGAAGAAGAAGCAAATGGAGATGAAGGACGAACAGCTTCTGGTTTCTTCCTTCTTTACCTAGGATACCGAAAAAGAGGATCCAGGGATGATGGTGATTAAAGAAGGCCATTTTCCACCTCAGAAATCCTCTCCTTTCTCCAAGGCAAAGACCAAGAAAAAAAAGCAGGGTTTACAGAGAAACCTAGCTCTCTCTCTTTCTCTCTCTCTCCCTCCCTCTCCTCCGACTCTCTCAATAACTTTCGATGATAATCATGCAAGGGATGGTTCGAGGTGGTGTGGGAAGCTCGGCTTTATATATACATACACAAGTTGCATCCCACTAAGCACAGGAGAAAAATGGGGGTTGCCGTGTGTGTATGCGCGCTAGAGAGAGAGAGAGAGAGAGAGAGAGAGTATGCGTATTAAATTCATAGTGCTCGCATGACAAGTGGAGGCTTAGTAGGTAGCGTAGCGAAAAATCATTCTCTACTCTCTCAGCAGCAGCACCAGCCCCTCCTTCCCTCCTCCTCCTCGTCCCACGTGCCTTCCTCCTCGCGTGCCCGTACAGACTCCTCGGCCACGAATGTCGGGGAAGGAAGGAGAAAGTCGTGCGGACACGACCGGCCGTACCTCCCTTCAATTATCTTTCCATTTCCTCCGCCGCGAGGTGGAGGCCCTTTGGGGCGGCGCGGCAGCAGCGGCACGCGCCCCCGGGCGAGAGTGGCGATTGGTGCGCGAAGCATTGTTACGTTACTCCCCCACCGCAAAGCTGTTCCCCGCCTAATGCTTCGTTCACGTGACCTCTCCGAAAATTACATATTCTTTACGTGGTTTTTTCATTCTTGTCTTTTAGCCGTTTTCTCCTCTCCTCCCCCTCGCACTCAAGAACCAAACACGCCTTACTGACTCAGCCCTAATTTACCCCTCCCCCCCCCCCCTCCTCTCTCTCTCTCTCTCTCTCTCTAGTATTATTGTTTTATAATGGGTAATTGTTTGTCTCGTAGCGCTCTTCTCATGAAACATTCATTCACCATATCGTGCGGTTTCTTAGTACGCATCGCGTTGACAACATGAGGATTTTCACAAAAGCGGTGGTTTCGCGAAACGTGAGCTGATGTGCTTGCTTATGGTGTCCTCCTACCACCATAATTTGATGTAATTTGCCCCAAAACCATAATTGATATCGAGTGAGTTCTAGCATACAAATGTGTAAACGTAAGCCAATCCCTTGAAGGTTTTCAATCATAGGAAAACCTAGAATAGGTGGTCTTGTTCATCGTATTGCCATGATTGGCAACGAGAGAGGGAGACCCCATTTAGCTATTTAAGGGTGATATGTTTCTTTACATTGCCTGATGGAGAACGCATGTCCCTGTCAATACTAATAGAAGAGGTTGATATCATAAAATGTAACGACGCTGCGCGTTAGTCGCGTAGAAAAATTGATGTCTTTAGTATAATAATTAAACACCGCAAGTCTAGTAAGATATATAAAATCACAAAACTTAGGTACAGTTTATTTTACAAATGATGTCCTTTTTAAAAATATTTTGCAATCTACCAGGTGTCCCTGTAGAAGGTACAACACTTTTCAGAGTAGAGGATGCAAGATCCATCCAAAAGTCGAGCATGTGCTCACTGATTCTGAACTTTTGAAAGTCGGAACTTATTGTATGTCTTCCTCTAAAACGCGTCGTGAATGGAATCCAGCCATGTTGATTCCTTAAATTCCCCGCATGTGCCCCACCTTTACAGGCTTTTATTTTTCTTTTAGTCGAAAGCTTTATAGGTTTAAAAACAACAAAATCGTGTAATGGTTACCTCCCATGACACGTAGGGCTGGCAATTCATATTTCTTGTGTTATGTGTCCGTGTCAACCACTCGTGTCCTTCCATGTCAATAACAAAAATTCTTCAATTTACTTTCAAAATGTCATGTTATGTCGGTTTCGAGTTAAGCTGCATCACGCCAAATTCTGATTTCTCATTGATAAATTTATGTTGCATCTAAGTCGTTTTCTCATGTCATTTCAGGAATTATCACCTCTAATTTTATGTGCCGGCTAAGTTTCACCGGATCTTTGTACTTTACTAATTATTGATGATGACTAGGAATGCACTTGTTTAGGAAATCAATGAGTTTAGGATAAGTTATTTTGGCGATATTGCAAAAGCTACATGATAATCTCACGGGGTAATGGGAGGAGAGGGAAATGGCAACATTTCTACTTAAATTAGGGAGAGATGTTGACAGTAAGGAAGGGGCCCTTTTGCGTCACAAGACCCTGCAAAAATCAATGAGAAAGGTGGAGTGATTATCCGGGTTGCGTACGAGAAGGGAGATATGATCAAATCGAAACCTGGCCATTCCAAATTATTCAGATCTCATTTCGTGCGTGGCACATAATGCCTTCTTTGTCATGTTTATCGTGAATCTGATGGGGGGTTCAAGGGTACTATTCGAGGTATAATTCTTCATCAATCCCTTGACTCAATCTGGTCTGGAGAATCCTTAAACGACTCTCTCTCTCTCTCTCTCTCTCTCTCTCTCTCTCTTGTCAACTGATGAAGACGCGTAGGGCTGGTTGCTGATTTCATACCCATTGATATGAAAACGTGAAGCTCCTCTTCTTCAGGTTTTGCTTCTTTTTTTTTTTTTTTTTTTTTTTTTTTGTTGGAAAAACTTAGATAACCCCACGCGATAATGTGAGAAATGTGAAATTTTTGAATATTTGAATGAGTTCTTATGAAAAGATACATGAACCGGAGAATTAAAGCAAATACAATAATATATGAATAATCTTGAGAGGCAATGAGAATTAAAGGAAATATCCTAATTATTTTTAATATACATCAAAGAAATACCCAAGTTATCTCTAATATCCCCTCTACTCAAGTTGGAGAAAGCAATTGGAATTTTAAGAATAGATCCAATAAAAGAAGAAAACACCTACTAGTTCGCCGAAGCAATGACGTGGCTATTGTAGGGGTGAGCACCATTCAGGTCGGTTTTGGGCGATTCCCGTTTGAACCGGTACGGTTCCTAATTCCTAAAATTGGAACCAATGTGATTTCAGGATGGAATCAAACTGAACCAAGACTATTGAATACCTTAACTTCCTTAACTTATTTTTTCTTTTTTATTCAACAACCCTGAACATGTTATGATAAACCATAAAGTATATATATAAAATCTCACTAGTTGATGTAGGATCTCACACTTGGGCTTTATTTTTATTTTTGTTAACTTTTAGTCATCCTGAGACGTGTCCCACATTGAATTTGTGAGGGAAAAGACATGAGACCTTTTTTATTTTTAAATCATTCAAAGAACAAGAGATGGACGATCGTGTTTTGTCCCGTTTCTCAAGAACCACGTTGGGTCGAACCAGTCCTTATTGATTTGGTTTTCGTTTCCAAAAGTTTGGAATCAAGAGCCGTCACGTTTTTTTTTTTTTTTTTTTTTTTTTTTTTTGGACAGAAGAGCCGTCACGTTGATTCCCGATTCAAAGCTAAGTCTACTTTGGAATCAATCAACTCTACATTGTTGTATGTTGTTGTGTAAATTATGCACATTGACACAAAAAAGATACGAGGATGATTAGGGCGTGCATTAATTACAAAAGAGTCATAAATTTATTGTATATATGACAATTCAATCCTAAGTTTTTTAATTTAGTCAATTAAGTCCCAAAAGTTTTAATGATCGGTCAATATTGTCTTTTTGATCAAATTTCGCTGGCAATGCACCGACAACGCGGATGTGGACAATTTTTTTAAATTCTAAAAACGAAATTTGGCTTATTTTATTTTATTTTATTTTATTTCTTTCCAATTTTTCCTGTTTCCTTTTACCAATTGTTGGGGCCTCAACAATCCTCTGCCAACAAGAAGTGAAGGTCGCCCTTGCCGGCCTTTGGTGACGGTAGCCTGGCCAAATTTGGCTAAGGCAACCTCAGCGAAGGCAGCCTTTGTCAGTCCTCATCAGTGGAAGGGCAACTAGCTAAGGAAATTAGGGAAAAAAGAAAAAGAAAAAACTTAGAAAATTAAAATAATTGCAAAAATTATCTATATTAGTGGCCAGTTGTTCCACGGAGAACAGTTGGCATTGATTGGACCGTTATATTAGCAATTTCCCTTACAAAATTGGTTGAAATTATTATATTGGTAAATTATCAAAAAAAGATTATGATTAAATTAGCCAAATTAGAATGATTATAATTGAATTGGTATTCGTACAATAAATTTATGACTTTTTTTTTTTTTGTAGTTATCTCAATTTTATGCTTCTCACATGCTACATTGTGCAATTGTTCTGGTTGTAATAAAAGGTTTGGAGAGTAAGATCCATCCCAAGCACAAATTATTTGGAAGTGTATATTGTTAAGTGTTTTGAAAAGAAGAGTTGAATATGATGTAGTTATGTTGTAAAATCGTTATATACTTGGATTTTTCCAAAAAAAAAAAAATCCCCCCCCCCCCCCCGGAAAAAGGAACAAAGATTATGTGCAAAACTTGAAAATCAATAGTTAAAAAGAGGAACCATGTGAGTCGAATTATTTAAGAAATGAACTCAATACGATGTAAGAAGGGCAAGATAAAATGAAGTTTAGAATTTATGAGAGATTTTGGGATTGTTGAAATGTCCACATTGCTAAACAATGAATTTTATATACTCTTTATATACATATGCTCTCCCTCTATTTAAAAGTTTAAGATTTTTGTTGAACTTTCTAACATGATATTAGAGCCAAATGTTATTCCTTTCGCGTGAGCCGCTCATAATCTAGCTTGCACATAAGATTGAATGTTGAGATATTTTATATCGCTTGATAATAGGCTTTATATGCTCTTTATACATTTGATTTCCCTTCACTTAATAGTTTAAGTTTTTTTTATTGGACTTTTTAACATGGTACCAAAGTCAAGGGATATCCACCCATTAATCAAATTCAACGCACTACTCCTAATCCCACTTGCATGTAGGTTTTAACAATTGATTTTATATGCTTTTGATATGCAGTTGGTCTCCCTCCACTTAATAGTTTAAACTATTCGGTTAAATTTTATAATATGGTATCGAAGTCAAGCGATATTCCTTTCGCGTGTGTGTTCACCCCATTAATCAAATTCCACGTGTTGCTCATAACCTAGCTTGCATGTGAGATGATGTGCCAAAATATCTTACATCATTTGATAGCAAGTCTTATATACTCTTTATTGTTGTCTCACTCCATCTAGTTACTTAAGCATTTGGGTTGAACTTTTTTGACATGGTATTATAGGCAAGTGCTATCCCTTTTGCATTGTGTGTCCACCCCATTAGTCAAATTCCACATGCCACTTCTGATTAGGCTTGCGCGTGAGAGGAGATATTGAAATATCTTACATTGCTTGATAACTAGTTTTATATGCTCTTTGTAAACACATTGTTTCCCTCCAACTAATGACTTAATTTTGTTTGTTTAACTTTCTAACAGGGATAATATTATTTTTCCTAATTAAGGTTTGCAAAAAGTGTCAATTTTATCCTTTTTTAACAATGCAATGTCATGATAAATTCATAAGTTATCACAAACAAAAACATTATAAAAAGAAATTTTTCTGCAAAAATTTAATCTGGCCGAAGGTCAATTTAGATTTTCTTTGCAACATCAAGAGAATATGAGCGAGTAAATGTCCTCTTTCTAAGATTTTTTCTTGAAAAGCAGCCTTTAATTGTTTTCTACTATCCCTTATTTTTGGTCTGCGGGCCTTCTTTCAACCCCCCCCCCCCTTTTTTTTTAAAGAAAAAAGTTATTTTGTCCAATGTAAACTTCACGTTCACTTAAATAAGCTATTAAAAACAACTTGCATGTGTTAAAAACGTGCATCACAACATGTTTTGCCAGCTTGGAAGGATGATGTGTACATATATTTAAATTAGTGAATAGGGATAAAAATAGGGATAGTTATCAAAAAATTCTTAAATCTATTATATGTATTTCAATTCAGTTACAAACATTTTAATTTGACAAATTTAATTTGATAATTTACTAATGTAGTTATTCCGACTAATTTTTACTAATAATTATTTAAGTGGACACCAACCGTTCTAAGTGAAATGAACAATTTTTGCAATTTTTTTTTTATAATTTTTCATTTTTTTATTTTTTTTTCTTTTCTTTCGTATCTTTTTCATTTTTATTTTTTTTTTTGATTGTGGGCCGGTGAGGGTCGTCGACTGACCCTTGATGGCACTAGTCTAATGAGGTTATGACGGATCGAGGCAGCATCCTACAAAACTATTCCAAAAGCTAGAGTAGTGAAAATTTTCAATCCCAACAGAATCTATTGATATGGAATTCCTCACAAAATCATCACAGATAATGCGCCCAACATGGACAGTGCCATGATGGACAGAGTTTGGCAACAATTCAAGATCACTCATTGCCTGCCCCCGGGAGACCTAAGACGAACAGAGATGACACCTTCATTATGACCGATGAAGCTATAGACCGGCGAAGGGAAATTAAAAAAAAGTAAAAAATAGAAATAAAATAAGTAAAAAATTCAATAAATTTAGGGGAAAAAAACTTTTCCATGTTAGTGTTGGCCGACATGCCACGTCGAACAGCTAGTGTCCATGTTGGCTTTTTTTAGCCAAAATTGACAAATCTCAAATTATGTAAGACGAAATTGGTCAAGTTAAAAGTTTTAAGACTAAATTGGCATCTATATAGTTCATTTATAAAATAAAAAAAATTATAATTTTCCATCAAGAACATGCTTTGAACCAGTTTTGAATGAGGGTCATAATCGTTGGATCCAACAAGTCTCATTCGATGTAAGGCCCCGATACAATTTAGTACATATAACACATTCATTGAGTACTTGCTCATTGTAGATGTAACAATCTAAAGTTAGAAACTTTAATTCAAAAGTTCAAAATTTATAGATGAAGGAAGACTGTATGAATACAAATCTTGTTAAAATCCCATAAATAAAGGACATGTGACACGTTAATTAACATGGATAATTACTTGAAACCTTAAATTGATGGGAAAAATTAAGGAAGTGATATTGGGAAGCGTTTGCTTGCAACTTCTTCAAAAAGATGTTTAAGAATGAAGACCGTGCTTTTTTGCCAAAACTCTAGATTTGGGATCAATGAAACTTTGCCAACCTCGGCAAAATGAGAGAGGCACTTTGTATTTTTTTCGCAGCCATATTCATCACTTTTCATTTCCCCGATCGATTTAACTACTTTTGTTATCACTTGTGCTTCTTGTAGTAGTTAGACGCACCACCATCAATCCGTTCATATAATCTTTCGATGGAGTCACCCAGGCATGAGTTAATCACATCTAATCATCCAACTTTTCAATCATCCTTACTAAATTTGTTATCATATACAAAATCAGTAAATTAAGCAAATAGAAAGATTGCCTAGAAATCCATTAGAATATCTTGAAATCTTATGAACCAATTAAATTCAGACCTCTTGTTTTGGTGAATAGTGACATTCAATCAAAAACTTCTTATTTATAGCTCGTGGGATCCGAACAAGTGATCTCCACTCTCCAGTTCCTAAGCTAAAAATCCCACAGCACCTCAACCAACCACGCTAATCAAGGGGGTTAAAAAGTAACAATTCCTTTTCCCCTTTAGAAAGGACAAATTACTAGCAATGAAATTTAAGAATTGACTTTGTGAGGACCTGCAAAATTTATGCATCATCGTCATTCGCCTTCTCTACAATCATCTTGTTATGTATATATCAATCAACATTCTCTCAATGTGTAATGTATATATAAACTCAGAGTACGAGGTTACATTCCGCCTAAATAACTTGAAGTGAGCATTTCGCACAAGATATATGTCTAACCCAAAAACCCGACCCGAATCCGGCCCATCCCTTGCCCGGCCCACGGTATACCGGGCTCGGCCCAAAAAGAACAGTCCCGACAAACAAAGCGACCCATTCCTTCTCCAGCTCCGAGGCGAGCTGAGAAACCTCGTCCCTTTCCCGATCTTCATCGTCTTCCTTGACCGGAAAATGGAGAAATTCGGAAATCGTCCGAGCCAGCCCCGGCTCCGCCGTCTTCCACCTCCGCCTCAACCGCCCTTCCTCCCGCAACGCCCTCTCCCTCGATTCCTTCACCGAGCTCCCCCTCGCCCTCTCCTCCTTCGACCGCAACCCCGACGCCCTCGTCCTCGTCCTCTCCGGCGCCGGCCACCACTTCTGCTCCAGCATCGACCTCGCCGCCCTCGGCTCCATCGCCTCCCGCTCGTCCCCCCCACCTAGCGACCGCGACCGCGCCGGCGAGCGGCTCCGCCGGCACATCAAGTACCTGCAGGAGCCGTCACGGCCATCGAGCGGTGCCGCAAGCCGGTGATCGCCGCCATCCACGGGGCGTGCGTCGGGGGCGGCGTCAACGTCGGCACCGCGTGCGACGTGAGGTACTGCACGGAGGACGCGTTCTTCTCGGTGAAGGAGGTGGACCTGGCGATCATCGCCGACCTCAGGACGCTGCAGAGGTTGCCGAGCATCGTGGGGAACGCGATGGAGCTGGCCTTGACGGGTCGGAGGGTGTCGGGTTCGGAGGCGAAGGACATGGGGCTGGTTTCTCGGGTTTTCGGGTCGAAGCGCGAATTGGATGATGGAGTGAGAGTCGTCGCTGAGGGTAAGCAGTTTCAGATTCTAGTATCTTGGTTCCGCAAAGCGAATAAAGTTATCTTTTTCCTGGAATATAATTCATATGCTGAAATGCCATATGCAGCGTTCACTGATTGCATTAGTCATCATTGTATAGGACATTGAATTATTCCTATCAGAGTTATATAGACCGATCCCAGTTTCGTGGTTGAGCATTTCGGTGGGAATTGTAAGTTAGGCTGAGTCTTGGCACTTTTGGTTATAAGAAACATTATTTGCTGGGTTCAATTCGGATTAGATTGGACACCTTTAGATGTCGAACACTTACTTGACACTACATAAGAAACGGATTTGAGACCTGTTTGAATGGTTGAAATTAACGATCTTGTAAAGTTGGGTGGGATTAGTATGTGATCTTAATTCAAATCAAAAGATTGTGGCGATAAGGATCAGGCATTGGCAAGATGGTCATGACTCAGATCCCAGGAGCCAAAGGAGGCATTTCTTGGTTTTGCAGCGAAACGAGAGAAACTATGGGAGAACAATTAGTATGGCTTCAAATTATCGAAGTGTGGAAGGTTCCCAATCTTATCTCGGTTTTCCTTTTTCACAATAGACCCCGGCAGTGGTGAGCAGACCGTGCTCTTCATTTATAGAGTTTGAACCCGGTGGTGCCAAGATAATTGGAGTTATATCGGATACACCAAATCGACTTTGGCTCTTTCAAGGCATCTACTTTTTTTCTTTTTGGTATAGCACTCTAATTTAGCAGTTTTGAGAATAAGCAAATCGAGATTGAAGTTGGATATGGCTGAATGGCTTGGCTAAACTGAACCCAAATCGATAAACTGACAGACTAAATTTTGGGTTTAGTTCACATTGATTGTCTTCAGTTTACCAATTTTAGACTCTCTTGACATCCTCTCAGTGTGATGAAGGATAGAGTTACTATTTAGATTAGAAGGGCTCCACTTATCCATTTCTTCAAGGCTAGTCGAGACACCTGTATTTTTTGCTCTATTTGCATGTACGATGGGTGTATTTGTCCTTCACTTAGAACTTTTATCGTTTTGGGATAAACCATGCATAGGATAGTATACTGAACATGCTGGGTCATTGTTTTTCTTTGTTAAAATTGCCAATTACCCTTCAATTGCAGACCAGCGATGCGCATTTTTTGTTGCTAAACGAGGTTGTGGGGAAAAAATCTTGCCTATCGATGTCATCACATCATTGAGAATCCTTTTAGAAATAGATAACAGCAAGTTGCAGGTGGAAAATAAAAAGTTCTCGTTTCGGGCAATACTATATATTGGATTGGGGACTAGAAAAGTTTCTTGCATTGGTAAATCTTTCGAGGAGGCGGAGTTGTTTCTACTTTCTAGTGTTAATGCTCTGTTCTCATTTTCTGAGAAAGGTTGGTTCTATTTTGCGGACGGAGATTGCTTCCAAGTCCCCGATGGCCGTTACCGGCACTAAAGCCATGCTGCTGAAAAGCAGGGACATGAGTATAGATCAAGGCTTGGACTACGTTGCGACCTGGAACTTGGCAATGCTTCTGTCCGACGATCTAACGGAGGCCATCTCGGCACATGCGCAGAAACGGAAGCCTGTTTTTGCAAAGCTCTGATGGTCGGCGTCACCATCGTAAGGCAGAAGAACCAATTCAATGCTTTACATGTAAAGACTGCAAAAAGAAAGGAGGGAAGCCGATTCTTGGCCGGCTTCCAGCCTTGTTCGAATCACTGTTGTTCTTGTAATAATCCGCTCGTCTTGATTCGACGAAATTCCAAACATCTAAATCAAATTCGTTTTTGGGCAATCGAGTTACTCGTTTAGATTTACTTATGGATCTCCCAATTTTAAGTTTTCTTTCTCTTTTATCTTTCGGGTCAAAACTCCACCTTCAAGTTATGCTCGCCTAATCTTGGAAAATCCCTAGTCGGGTCGTGGCAGAGGGCATTAATTGTTCAACAGAAATTAGAAGAGCAAAGTAATTCATATTCAACCATGAAACTGATCAGATATCCTCAGTTGCGTTCGGGAATCGCGCCACCTCGCACCGTAGAAACGATAAAGCAAAATCAACTCTCCCATTCACCCCATGCTTCGTAATTAGGTGATTCACAACCTTAGCCGGTCTGCCTTTTGAAATTCGATCGTTCTTTCCAAGAAAAAAAAAATGCTACCTTTATCGAATTTTCTCTCTCCTCGGGTGGTCAAAGACGTGGGCATGGATGGCAGCAGTAGATTGATAGCTTCGTGCACCTGCTGTTATAACGTGCTTGTGTTTCAGGGGAGGTTGTAAACGAAGCCGAGGACAAAAAAGGCCACACGTCCTCTGATCGGGAACGTGGTGACGGCTCTTTCTTACCTATCGAACCAGGCGTATGATCCCAACATAGCTTCTAATTATGGGAACAAAGGATCCGTCGTTGATGAGAGAGGCAGCAAGATTTTGAGGAACGAGGATGCCGGAGGTTCTGGGCGCTGCAGGTGGGAATTCGAGGGGTCCGAGAAGGACAATTCTCCAAAGGATGGTAAGTTGTTAAATAGGGACTTGAATAGAGAAAGGGCTGTTGCGGAGGCGAAGATGTGGGGAGAGAATTGACGAGAGAAAAGACAGCAGAGCGCTCAAGGCAGTTTAGATGGATCTAATGGCCGGTTGTCTTGATCGACAATTTCTCGCTTCGTTTCCTCCTTGAGCCTCCCCTTGGCTTGCTTTCTGTGAACTTATACGAAGCAAACGCAGGGAATTCACGTCGTGTCGTGCATATTCCATTTTGTCGAAGGGAAATGAGCGGAGAGATTGTGGTTGAATTAGGAGGACTTGGTCCCTGTTACTCTAACTCGGCTCTTTTTCGGGTCTAATCTCTCCATTCTCTGTTTGTACTTTCTTGAAATTTGGAGGAAGAGGGAGTTGGGTGTACATCATTGCTAGAACAGCATTATAGATAAGAGAATCCAAAGGAAGAGGGAGATTGTCTTGTAATGCTTGTGCTGAATCTTGTAAGTCTATTCTGAGCAGGATTTGGCTGCATATTCTAACTCTAGTTTTAAGCAGCATCTGATCTACTGAATTGCCGTGCGGTTGGTAGTGTGGGGAGAGAACAATTCTCAGTGTCCGGAAAGAACAATTCTCCAGGGGACATGAATAGAGGAAGGGCCGTCACCGAGGCGAAAGTGTGGGGAGAGAATTGGCGAGGCAGAACGCTCAAGGCGGTGTCAATGGATCTAATGGCATGTTGTCTTGATCGAGAATTTCCTGCCGTTCGCTCCTTGAGCCTCTTCGCTTGCTTTCTGTGAACCATACGAAGCAAAACAGGGCATTCATGTTGTGTCGCACATATTCCATTCTGCCGAACAGAATGAGTGAAGAGATTGTGGTCGAATTAGTAAGAATCGGTCCCGACCGCCTTAACTCGCACGCACGAGAGAGAGAGAGATATTAGGCAATTCAGCACGAGCATCATCGAATATACTAGTAATTAACTTGTTCATTAATCAGAAAACGGACTAATGAATACACTTCTGAGAGATTGTTAAAGCACTTTCTTGTTCATACAATTGTACACCAACCGAACACGGATAGAGAGAGATATCGATAGAGCAAGTAGGATCATCATGGAGAGGAGGATAGACAGAGGCAACCTTCACATTCTTAATTAAAGCCCCGCTCGATGATAAGTTGGGCTTGAGCCAACTTAACTTGGCTCATCGGATCCCTGGTCATTGCCGGAAACTACCACTTCCACGGCACCCTCCGGCAGTTGTGATGGCTGTGGCTGTTGCTCATCCGCTCGGGCTTCACCGCCATTGGGGGGCGGGTCTTCAACGGTGACGGGGTGGACTTCGAGGCTCCTCCTGAGAGGGGGTGAACGACGTGTTGCGGGAGCTTCTTGTCCTTGATGATGATGACCTCTTTGTTTCTGTAGTGTCCGTACAATACCATCTGAGACAGTCCCAAGACAAAGCCCACGATGTTCGGTATCTGCATGTCCAGGTCAAGAATATTTTTTAAGTTTGGCCGAAACTTACGTTAAAACTTGACAAAACATTTTTGTCTGCCCCAAGGCTTTGTATCTATATATTCGATGAGGTGCGTTCGTATTCATCACATAATCTTCATCCGCAACAGTTATAAAAATATTGGATTTATGTGTTTACATCGATTGACCATTTGATAATCTATTCACATCAATTTTTTTTCCTAAAGTTATGTACTTAAATTTTGTTAAATATTCTCACGTTGGTCCATTTTTCAAATGTAAAGTTTTCGAACCTCCAATAATCATAATCATTAATAACGTGTCCCACTCGTTCGATATTATTTAACCTTTTTTTTTTTTTTTCCAAAAATAGATATTATGAACTCAATGCAAGAAATGAGATAATGGTATAATATGAAGAAAAAAACCGAAAATTATGACCATGATAAATAATTACAAAAATTCATCCTACCTGGCAACTTGAAGAGTAAAGTCTAATCACACAGAACGTATACATATGTCTATGGACATGGGACCTGCATATGCTTTTATTAGCTTTTCTTGATAATTTAATTAGTCTTATTAGCCCATTAATGACGTGCCAACGCAACATAACATATATCAAATGCAGCTGAACCCAAAATTGATGCTGAACAAATATTTGGACATTACGACAGAACATACACTTCAAATACAAATTAAAGTGATCCTTAACGATCGTTAATTTAATTTTTCGAAAATGGGGATCCCTTACCATAATGCACCAGTCCTTTTGGAAGAAACCATAGCCGAACCACATGATGGCGCTCAACGTTAGAAAGAACGACAGAGAGAAGGGCATGAACTCCACGCTCTTCGTTCGGACAACTCGTGCCTAAGAAGACCAGAATAGGGAAAAAAGGCAAAGAAGATTAAAATGCGTTTTCCCTGGTTAGATATGAGAATTTGGAAAAAGAAATATTGAATTTTTTAAGTGCGCACCACAATGCCTAACGGCGCTGCAAAGACGCTCACGGAAATCGTCGTGCAGATCCATCCGAACACCGTGGTGCGTGCATCACCGTTTGGAATGAAGTGCGTGATGAGAATTAGGAGAGAGAACAATCCCACGTTCATTAGAGCAAAGAGCTTGATCGTGGAGTTCTGCAGTAATCAAAATTATTAAGTTAGATAGAACAAACACAGGGTAGTTAGAGATATAGGGGAAAAAGAGAGCTTTTAGATGGCAAGGATGGAGAGCACAAAACACGTTCGGTTAACCCAGGCAGTTGTAAATTACTACTGGGATTTATTGTGTTCTTAAAAATTTCAGTTCTTTTGTTGTCGAACTTATTTTCTTTCATTGTATAGATCATGTGAATCACCAAAGAAATTATCCTAGCAAGCCCTTTGGTTCATTGTGATTGGAATATGAGCGTTGCATCGTCTAATGATCAATATGTACCCTGGCAGCTCTCAGCGCAAAAGCAATGTAGATGGCGATGTACACCATCTCTATGACGCATCCGAAGGAGTTAATGGTGATGAGAAGGAAGGAGTGTCCTTTGAGGAATGCGTAGTAAAGCCACAGCATGGAGCTGAATAGAGCGACCAAATACGGTAGCGATTGGAAACCCTCGGTCGATTTCTCCCTGTAGATTCTGTAAAATGTCGGCCTGCAACAGGAAAAAAGAAAAAGAATCAGCAACTATTGTATCGGGATCAAATAAAATAATACTATCTTCATCCTAGTGAAAGAAAAGAACTTCAAAGAAAAAAAATGATTACTTACACTGGAGCCAAGAAGACGAAGAATGAGACAATGTTTCCTATCATCGATTGCAGAAGAAAAACACAAACGTTAGCTTATTCTGTTAAAGCGCGGTGCAGATGAAAATGCTCTTTTTGCTAGGGTTAAAATTAAAGAAGAAGAAAAACAACCTCAATTATTTACTAATCTAAGCGCGGAGCACATACGGCGTGGTTGAACAGAACGCGAACTAAATCATGTTGCATGTCGTTGTATAACCTTTGTATACACACGATATAGCCAAAAGATGAAAAGAATGAATTCCCACGAACTGCAAACCGACTCGAGACAATATAAATCCCACGTTAGTTGCAACAACTTGAAGATGGACCAATAAGTTTACGACAGACACTAGGGTACCAACTTCATCATTTAAAGCTAATTCTAAAAGTGCGCTAGAGTGAAAACAAAAATTGTTGGAGGAAATGGCCAAAAGGGTTGTGAAAAAGTTGGCAAAAGTCCAAGAGACTGAAAAGGTTGCCAGAGGTTTGATTTTGAGCGGGGTTTGTATCATCAAAAGAGAGAAAAACTCCATGTGAAGAGTGGTGTCCAGATTAGTGCAAGGGGAAAATTTTTTTTTCATTTTCTTTCTGATTTTTTGTGTTGCTTTAGATGTGTTTTGCTACTGATAGAAAGAGAAAGAGTGAGGTTTTGGAAGAAAGAGTTGCCAAACGAAAAGAAGAAGAAAAGAAGAGAATGACCTGCTGTTAATCATGCTAAAGATACTAAATACGAACAATTCATCAAGCAGAAAAAATAAATGCATGTGGACCATATGAAGATGGATGGAGGAAAGCGGGATGAAAGGAAATGGCGCAAGCAAGCAGCATTATTGCGAAGAAGAAGAAGCAAATGGAGATGAAGGGCGAAAAGCTTCTGGTTTCTTCCTTCTTTACCTAGGATACCGAAAGTGAAGGTCCAGGGATGGCCGTGATCAAAGAAGGCCATTTTCCACCTTCGACCGTGAGAAATCCTCTCCTCTCTCCAAGCCAAAGATCAAGAAAAGAAAGCAGGGTTTGGAGAGAAACCCTGGCTCTCTCTTTCTCTCTCTCTCCCCCTCCCTCTCCTCCGACTCTCTCACTAACTTTCGATGAAAATCACGCAAGGGATGGCTCGCCTTTAAATACACACAATGTTGCATCCCACTAAACACAGGAGAAAAATGGGGGTTATTGATGCGCGCCAGAGAGAGAAAGGGAGAGAGAGAGAGAGTATGCATATTAAATTCGTAGTGCTCACATGACAAGTGGAGGACTAGTAGCCTAGTTGGTAGCGTTCCACAAAATCGTTCTCTCCTCCTCAGCAGCACCAACCCCTCCTTCCCTCCTCCTCGTCCTCGCCCCATGTGCCTCCCTCCTCGCGTGCCCGTACAGACTCCTCGGCTAAGATGTTGGCGTCGAAAGTCGTGCGGATGCCACCGGCCGTACCTCCCCTCAATTATATTTCGATTTCCTCCGGCGGAGGCCCTCTGGGGTGGCGCGAGGGCGGCGGCACGCGCCCCTGTGCGAGAGTGGTGATTGGTGCGCGAAGCATTGTTACGTTACTCCCCCACCGCAAAGCTGTCCCTCGCGTAATGCTCCGTTCACGTGACTTCTCCGAAAATTACACTTCCGTGCCGTGGTTTTTTCATCGTCTTTTAGCCGTTTTCTCCTTTCCTCTCCCTCTCCCCCCCCAAAAAAAAAAAAAAAAAAAAACCCGAACGGAACACTCCTTGCTGACTCCCCCCCGCACTCAAAAACCCCGAGCCAAACACGCGTTGCTGTCTCGGCCCTTCACGCGGAAGAGCTCTAGAGGTTTCGTGCGTGCGCGTTCATGGCATCTCCCCGCTTTGGCTTTTTTCGTTTATGAAGCCTCGTGCACGCGCGCCTTGCGGTTGCGTGATACTATTATTGCTTATTCGACTAGTGACTATGGACTAAAAGTTTTCAAGTTCTAGCTTCCCTAATTACGGTGGCTTTTGCTGTGTAAATGGCAAGACTATAGCATGACTTCTGATGGATGCGAACTTCCATTATTGTTTAAAAATAATGTGTGAAAGGGACTCTCGGGAGCTTAGGTTGCGTGTCGAATTTTGGAGGCCACATGAAGGGTGACGTTTTACTAACGAAAACTATTAAATTCCAATGATTAACATTCAATCAGAACATGGTTCAATGTTGGGGTGGATCCGCTACGAGCAGAAGATCGAACACCTGGCAATCGTTTTGTGATTTGATGTAGTGCCCCAAAACCATAATTGATATCGAGTGAGTTCTAGCACACAAATGTGTAAACGTAAGCCAATCCCTTGAAGGCTTTCAATCATAGGAAAACCTAGAATAGGTGGCCTTGTTCGTCGTATCGCCATGATTGGCAAGGAGAGAGGGAGACCCCATTTAGCTATTTAAGGGTGATATCTTTCTTTATGTTACCCGATGGAGAACGCCTATCCCTGTCAATACTAATAAAAGAGGTTGATATCATAAAATGTAACGACGTTGTGGGTTAGTCGCGTAGAAAAATTGATGTCTTTAGTATAATAATATAACCCTGCGAGTCTAGTAAAAGATATAAAATCACAAAACATAGGTACAGCTTATTTTACAAATAATGTCCTTTTTAAAAATATTTTGCAATCTACCAGGTGTCCCTGTAGAAGGTACAACACTCTTAGGGTAGAGAATGCAAGGTACATCCTAAAGTTGAGAATGTGCTCACTGATTCTGAACTTTTGAAAGTTGGTACTTATTGTATGTCTTCCTCTAAAACGCATCCTGAATCGAATCCAGCCATGTTGATTCCTTAAATTCCCCGCATGTGCCCCACCTTTACAGGCTTTTATTTTTTTGTTTGGTCGAAAGCTTTACAGGTTTAAAAACGACAAAATCGTGTAATGGTTACCTCCATGAGACGGAGGGCTGGCCTTTTAAAATCATTCAGATCTCATTTCGTGCGTGGCACATAATGCCTTATTGGGCATGTTTATCGTGAATCTGATGTGGGGTTTAAGGGAACTATTCCAGGTATAATTCTTCATCGATCCCTTGACTTAATCTGGTCTGGAGAATCCTTAAAAGACTCTCTTTCTCTCTCTCTCTCTCGTCAACTGGAGACGCGTAGGGCTGGTTACTGATTTCATACCGATTGATATGAAAACGTGAAGCTCCTCTTCTTCAGGTTTTGCTTTTTTTTTTTTTTCCTTTCTTTTTTTTTTTTTTTTTTCTGTTGGAAAAACTTAGATAATCCCATGCGATAAAGTGAGAAATGTGAAATTTTTGAATATTTGAATGGGTTCTTATGAAAAGATACATGAACCAGAGAATTAAAGCAAATACAATAATATATGAATAATCTTGAGAGACAATGAGAATTAAAGGAGATATCCTAATTATCTTTAATGTACATCAAAGAAATATCCAAGTTATCTCTAATGTCCCCTCAACTCAAGTTGGAGAAAGCAATTGGAGTTTTAAGAATAGATCCAATAAAAGAAGAAAACACCTACTAGTTCACCGAAGCAATGACGTGGCTATTGTAGGGGCGAGCACCATTCAGGTCGGTTTTGGGCGATTCCCGTATGAACCGGTCTGGTTCCTAATTCCTAAAATTGGAACCAATTGGAACCAATGTGATTTCAGGATGGAGTCAAACTGAACCAAGACTATTGAATACCTTAACTTATTTCTTCTTTTTTATTCAACAATCCTGAAAATATTATAATAAACCGTAAAGTATATATATATATATATATATATATATATATATATATATATAATCCCACTAGTTGATGTAGGATCTCACACTTGGGCTTTATTTTTCTTTTCTTTTTTTGTTAACTTTTAGTCATCCTAAAACGTGTCCCACATTTAATTTGTGAGGAAAAGACATGCCGCCTTTTTTTATTCTTAAATTATTCAAAGAACAAAAGGTGGACGGCTGTGTTTTGTCCCGTTTCTAAAAAAAAAACACGTTGCGTCAAACCAATCCTTATTGATTTGACTTTCGTTTCCAAAATTTTGGAATCAAGAGCTGTCAAGTTGATTCCCGATTCAAAGCTAAGTACCAGCCTACCTTGGAATTAGTCAACTCTACATTGTTGTATGTTGTTTTGTAAATTATGCACATCGGCACACTAATAGAGATATTAGTAGTTATCAAAAAAGATATGAGATACGAGGATGCTTAGGGCGTGCATTCAATTACAAAAAAGTCATGAATTTATTGTATAGGTGGCAATTTAGTCCTAAGTTTTTTAATTTGGCCAATTAAGTCCCAAAACTTTTAATGATTGGTCACTATAGTTTTTTCGATCAAATTTCGCTGGCAATGCACCAACAACGCGGATGTGGAGAATTTTTTTTTTTAATTCTAAAAATGAAATTTGGCTTATTTTATTTTATTTTGTTTCTTTCCAATTTTTCCTGTTTCCCTTTACCAGTTGCTGGGGCCTCAACAATCCTCCGCCAACCAGAAGTGAAGGTCGCCCTTGTTGGCCTTTGGTGAGGATAGCTTGGCCAAATTTGGCTAAGGCAACCTCAGCGAAGGCAGCCTTTGTCAGTCCTCACCTGTGAAAGGGCAACTAGCTAAGGAAATTAGGGAAAAAAGAAAAAAGAATAAAACTCAGAAAATTAAAATAATTGCAAAAATTATCTATATTAGTGGCCGGTTGTTCCACGGAGAACAGTTGGCATTGATTGGACCGTTATATTAGCAATTTCCCTTACAAAATTAGTTGAAATTATTATATTGGTAAATTATAAAAAAATATGATTAAATTAGCCAAATTAAAATGATTATGATTGAATTGATATTTGTACAATAAATTCATGACCCTTTTTTTTTTTTAATTATCTCAATTTCATGCTTCCGACATGCTACATCATGCAATTGTTCTGGTTTCAATAAAACGTCTAGAGAGTACTTCAGACCCATCCTAAGCACAAATTATTTGGAAGTGTATATTGTTAAGTGTTTTGAAAAGAAAAATAGAGTTGAATATGATGTAGTTATGTTGTAAAATCGTTATATACTTGGATTTTTCCAAAAAAAAAAAAAAAAAAAAAAAAAAATTGATTCCCCCGAAAAAGGAACAAAGATTATGTGCAAAACTTGAAAATCAATAGTTAAAAAGAGGAACCATGTGAGTCGAATTATTTAAGAAATGGACTCAATTTGATGTAACAAGGGCAAGATAAAATGAAGTTTAGAATTTATGAGAGATTTTGGGATCATTGAAATGTTCACATCGCTAAACAATGAATTTTATATATTCTTTATATACATATGCTCTCCCTCTATGTAAAAGTTTAAGATTTTGGTTGAACTTTCTAACGTAATATTAGAGCCAAATGTTATTCCTTTCACGTGAGCCGCTCATAATCTAGCTTGCACATAAGATTGAATGTTGAGATATTTTTTATCGCTTGACAATAGGCTTTATATGCTCTTTAAACATTTGATTTCCCTTCACTTAATAGTTTAAGTTTTTTTATTGGACATTTTAACATGGTACTAGAGTCAAGGGATATCCACCCGTTAATCAAATTCAATGCACTACTCCTAATCGCACTTGCGTGTAGGTCTTAACAATCGATCTTATATGCTTTTGATATGCAGTTGGTCTCCCTCCACTTAATAGTTTAAACCATTAAGTTAAATTTTATAATATGGTATCGAAGTCAAGCGATATTCCTTTCACGTGTGTGTTCACCCCGTTAATCAAATTCCATGTGCCACTCGTAACCTAGCTTGCATGTGAGATGGTGTGTCAAAAAATCTTACATCATTTGATAGTGGGTCTTATATACTCTTTATTGTTGTCTCACTCCATCTAGTTACTTAAGCATTTGGGTTGAACTTTTTTGACATGGTATTATAGGCAAGTGCTATCCCTTTCGCATTGTGTGTCCACCCCACTAATCAAATTCATGTGCCACTTCTAATTAGGCTTGCACGTGAGAGGAGATGTTGAAATATCTTGCGTTGCTTGATAACTAGTTTTATATGCTCTTTATAAACACATTGTTTCCCTCCAACTAATGACTTAATTTTATTTGTTTAACTTTCTAATAGGGATAATATGATTTTTCCTAATTAAGATTTGCAAAAAGTGTCAATTTTATCCTTTTTTAACAATGAAATGTCATGATTAATTCATAAGTTATCGCAAACAAAAATATTATACAAAGAAATTTTTCTGCAAAAATTCAATCTGGCCGAAGGTCAATTTAGATTTTCTTTGCAACATCAAGAGAATATGAGCGAATAAATGTCCTCTTTCTAAGATTATCTCTTGAAAAGCAGCCTTTAATTGTTTTTTACTATCCCTTGTTTTGGTTCTGCGGGCCTTCTTTCAACCTCTCTCTCTTTTTTTTTTTTTTAAGAAAAAAGTTATTTCATCCAATGTAAACTTCACGTTCACTTAAATAAGCTATTAAAAACAACTCGCATGTGTTAAAAACGTACATCACAGCATGTTTTGCTAGCTTATAAGGATGATGTGTACATATATTTAAATTAGTGATCAGGGATAAAAATAGGAATTGTTATAAAAAAAATCTTAATTCTATATTACACATTTCAATTCAGTCACAAACATTTTAATTTGACCAATTTAATTTTAAATATTTTGATAATTTACTAATGTAGTTATTCCGACTAATTTTAACTAATAATTATTTAAGTGGACACTAGCCGTCCCAAGTGAAATGAACAATTTTACAATTTTTTATAAATTTTCATTTTTTTATCATTTTTTTCTTTTCTTTTGTATCTTTTTTAATTATGGGCCGACGAGGGTCGCTGACTGACCCTTGATGGCACTAGTCTAATGAGGTTATGACAGATCGAGCCAGCATCCTACAAAACTGTTCCGAGAGCTAGAGTAGTGAAATTTTTCAATCCCAACAGAATCTATCGATATGGTGTTCCTCACGAAATCATCACAGATAATGCGTCAAACCTGGACAATGCCATGATGGACAGAGTTTGTCAACAATTCAAGATCACTCATTGCCTGCCCCTAGGAGACCTAAGACGAATGACACATTCGTTATGACCGATGAGGCTATAGACGGCGAAGGGAAATTTTTTTTTTAAAAAAAAAAAAGAGTAAAAAATAGAAATAAAAAAAGTAAAAAAAATCAAAAATTTAGGGGAAAAAAAAAACTTCTCCACGTTAGTGTTGGCCGACATGCCACATGGAACAACTAGTGTCAATATTAGCTATTTTTAGCCAAAATTGACAAATCTCAAATTATGTAAGACGAAATTGGTCAAGTTAGAAGTTTTAAGACTAAATTAGCATCTATATAGTACGTTTATAATTTTTCCATCGAGAACATGCTTTGAACTAGTTTTGAATTAGGGTCATGATCGTCAGATCCAATAGGTCTCATTCGTTGTAAGGCCCCAATACAATTTAGTACATATAACACATTCATTGAGTACTTGCTCGTTGTAGATGTAACAGTCCAAAGTTAGAAACTTTAATTCAAAAGTTCAAATTTATAGATGAAGGATGACTGCATGAATACAAATCTTGTTAAAATCCCATAAATAAAGGACATGTGACACGTTAATTAACATGGATAATTACTTGAAATCTTAAATTGATGGGAAAAATTAAGGAAGTGATATTGGGAACAGTTTGCTTGCAACTTCTTCAAAAAGATGTTTAAGAATTAAGACTGTGCTTTTTTGCCAAAACTCTAGATTTAGGATCAATGAAACTTTGCTAGCCTCAGCAAAATGAGAGGGGCACTTTGTATTTTCGCAGCCATATTCATCACTTTTCATTTTCCCGATCGATTTAACTATTTATATTATCACTTGTGTTTCTTGTAGTAGTTAGACGCACCACCATCAATCCGTTCATATAATCTTGACGTCAATGGAGTCCCCCAAGCATGAGTTAATCGCATCTAATAATCCAACTTTTCAATCATCCTTACTAAATTTGTTATGATATACAAAATCAGTAAATCAAGCAAATAGAAATATTACCTAGAAATTCATGAAAATATCTCTAAATCTCATGAACCGATTAAATTCAAACCTTTTATTTTGGTGGATAGTGACCCTCGAACAAAAACAATTTATGTATAGTTTGTGGGAGCCGAACAAGTGATCTCCACTCTCTAGTTCATAAGCTGAAAATCCCACGGCACCTCAACCAACCGTGCTAATCATGGGGATTGAAAAGTAACAATTCTTTTTCTCCATTAGAAAGGACAAATTACTAGCAATGAAATTTAAGAATTGACTTTGTGAGGACCAACAAAATTCATGCATCATCATCATTCGCCATCTCTACAATCATAATGTTATGTATACCTCAACATTCTCTCAATGTATAATAAATAAATAAATAAACTCAAAGTACGAGGTTATATACCTCTTAAATAACTTGAAGTGAGCATTTCGCACAAGATATATGTCTAACCCCAAAAAACCCGACCCGAATCTGGCCCAGCCATTGCCCGGCCCACGGTATACTGGGCTAGGCCCAAAAAGAACAGTCCCGACAAACAAAGCGACCAGTTCCGAGGTGAGCTGAGAAACCTCGTCTCTTTCCCGATCTTCATCGTCTTCCTCGACCGGAAAATGGCGGAGAAATTCAAGACCCTGGAAATCGTCCGAGCCAGCCCCGGCTCCGCCGTCTTCCACCTCCGCCTCAACCGCCCTTCCTCCCGCAACGCCCTCTCCCTCGACTCCTTCGCCGAGCTCCCCCTCGCCCTCTCCTCCCTCGACCGCAACCCCGACGCCCTCGTCCTCGTCCTCTCCGGCGCCGGCCACCACTTTTGCTCCGGCATCGACCTCACCGCCCTCGACTCCTCCCCCCCACCCGGCGACCGCGGCCGCGCCGGGGAGAGGCTCCGCCGGCACATCAAGTACCTGCAGGACGCGGTGACGGCCATCGAGCGGTGCCGCAAGCCGGTGATCGCCGCCGTCCACGGGGCGTGCATCGGGGGCGGCGTCGACGTCGCCACCGCGTGCGACGTGAGGTACTGCACGGAGGACGCGTATTTCTCGGTGAAGGAGGTCGACCTGGCGATCACCGCCGACCTCGGGACGCTGCAGAGGTTGCCGAGCATCGTGGGGTACGGCAACGCGATGGAGCTGGCCTTGACGGGTCGGAGGGTGTCGGTTCGGAGGCGAAGGAGCTGGGGCTGGTTTCTCGGGTTTTCGGGTCAAAGCGCGAATTGGATGATAGAGTGAGAGTCGTCGCTGAGGGTAAGCAGTTTCAGATTCTAGTATCTTGGTTCCGCAAAGCGAATAAAGTTGTCTTTTTGCTGGAATGTAATTCATATGCTGAAATGCCATATGCAGCGTTCACTGATTGCATTAGTCATTATTGTATAGGACATTGAATTATTCCTATCAGAGTTATATAGACCGATCCCGGTTTCATGGTTGAGCATTTCGGTGGGAATTGTAAGTTAGGCTGAGTCTTGGATGTTTTGGTTATTAGAAACATTATTTGCTGGGTTCGATTCGGATTAGATTGGATGCATTCTTCCGCGAACTCGCCGCTGCTACCAAGAACTTTAGGCCGGAATGTTTCTTGGGGGAAAGAGGATTTGGGGGTGTATACAAAGGGAAACTCGAGACCGCTGGACAGGTTGATAATGTGCTCACTTCTATCATGTATATGGCATTTCTATGGTTGCGTTTTTAGTAAATTAAAACCTGCATCAGCTAGTTGTCCCTTTCCAGGCTTTAGTTTTTGGTCCATGAACTGACCCTTTTACCTGAGGTCGCAAAGCTACATTTAGCTAGAACCTGTGATATCCTAAAGTGGCCTTTCTAGATCATATAACACGTAGAAAAGGTTGGAATTCATAGAAAATTATACTGTTAAATTCGATTTCCATTCCAACCTTAGTCGCATTTCTTACCAACTAATCAACAGTCAATGGGAACAATAGTTATTGACCATCCAAAATAAATAAAAAAAGAACTCATTCCTGTAGGTTAGATCCAATTGAACTGTACTTATTGGTGGAGATTACTCTTTACTTAAATGATTTTAACTTCTTCTTCTTCTTCTTCTTCTTCTTCTTCCTCTTCTTTTTTTCTCTATTTTTTTAAAAGACCATGGTTGACGTTTGAATCAGTTGAGCAGTGTATTTTTGAAAATCATGTCAATCCCTCGGCAAGTGAAGCTAACACTTTTAGTGTGTTTGCCTCCAGTTTAATGGAACTTTGTTTAGCCGCTTTTTCTTTCGTTGAAAGGCTTTGTTGGCATTCATTTCTTAGGCAAATAAATTCGGAGCTAAAGTATGTTCACAAGCTGTGAACAGTGCAATCAATCCTTAAAATTTTTCTGCTAAATCAGAAGGGTCTTAAGTTGGTGCAGCAGATCTTTTAATTGGAAAAACTTGGCGTAATTTTTTTTGTGAGTTTGCATGTTGGCTTTTTCGATGACATCTTAAGAGCTTCAACTTTCTCGCATCTGTCTCACAATTGTCAAGAATTTTGAAATTATCAGATTGACATTGTACATAAAATTTCTGCCCAGGATAAATCATGTAACCAAATTGAAGATTCAGATGCTGTCAGACAAGTACTGTGTAAACCATATTTTGGCTGGCTGTGGTTCTGTTCCATTAAATTCTCATATCTTGTGGAGCTACTCATGACTTTCTTGTACGTGCTGTGATACATAGTTCGTACTTTGACCTTAGTCATTTGTAGGTTGTTGCAGTTAAACAACTGGATAGGAATGGTCTCCAGTGTAACCGTGAATTTCTGGTGGAGGTTCTGATGCTGAGCCTTGTGCATCACCCTAATCTCGTGAGTCTGATTGGTTACTGTGCTGATGGCGATCAACGGCTTCTTGTCTATGAATTCATGCCCTTTGGATCATTGGAAGATCATCTTTTCGGTAACGCTGATTATCCTTAATGAAAGTTTTTTTTTTTTTTTCCTATAATTCATCTAGGTAATCCAGTATATATTTCTTTGCACCTTTCTAGAACTCTGGCTTGAAGTGGCGTAGCATTGAAAGTGTGAACTTGAATTTTATTGCATTCTAACGAGAAGATATAGATTTGATACTATAATTTTTATTATGTTGACATGTGTTCACATTCTCGCTCAATTATGTGAAAATCAGCTCTTTGTAATAGGCAACTGATATTAGCATTATGCTATTGGTACAGATCTTCCATTGGATAAGGAACTGCTAGATTGGAACACCAGAATGACGATAGCAGCTGGTGCAGCCAAAGGTTTAGAGTACCTTCATGATAAAGCAAATCCCCCAGTTATTTATAGAGATTACAAGTCATCCAATATATTACTGGATGAAGGGTTCCATCCCAAGCTCTCCGATTTTGGTCTCGCGAAGCTTGGTCCTGTTGGAGACGAATCACACGTTTCCACAAGGGTCATGGGCACTCAGGGATATTGTGCTCCGGAGTTTGCAATGACGGGACAATTAACCGTTAAATCTGACGTTTATAGTTTTGGGGTAGTCTTCTTAGAGCTGATCACGGGACGAAAAGCCATCGACAGCTCCCGTCCGCATGGGGAACAGAACCTTGTGACATGGGTAATTCTAGTTTAACTTATGTCTCGGTTGCATGACCATGAATTCCATCTTAATTGGACTACTTCTGCTTTGTTAACCTATAAGGCAATGTCTTAGAATAAGTTAGTGAGTATTTAATGTTCTTGAAGAATTTCTTCACGGATGAAAATGAAAACAAGTTTTAAGCTATTCTTCCTTTTAGAAGTACATATAGATGCTTTTGGAATGGAAAGAGTTTTCAAAGTGAAGCGTTCTGTTACTACATAGTTTTAATTGAATAGCAACGCAGCTGAACAGATAGGAAAACAAAGCGATTGCAAGTTAAAGTCCCTTTTTGATGCTTTCAGAGCTGGGCTTTATTGCGAGGTCTATGTCAGGCACTTGCTGTGGCATCCATGTGTATACAAGAGCAGGCGGCTGCACGTCCTCTAATCGGGGACGTGGTGACGGCTCTTTCTTACCTAGCGAACCAGGCGTATGATCCCAACATAGCTTCTAATTATGGGAACAAAGGATCCGGCGTTGATGAGAGAGGCAGCAAGATTTTGAGGAACGAGGATGCCGGAGGTTCCGGGCGCAGCAGGTGGGATTCGAGGGGTCCAAGAAGGACAATTCTCCAAAGGACGGTAAGTTGTTAAATAGGGGCTTGAATAGAGAAAGGGCTGTTGCGGAGGCGAAGATGTGGGGAGAGAATTGGTGAGAGAAAAGACAGCAGAGCGCTCAAGGCAGTTTCAATGGATCTAATGGCCGGTTGTCTTGATCAACAATTTCTCGCTTCGTTTCCTCCTTGAGCCTCCCCTTGGCTTGCTTTCTGTGAACTTATACGAAGCAAACGCAGGGCATTCATGTCGTGTCGTGCATATTCCATTTTGTCGAAGGGAAATGAGCGGAGAGATTGTGGTTGAATTAGGAGGACTTGGTCCCTGCTACTCTAACTCGGCTCTTTTTCGGGTCTAATCTCTCCATTCTCTGTTTATACTTTCTTGAAATTTGGAGGAAGAGGGAGTTGGGTGTACATCATTGCTAGAACAGCATTATAGATAAGAGAATCCAAAGGAAGAGGGAGATTGTCTTGTAATGCTTGTGCTGAATCTTGTAAGTCTATTCTGAGCAGGATTTGGCTGCATATTCTAACTCTAGTTTTAAGCAGCATCTGATCTACTGAATTGCCGTGCGGTTGGTAGTGTGGGGAGAGAACAATTCAAAGTGTCCGGAAAGAACAATTCTCCAGGGGACATGAATAGAGGAAGGGCCGTCACCGAGGCGAAAGTGTGGGGAGAGAATTGGCGAGGTAGAACGCTCAAGGTAGTTTCAATGGATCTAATGGCATGTTGTCTTGATCGAGAATTTCCTGCTTCGTTCGCTCCTTGAGCCTCTTCGCTTGCTTTCTGTGAACCATACGAAGCAAAACAGGGCATTCATGTTGTGTCGCACATATTCCATTCTGCCGAACAGAATGAGTGGAGAGATTGTGGTCGAATTAGTAAGAATCGGTCCCCACTGCCTTAACTCGCACGCACGAGAGAGAGAGAGATATTAGGCAATTCAGCACGAGCATCATCGAATATACTAGTAATTAACTTGTTCATTAATCAGAACACGGAATAATGAATACACTTCTGAGATATTGTCAGAGCACTATCTTGTTCATACAATTGTACACCAACCGAACACCGATAGAGAGAGAGAGATCGATGGAGCAAGTAGGATCGTCATGGAGAGGAGGATAGACCGAGGCAACCTTCACATTCTTAAATAAAGCCCCGCTCGATGATAAGTTGGGCTTGAGCCAACTTAACTTGGCTGATCAGACCCCGGGTCATCGCCGGAAACTACCACTTCCACGGCACGGGCTTCACCGCCGTTGACGGGGTGGACTTCAGAGGCTCCTCCTGAGGGGGGTCGAACACCGGGTTGCGGGAGTTTCTTGTCCTTGATGA
This sequence comes from Eucalyptus curtisii, assembly GCA_017140595.1. NCBI lineage: Eukaryota > Viridiplantae > Streptophyta > Magnoliopsida > Myrtales > Myrtaceae > Eucalyptus > Eucalyptus curtisii. The sequence goes on along the minus strand of CM029501.1, from coordinate 39,745,495 downwards.
TGATGATCTTTTTGTTTCTGTAGTATCCGTACAAGACCATCTGAGACAGTCCCAAGACAAAGCCCATGATGTTCGGTATCTGCATGTCAAGGTCAAGAATATTCTTTAAGTTCGGCCGTCAGGATCGATATACTTGATGAAGTGTATTCGCATTCATCACATAATTTTCATCCGTAACAATTATAAAGATATTGGATTTATGTGTTTACATCGATTGACCATTTGAGAATCTAAGATTTCACATCAATTTTTTTTTCCCAAAGTTATGTACTTAAGTTTTGTTAAATATTCTCACGTCAGTCCATTTTTCAAATGTAAAGTTTTCGACCCTCCAATAATCATAATCATTAATAACGTATCCCACTCGGTCGATATTATTTAATCTTTTTTTATTTCCAAAAAAAGATATTATGAACTCAATGCAAGAAATGATATAAGGGTATAATATGAAGAAAAAAAACCGAAAATTATCACCATGCTAAATAATTACATAAATTCATCCTACCCTAACAACTTGAAGAGTAAAGTCTAATCACACAAAATGTATACAGATGTCTATGGACATGGGACCCGCATATGCTCTTATTAGCTTTTCTTGAGAATTTAATTAGTCTTATTAGCCCATTAATGACGTGCCAACGCAACATGTTATCTATCAAATGCAGCTGAACCCAAAAGTGATGCTGAACAGATATTTGGAACTATATTACCCCAATGCACATTACGACAGAACATGCACTTTAAATACGAAGTAAAGTGATCCTTAACGTTTTTAAATTAAATTTTTCGAAGATGGGGATCCCTTACCATAATGCACCAGTCCTTTTGGAAGAAACCGTAGCCGAACCACATGATGGCACTCAACGTTAGAAAGAACGACAGAGAGAAGGGCATGAACTCCACGCTCTTCGTTCGCACAACTCGTGCCTAAGAAGATAATAGGTAAAAAAACAAGAAGATTAAAATGCGTTTTCCGTGGTTAGATATGAGAATTTGGAAAAAGAAATATTGGATTTTTTAAGTGCGCACCACAATGCCTAACGGCGCTGCAAAGACGCTCACGGAAATCGTTGTGCAGATCCATCCGAACACCGTGGTGCGTGCATCACCGTTTGGAATGAAGTGCATGATGAGAATTAGGAGAGAGAACAATCCCACGTTCATCAGAACAAAGAGCTTGATCGTGGAATTCTGCAGTAATCAAAATCATTAAGTTAGATAGAACAAACACAGGATAGTTAGAGATATAGGGGAAAAAGAGAGCTTTTAGATAGCAAGGATGGAGAGCGCAAAACATGTTCGGTTAACCCAAACAGTTGTAAACTCCCACCGGGATTTATTGTGTTCTTAAAATTTCAGTTCTTTTCCTGTCAAACGTATTTTCTTTCATTGTATACATCACGTGAATCGCCAAAGAAAGTTTCCTAACAAGCCCTTTGGTTCATTGTGATCGGAATATGAGCGTTGCATCGTCTAATGATCAATACGTACCCTGGCAGCTCTCGAGCGCAAAAGCAATGTAGATGGCGATGTACACCATCTCTATGACGCATCCGAAGGAGTTAATGGTGATGAGAGGGAAGGAGTGTCCTTTGAGGAATGCGTAGTAAAGCCAGAGCATGGAGCTGAATAGAGCGACCAAATACGGTATTGATTGGAAATCCTCAGTCTTTTTGTTCCTGTAGATTCTGTAAAATGTCGGCCTGCAACGGGAGAAGAGAAAAAATCAGGAGTTATTGTATCGGGATCAAATAAAATAAGACTATCTTCATCCTAGTGAAGGAAAAGAACTTCAAAGAAAAAAATGATTACTTACACTGGAGCCAAGAAGACGAAGAACGAGACAATGTTTCCTATCATCGATTGCAGAAGAAAAGCACAAACGTTAGATTATTCTGTGCAAGCGCGGTGCAGATGAAAATGCTCTTTTTGCTAGGGTCAAAATTAAAAAAGAAGAAAAACAACCTCGGTCATTTACTAATCTAAGTGCTGAGCACATACGGCGTGGTTGAACAGAACTCAAACTAAATCATGTTGCATGTCGTTGTATAACCTTTGTATACACACGATATAGCCAAAAGATTAAAAGAATGAATTCCCATGAAATGCAAACCGACTCGAGACAATATAAATCCCACGTTAGTTGCAACAACTTGAAGACGGACCCATAAGTTTACGACAGATACTAGGGTACCGGCTTCAGTTTCTAAAAGTGCGCTAGAGTGAAAACAAAAATCGTTGGAGGAAATGGCCAAAAGGGTTGTGAAAAAGTTGGCAAAAGTCCAAGAGACTGAAAAGGTTGCCGGAGGTTTGATTTTGAGCGGGGTTTGTATCATCAAAAGAGATAAAAACTCCATGTGAAGAGTGGTGTCAAGATTAGTGCAAGGGGAAAAAATTTCTCATTTTCTTTTTGATCTTTTTTGTTGCTTTACGTGTGTTTTGCAACTGATAGAAAGAGAAAGAGTGAGGTTTTGGAAGAAAGAGTTGCCAAACGAAAAGAAGAAGAAAAGAAGAGAATGACCTGCTATTAATCATGCTAAAGATAATAAATATGAACGATTCATCAAGCGGAAAAAATAAATGCATGTAGACCATATGAAGATGGATGGAGGAAAGCGGGATGAAAGGAAATGACGCAAGCAAGCAGCATTATTGCGAAGAAGAAGAAGCAAATGGAGATGAAGGGCGAACAGCTTCTGTTTCTTCCTTCTTTACCTAGGATACCAAAAGTGATGGTCCCGGGATGGTGGTGATCAAAGAAGGCCATTTTTCACCTCCGACCGTGAGAAATGCTCTCCTCTCTCTAAGGCAAAGACCAAGAAAAGAAAGCAGGGTTTGCAGAGAAACCCTGGCTCTCCCTCTCTCCCTCCCTCTCCCACTAACTTTCTATGAAAATCATGCAAGGGATGGCTCGGCTTTATATACACACAATGTTGCATCCCACTAAGCACAGGAGAAAAATGGGGGTTGCCGTGTGTGTATGCGCGCTAGAGAGAGAGAAAATATGCATATTAAATTCATAGTGCTCGCATGACAAGTAGAGCACTAGTGGGTAGCGTACACAAAATCATTCTCTCCTCCACAGCAGCACCAGCCCCTCCTTCCCTCCTCCTCGTCGCCTCACGTGCCTCCCTCCTCGCGTGCCCGTACAGACTCCTCGGCCACCATGTCGGGGTCGAAAGTCATGCGGACGCAACTGGCCGTACCTCCCCTCAGTTATGGCCCTCTGGGGCGGCGGCGGCACGCGCCCCCAGGCGAGAGTGGTGATTGGGGCGCGAAGCATTGTTACGTTACTCCCCCACCGCAAAGCTGTCCCCCGCGTAATGCTTCGTTCACGTGACTTCCGAAAATTACACTTTCGTTCCGTGGTTTTTTCATTGTCTTTTAGCCGTTTTTTCATTCGCATGGTGGTGGAGGAGGGTCGAGATAAGATATTTTCTCATGCAACATTCATTCACCCCCGTGGTTTCTCCTTCTTTTACCATATCGTGCGGTTGCTTGGCGTACGCATCGCGTTGACAACATGAGGATTTTCACAAAAGCGGTGGTTTCGCGAAACGTGAGCTGATGCGCTTGCTTATGGTGTCCTCCTACCAAATTGTGTGAAGCTTCAATATAGTTCCGGACGCGACGACGCGAAAACCTCGGCATTTTTGCGGAATTCCCGAACCGAGTGTCACCCCCAAAAGTAGTCCGGATTCAATGCGGTTTTTCGGCGATGGAAAAGTTGGTGAGCTGTGAAGTGATCGATCGTATGGTACGATACTATTATTGCTTATTGGACTAGTGACTATGGACTAAAAGTTTTCGAGTTCTAGCTTCCCTAATTACGGTGGCTTTGCTGTGTAAATGGCAAGACTATAGCATGACTTTTCATGGCTGCGAACTTCCATTACTGTTTGCAAATAAAGTGTGAAAGGGACTCTCGAGAACTTAGGTTACGTGTCGAATTTTGGAGGCCCCATGAAGGCTGACGTTTTACTAACAAAAACTATTAAATTCCAATGATTAACATTCAATCAGAACATGATACAATGTTGGGGTGGATCCGGAACGAGCAGAAGATTGAACACCTGGAAATAGTTTTGTGATTTGCTGTAGTTTGCCCCAAAACCATAATTGATATCGAGTGAGTTCTAGCGCACAAATGTGTAAACGTAACCCAATCCCTTGAAGGCTTTCAATCATAGGAAAACCTAGAATAGGTGGCCTTGTTCATCGTATCGTCATGATTGGCAAGGAGAGAGGGAGACCCCATTTAGCTATTTAAGGGTGATATGTTTCTTTATGTTGCCCGATGGAGAACGCATGTCCCTGTCAATACTAATAGAATAGGTTGATATCATAAAATGTGATAACGCTACATGTAAGTCGCGTAGAAAAATTGATGTCTTTAATATAATAATAAAATCCCGAAAGTCTAGTTTACAAATAATGTTTTTTTTTTAAATATTTTGCAATCTACCAGGTGTCCCTATAGAAGGTACAACGCTTTTCAGGGTAGAGGGTGCAAGGTACATCCTAAAGTCGAGCATGTGCTCACTGATTCTGAACTTTTGAAAGTCGGAACTTATCGTATGTCTTCCTCTAAAACGTATCCATGTTTGATTCCTTAAATTTCCCCGCATGTGCCCCGCCTTTACAGGTTTTTATTTTTCTTTTGGTCGAAAGCTTTACAGGTTTAAAAACCACAAAATAGTGTAATGGTTACCTCCCATGGCACGTAGGGCTGGGAATTCATATTCTTGTGTTATATGTCCGTGTCGACCACCCGTGTCCTTCCATGTCAATAACAAAAATTCTTCAATTTACTTTTAATGTCATGTTATGTCGGTTTCGAGTTAAGCCGCATCACGCCAAATTCCGATTTCTCATTGGTAAATTTATATTGCATCTAAGTCGTTTTCTCGTGTCATGTCAGGAAATATCACCTCTAATTATATGTGCTGGCTAATTTTAACCGGATCTATGTACTTGCTAATTATTGACGATGACTTGGAATGCACCTGTTTAGGAAATCAATGATAATCTCACGGGGTAATGGAAGGAGAGGGAAATGGCGAAATTTCTGCTAAAATTAGGGAGAGATGTTGACAGTAAGGAAGGGCCCTTTTGAGTCACAAGACCTTGCAAAAATCAATGAGGGAGGTGGAGTGATTATCCGGGTTGCGTACGAGAAGGGAGATATGATCAAATCGAAACCTGGCCATTCCAAATTATTCAGATCTCATTTCGTGCGTGGCACATAATGACTTATTGGGCATGTTTATCGTGAATCTGATGGGGGGTTTTAGGGTACTATTCCAGGTAAAATTCTTCATCAATCCCTTGACTCAATCTGGTCTGGAGAATCCTTAAAAGACTCTCTCTCTCTCTCTCTCTCTCTCTCTCTCTCTCTCTCTCTCTCTCTCTCTTGTCAACTGTGAAGACGCGTAGGGCTGGTTGCTGATTTCATACCGATTGATATGAAAACGTGACGCTCCTCTTCTTCAGGTTTTGCTTTTTTTTTTTTGGTTGGAAAAACCTAGATAACCCCACGCAATAACGTGAGAAATGTGAAATTTTTGAATATTTGAATGGGTTCTCATGAAAAGATACATGAACCGGAGAATTAAAGCAAATACAATAATATATGAATAATCTTGAGAGACAATGAGAATTAAAGGAAATATTCTAATTATCTTTAATATATCTTTGATACCTAAATTTTGGCGATCTAGTTATTTATTTATTGCATAGAAAATTAGGGGTTAATTTTATCCCTGAAAAATATTAATTGCATAGCATATAAATTTAGGTGCATTTATTTTTAATTTGCATTTTTTATGGTTATTGGACCGGTGGCGGATGTGTTCGAATTAGTGGTTTTGAGCTTTAATTTGATAGGCCGGACTAAGCCCACGGCGAGCGAATTGGCTCAAGCCCTTTTTTTATGATGATCGGAAAGTATCTCATGAAAATAAGAATTTGAAATTTTCCGAGATATGATGGAATTTTTTCGGATTGGGCAAGTGTAAATAGATATTGCGTTCGGAAAAGTGAATATTGCGTTTTAAAAAAAAAAGATCTTCGTAGATATCGATTTGGAAAAATTAAAAAACCCTAATCAATGGCCTATAAAAAAGTAAAAACGCATAGGGTTTTCGGGGCCACACAAAAAAACACACGGCCACAAAAAAAGAGAACTCACGTTCTCCACGGTGAGGGTCGGCAAATCAGAAATCTCAAAGCATATTGAGAGAAAACACGTTGAGAAGAGAGAGAGGAGCCTCGTGGCCGAACACCCTCGGCTGTGCGACCCTTGCGTCCACGATGCAACTCGACGACCCAGTTGTGTCACCGATCCACCTATTGCTCAGGGGCTGCACCACGATGACAATCTATTACCGCCATCGCTATTCTTCACCAAGCTGCAGAATTGTTCCTTTTTTTTTTATTTTTTTTGCAGGTGAGTGACGCCGAGCACACCCACGGGCGAGAATCACCAAGCCAGTCCCACCAAACCTAGAGTCCACGGTCAAAAGGTTGTTGAAATTTTGGTGAAATAAGTAAAAGAGGGGAATTTGTCTTCTTTTGGGTTGTCCAAAAGTGAGATTGACGTGTGGATTTTTATGAGTTTATTTCATGCAAGCAAAGGGATATTTCTTGGGCGAGGATAACGTGAAGAGTTTGGTCCGTGGCGTCATACAAATTTTGGAAAATAAATAGTCAATGCTTCCTTGTCGAGAAGTTGTCACCACCTAGAACCTGCAGTTCCCAGTTTACATCGCGCGTCGATCTGTCTTTGCAGTTGTCGATCTTTTGCTAGGTTGTGGAGTTGTTCCTCTGTTTTGCAGGTTATCTATCACTGACGAACCACTCCAAGACTCCCGAGCCGTGAGTCCCTATGTGATCTCACTGATCATCCATGAACCATCACCGTTGACACTGCCAAGCACCACCACACACCGCTAGTCACCCATTGAGCGGATTCCGTTCGTTTCGAATTTGGCAATATTACATGTGAAATTAGGTAATTATCTTATCTAAATTTGATTTAGATATTTTATTGCCTAATACATGCAATTACTATTTATTGCCTAATCTGCAACCACACGTCAATTTTTTATTTCATATATAAGGCTTTAGATGGAATAATTTATCACGCGGGAATAGAATTGATATCTTGATCTTTAAGGCTTAAGATCAATTTATCGATTTTATTAACGAAAAAATCAGGTTTGATTAGATATCGTTTCCAAATTCGAACAATGGATAATATCTTTGATGATCGTGAATGATTTGGTGCTTATCTTTTAATTGTTTTGTTTATCCTAAAAATACAAAAAAAAAAATTGCATTTGCATTTCATGTAGATTAGAATTGATTTCCTAGATAGAATTGCATGATAGAATAGTTAGATTATTTTCTAATTATATTAAAATGCTTGTTTAGATGGTATCTAGGTTAGGTAATATCTTTGAATTAAATTGCATGTCGACATAAATTTCTAAATTAAGATAGGATTCATATTAATCTATTTCCTAACTTAAAATAGATAATATCTCACTTTAGTTAGATTTTTATTTTTAGCAATTTTTAATTACGAACTTTTATAGAAAAAATACAAAAAAATCATGTGCATGTCATATAGAATTAGGTTCATGAAATGCATGTCATTTAGTATTTGTTGTTATGTCCATTTAATTAGAAATTGCCCATCATTAGAATTAGGTCATTTGATTAGATTGCATTGCATATAGCTTAGATTTCATTAAACAAGAGAAAATCCTAAAAATTTGGAGTGACTGCGTGTTAATTAGAAATCACATCTAGGGTTGTCGATGTGAATTTTGATCTAACATTGCAGATGCTTTCGATGCCATGAGGTAAGTGCTGCAATTTATTCACGGCTTTTTCTGGATGTTAAATTGGTTGTTTACGCACCCGCATGATCACCTCACATGTTAGGGAGGTAAATTAAAATCAATTTATGTTGTTTGCAAAATATTTTTTTCGAAATAAAAGAGAAAGGTACTGAAAGGACATTAGAAAAGTCTAGTGTAACCAAATCCCTGTACCCAAAGTCTCTGGTTCGTAAAAGTAAAATAACTCTCCTATTATTTTACTTAGATGTCTAATTGACCTATCGTAAACTGATTAGTGACGACTCACTTTTGCACGCTAAATATTTGAACCTGAGTCGTGATTTGGTATGGGCTTGGGAGAGCCCGAGCTAAGTTAGACTTAGTAGTCCATTAGCCTAATCCTAAGTGGTGCACCCGAAAATTAGGTCGTGACTCCGCTGGGGACTTGAGTTAAAACTCTTAGTGGACTTAGGCTAATTTTCTCTTATTTTGAAAAATATTTTTTTTTTTTTGGTAGCAATGATCCTAGGTACGTCCCTAACATTTGAAGTGTTAAATGTTCTTGCAGGATGGGAGGTATAAGAGGAAGTGTGTGCTAACCTTTGTTTTGTAGGGAGGTGTAGGAATTTATGGTTTACTTTCACATATGAAGTGTTGCTTGATATAAGCTGTTGTGCATGCCCTGCGTTTAGCACTACACTTTTGCACACACAACCCGCCGACTCGGGCCGCACTAGGATACTTAGGATGGTATTGAGTTGGATACGACTTCGACCACAAGGCCGCGTAGTAGAGGTTGCCCAACTCAATCCCGAAAGTTTCTTTCATGGTGTCAAGAATGTTTACCTCTCGCCCGCTAGACTGCGTCGTATTAGGGTATCATTCTTGACTGAGTCAGAGTTAAGAGGACTTGACTTAGTACGCGAGGCTGCGACTAGTCATCCCACCCTTTAAACTCCACTTTGCTAAGCCTGTCTAGAGTAGAAATCGAGCCTCACATTTCATGTGCTTGTCTATGTAATTGCCATTAATTTTCTTTGGTAAAGTAAGTCTTCTATCCCTATACTATGCAATTTACTTACTTTGTCATACTTTTGGTCTGTCCATGACAATCTAGGTTAGGCATTTAATCTAATTCCTTTATCAATTAGAAATGAAATGAGGAAATTGTTATGCAATGAATCATTTGAAAAAACTTTGGAGAATTTGTTTTCAATTCATGTCTTTATTGTTCTTATTAGAAATTTTCAAATTTTGGCCTTTCCTAATTCATCTCTAGGAAATTTGGTCCTTGCTAGGGTGTCTATTTTTTTCCCATCTTGTACAAACATTTCATGAATAAATGAAAAAAAATGAAAAAAATCGATTAGATCATTGTCATGGATTGACTCTCTATTTACACCTTATGCTTACGTGTTCTCGTTCATTTACATTAGGTGATTATGGAGCGATCTCACTCGCCCATCCGTACACGATCGAGAGCTAAAATGACAGATCAAAACGAGTGAGAAATTGCGACCCAAAGAAAGTCAAGAGGACTTTGGAACCATCCAATTTTCCTGAGGTAGCCGAATTTGATGCCATTATGAAGAGACTAGTGACATATCTGGAAGGAAGAATTTCTGACCTGGGGTTCGCATCACAAGATTAAGAGCATTACTTTCTTGGCCTGATGAGAAAGAATCTGAAAAAGGGCACATCGGAGTTTCAATGATAGATCAATTGGCCTAACTGTTACTCAACAAGTTTGAGAACACATTTCAAAAGACTTAATGAAATGAGGGGCGAGTAAAAGAGGACCATCATTCCCTAGTGGAAGAGGTACGTCTCGTCCTTGAACATAATTAATTTTGGGAAACGACACTCTGGTCTTTTCGTTGCAGATGACAAATTGGGGGCATGACAGATTTTGGAAGTGACCCGACTGAGATAAAATCTCCACCCAAACCAAAATGGATATTCCATTTGCATTTACTTTGATATTGCATAGTACCCTATTCATGCATGTTCTCCTGTGCAAGGGCAAAAACGGATTTTCAGTCTTGATTATCCAACGACATCTATTGCTGAGGCAATCCGTTTGTGGAGCAATCCCCTGAATGAATACTTTTAAGTGTGGAAAATTGTCTGTTTTGAAGTCACAAAAGTTTTTCATACTTAAAGTTGCTAGACTCTTTTGAAAAGAGAATTTCCATAGTGATTTTTTCTATTTAACTCACCAATTTCATGTGGAGATTTGTCAAGATGGACAATTCATTGGAGTGATATCAAAGGCTTAAGAATGTGAAATGAGACGTGTCAGGATGATGAAATGCAAGCCTTATCCTATACACAATCCTCTACTTATACATTTGTGAGATGAGTGTAGAAAGTTCCATATCTACAAGGTAAAAAATTCTTTCGCAAAAAGTACGATGACCGAAATGATGAGAGGCGGTTTATTTCTCTATCCCAAACACTACAAGTGATCCATTGCTTAACCCCTTTGAGTCCCATACACTTATGGAGATTTTATGTTCAAATTATCCCTGTCAAGAACCACCACACATCGGAGCAAATTGAAGGGTAAGATGGCATCATGAGATGAGGAAAATGGAAAGAATTTTTCTTGCTCTCACTTGCATCAATCTTCAAGTCGTGCTATTATATTGAATTCATGTGGTAATTTAAGTGCCTTAGAATGATGAAGAGCATTTCTTTCTCTATCATATACAGCTACATCCTTTGCATAGCCCACTTGAGCCTGCAATTTCATTTCTTTAAACCCAGTTGGTGATCATCTCCCACACTAGGGCAAGGCAAAAGGCAGATGAAGACTCTTGAAAAGTTTGAGTGTCATTCAGAGTGTAATTGCTTAACGCATGTATTGTGCGCAAGAATTGAAATCAAAAGAGAACTAAGGGGCATGAAAAAAGCAGTGTGCCTGGTAAAAGCAAGGCCAATGCCCATGAAAAAAGAAGTGAAGAAAAAATGAATGAAAATTAGAGGCTCGAAAAAGCGGTGTGCCTGGTAAAAGTAAGGCCGATGCCCATAGATGAAAAAAAGAGAGTCAAGATATATGACTATCAATTGCAAAAATTGAATCCCAATGGAGCAGTACTCAAAGAGTCAAGATCAATGGTGCATTTATAATGACAATCCCTAGTGAAGGAGAAGACCGGCTACAATGCCTAGATGATCATCAACTTTGACCTCTATACACATCTTTGAGCCTAACGATCATTTCGTTTCTCAAGCTAACAACCCAGCCTACATTACGTCCTTTGCAAAATCTCTTCTGATTAGGGCACTTGAATTAACGTAAGGGTTCACATGTTTTAAGCATCACTCGAAGAAATCCGAACAAGATTATTTATTTCTCATTTTGCAAAGTTCTTGACTTGTAAACCCAAAGATGACTACAGAATTGTTCTTTCAATTGCCTTGACTCAAAGAGTCCCTTTGTTAAGCCATTGACCAAGCACACATTATGGTCCATATTAAAGACCTCTCAAATTGGTAAGGTCGTAATAATTACGAGAATACTCGGACCCTTGTCGATATGATGATGGTGAGATGAAGTGATTCTCATAAAATAACCCTTCGAATGAGAGTGAGTGAAAGTCATTTCTAACTGAAAGTCTCTCATTTAATATTCTTAAGAAATCCATGTTATTGTCTTGAACGACAATTATCTCCTGTGGAAATTTGGGGTGATGCAAATATGGTAAAGTCATTATGCATAAATCTTGATTGAATTGATGAAAACCCACTGAACTTTGAAATGTGCATTCTAGAGTAGCTTAAATTGTCTACGTCTTTCATGAATGCATATCAGTTTTTGCTCTAATCATGTTTGACAAGTAATATTTCCTTGAAGACCGAGTAATACCCGACGTTCAAGTTGCTCCTTGAAGCCTCGAGATTCGGCGTGCTTTCGTAGCCCGAACCCCTTTTCACTAACCCGGCGTGCTTCCATAGCCCAGTGTCTTTTATATCAACCTGGCGTGCTTTTGTAGCCTAGGGTCCTTTTCATCGATCCGGCGTGCTTCCGTGGCCCGGAGTTCTTTTATATTGACCTAGCATGCTTTCGTAGCCAAGTGTTCATTTTCATTGACTCGGCGTGCTTCCGTAGCCCGATGTCCCTTTTAATAGACCCGGCGTGCTTCCATAGCCGGGAGTTCTTGACTTGGCGTGCTTCGTAGCCTAGAGTCATTTTCATTGACTCGGCGTGCTTCCGTAGCCCGATGTCCCTTTTAATAGACCTGGCGTGCTTCCGTAGCCCGAAGTTCCTGACCCGACGTGCTTTCGTAGCCCAGAGTCCTTCATATTGACCTGGCGTGCTTTCATAGCCTAGAGTCCCTTTTATCGAACCGGCGTGTTTCCGTAGCCCGGATTTCTTTTATCGACCTGGCGTGCTTTCGTAGCCCAGAGTCTTTTTTATCGACACTCGATTGAGCTGTCCCCTAAAGGTTTTTCTCTAGATTCAGTTTGATTAAGGCGACCGAAGAAAGGTTCGGGTCCTAGCCAAGCAAAACCTCATTTTAGGCGACCGTAGAATGGTACGGGTCTTGGAAAAGCAATTTCCCCATTCAGGCGACCGAAGAAAGGTACTGGTCCTGGAAAGTGATTTCCTATTTAGGCGATCGTAGAAAGGTACGGGTCCTGGAAAGTGAATCCCCGTTTAAGCGACCGTAGAAAGGTACGGATCCTGGAAAAGCAATTTCCCCATTTAGGCGACCGTAGAAAGGTACGGATCCTGGAAAGTCAATTTTTTCGTCAAGGCAACCGTAGAAAGGTACGGGTCCTAGACACAACCAAACACTGCCATACTAGGCAACTGTAGAATGGTACGGGTCCTAGGAAAGCAGTCTCCTTACTAACCCTCGTTAAGGCGACTGTAGAAAGGTACGGGTCCTATACATGTAACACCAACTATCTTGAATTATTCCACCCTTCTTGAAGGTAAATTATTCCAGGTATGTTCCTTTATCATTTGCATTAGCATTTCCATATATCATCAAAATGGAATTCATTTTCCATCAAAAAATCATTCATGGCATGTGCATAGTCAAAATTTAGGTCCCAATTTGTCTTTGAATGCAACCTCTACGAGCTCACCTTCAAAGAGGAGCAGCTGTTGACACCTAAATTTTGGCGATCTAGTTATTTATTTATTGCATAGAAAATTAGAGGTTAATTTTATCCCTGAAAAATATTAATTGCATAGCATATAAATTTAGGTGCATTTATTTTTAATTTGCATTTTTTGCATTTATTGGACCGGTGGCGGATGTGTTCGAATTAGTGGTTTTGAGCTTTAATTTGATAGGCCGGACTAAGCCCACGAAGCAAGCGAATTGGCCCAAGCCCTTTTTTTATGATGATCGGAAAGTATCTCATGAAAATAGGAATTTGAAATTTTCCGAGATATGATGGAATTTTTTCGGATTGGGCAAGTGTAAATAGATATTGCGTTCGGAAAAGTGAATATTGTGTTTAAAAAAAAAAAGATCTTCGTAGATATCGATTTGGAAAAATTAAAAAACCCTAATCAATGGCCTATAAAAAAGTAAAAACGCATAGGGTTTTCGGGGGGCCACACAATAGAAACACACGGCCACAAAAAAAGAGAACTCACGTTCTCCACGGTGAGGGTCGGCAAATCAGAAATCTCAAAGCATATTGAGAGAAAACACGTTGAGAAGAGAGAGAGAGCCTCATGGCCGAACACCCTCGGCTGTGCGACCCTTGCGTCCACGATGCAACTCGACGACCCAGTTGTGTCACCAATCCACCTATTGCTCAGGGGCTGCACCACGATGACAATCTATTACCGCCATCGCTATTCTTCACCAAGCTGCAGAATTGTTCCTTCTTTTTTTTTTTTTTTTTTGCAGGTGAGTGACGCCGAGCACACCCACGGGCGAGAATCACCAAGCCAGTCCCACCAAACCTAGAGTCCACGGTCAAAAGGTTGTTGAAATTTTGGTGAAATAAGTAAAAGAGGGGAATTTGTCTTCTTCTGGGTTGTCCAAAAGTGAGATTGACGTGTGGATTTTTATGAGTTTACTACATGCAAGCAAAGGGATATTTCTTGGGCGAGGATAACGTGAAGAGTTTGGTCCGTTTCATCGTACAAATTTTGGAAAATAAATAGTCAACGCTTCCTTGTCGAGAAGCTGTCACCACCGAGAATCTGCGGTTCCCAACTTACATCGCGCGTCGATCTGTCTTTGCAGTTGTCGATCTTTTGCCAGGTTGTGGAGTTGTTCCTCTGTTTTGTAGGTTATCAATCACCGACGAACCATTCCAAGACTCCTGAACTGCGAGTCCCTACGTGATCTCGCTGATCATCTGGGAACCATCACCGTTGACGCCGCCTAGCACCACCACACACCACCAGTCACCCGTTGAGCGGATTCTGTTCGGTTCGAATTTGGCAATATTACATGTGAAATTAGGTAATTATCTTATCTAAATCTGATTTGGATATTTTATTGCCTAATACATGCAATTAGGATTTATTGCCTAATCCGCAACCGCACGTCAATTTTTTTATTTCATCTATAAGGCTTTAGATAGAATAATTTATCACGCGGGAATAGAATTGATATCTTGATTTTTAAGGCTTAAGATCAATTTATCGATTTTATTAACAAAATAATCAGGTTTGATTAGATATCGTTTCCAAATTCGAACAATGGATAATATCTTTGATGATCGTGAATGATTTGGTGCTTATCTTTTAATTGTTTTGTTTATCCTAAAAATACAAAAAAAAATTGCATTTGCATTTCATGTAGATTAGAATTGATTTCCTAGATAGAATTGCATGATAGAATAGTTAGATTATTTTCTAATTATATTAAAATGCTTGTTTAGATGGTATCTAGGTTAGGTAATATCTTTGAATTAAATTGCATGTCGACATAAATTTCTAAATTAAGATAGGATTCATATTAATCTATTTCCTAACTTAAAATAGATAATATCTCACTTTAGTTAGATTTTTATTTTTAGCAATTTTTAGTTACGAATTTTTATAGAAAAAATACAAAAAAATCATGTGCATGTCATATAGAATTAGGTTCATGAAATGCATGTCATTTAGTATTTGTTAGTAGGTCCATTTAATTAGAAATTGCCCATCATTAGAATTAGGTCATTTGATCATATTGCATTTTATATAGCTTAGATTTCATTAAACAAGAGAAAATCCTAAAATTTGGAGTGACTGCGTGTTAATTATAAATTATATCTAGGGTTGTCGATGTGAATTTTGATCTAACATTGCAGATGCTTTCGATGCCATGAGGTAAGTCCTGCAATTTATTCACGGCTTTTTCTAGATGTTAAATTGGTGGTTTGCGCACCCGCATGATCACCTCACATGTTAGGGAGGTAAATTAAAATCAATTTATGATGCCTGCAAAACATTTTTTCGAAATAAAAGAGAAAGGTACTGAAATGGCATTAGAAAAGTCTAGTGTAATCAAGTCTCCGTACCCAAAGTCTCTGGTTCGTAGAAGTAAAATAACTCTCATTATTTTACTTAGGTGTCTAATCGACCTACCGTAAACCGATTAGTGGTGACTCCCTTTTGCATGCTAAATATTTGAACCTAAGTCGTGAATTGGTATGGGCTTGGGAAAGCCCGAGCTAAGTTAGACTTAATAGTCCATTAGCCTAATCTTAGATGGTGCACCCAAAAATTAGGTCGTGACAATATACATCAAAGAACTATCCAAGTTATCTCCAATATCCCCTCAAATCAAGTTGGAGAAAGCAATTGGAGTTTTAAGAATACATCCAATAAAAGAAGAAAACACCTACTAGTTCGCCGAAGCAATGACGTGGCTATTGTAGGGGCGAGCACCATTCAGGTTCGTTTTGGGCGATTCCCGTATGAACCAGTCCGGTTCCTAATTCCTAAAATTGGAACCAATGTGATTTCAGGATGGAATCAAACTGAACCAAGACTATTGAATACCTTAACTTATTTCTTCTTTTTTTTTTCAACAACCCTGAATATGTTATAGTAAGCCATAAAGTATATATATATAATCCTACTAGTTGATGTAGGATCTCACACTTGGGCTTTATTTATTTTTATTTTTTTTTGTTAACTTTTAGTCATCCTAAAACGTGTCCCACATTGAATTTGTGAGGGAAAAAGACATGCCGCCTTTTTTTTTTTAAATCATTCAAAGAACAAAAGGTGGACGACTGTGTTTTGTCCCGTTTCTCAAGAACCATGCTGGGTCAAACCAATCCTTATTGATTTGGTTTTCGTTTCCAAAATTTTGGAATCAAGAGCCATCGAGTTGATTCCCTATTCAAAGCTAAGGACCAGTCTACCTTGGAATCAGCCAACTCTACGTTGTTGTATGTTGTTGTGTAAATTATGCACATTGACGCAGTAATAGGGATATTAGTAGTTATCAAAAACGATATGAGATACGAGGATGCTTAGGGCGTCCATTCAATTACAAAAAAGTCATAAATCTATTGAATAGATGACAATTCAGTCCTAAGCTCTTTAATTTCGCCAATTAAGTCCCAAAACTTTTAATGATTGGTCAATATAGTTTTTCTGATCAAATTTGGCTGGCAATGCACCAACAAAGACGGATGTGGACAATTTTTTTGAATTCTAAAAACGAAATTTGGCTTATTTTATTTTATTTTATTTTATTTCTTTCCAATTTTTCATGTTTCCCTTTACTAATTGATGGGGCCTCAACAATCCTCCGCCAACCGAAGTGAAGGTCGCCTTTGCTGGCCTTTGATGAGGGTAGCCTAGCCAAATTTGGCTAAGGCAACCTCAGCGAAGGCAGCCTTTGTCAGTCCTCACTAGTGGAAGAGCAACTAGCTAAGGAAATTAGGGAAAAGGGAAAAATAAAAAACTCAGAAAATTAAAATAATTGCAAAAATTATCTATATTTGTGGCCGCTTGTTCCACGGAGAACAGTTGGCATTGATTGGACCGTTATATTAGCAATTTCCCTTACAAAATTGGTTGAAATTATTATATTGGTAAATTATCAAAAAAAAATTATGATTAAATTAGTCAAATTAAAATGATTATGATTGAATTGGTATTCGTACAATAAATTTATGACCTTTTTTTTTTTGTAATTATCTCAATTTCATGCTTCGACATGCTACATTGTGCAATTGTTCTGGTTGCAATAAAAGGTCTGGAGAGTACTTTAGATCCATCCCAAGCACAAATTATTTGGAAGTGTATATCGTTAAATGTTTTGAAAAGAAAAATAAAGTTGAATATGATGTAGTTATGTTGTAAAATTGTTATATACTTGGATTTTTCCAAAAAAAAAATTATATTCCCCCGAAAAAGGAACAAAGATTATGTGCAAAACTTGAAAATCAATAGTTAAAAAGAGGAACCATGTGAGTCGAATGATTTAAGAAATGGACTCAATACGATGTAAGAAGGGCAAGATAAAATGAAGTGTAGAATTTAGGTGAGATTTTGGGATTGTTGAAATGTCCACATTTTTAAACAATGAATTTTATATACTCTTTATATACATATGCTCTCCCTCTATTTAAAAGTTTAAGATTTTGGTTGAACTTTCTAAAGATATTAGAATCAAATGTTATTCCTTTCGCGTGAGCCACTCATAATCTAGCTTGCACATAAGATTGAATGTTGAGATATTTTATATCGCTTGACAATAGGCTTTATATGCTCTTTATACATTTGATTTCCCTTCATTTAATAGTTTAAGTTTTTTTATTGGACTTTTTAACATGGTACCACAGTCAAGGGATATCCACCCATTAATCAAATTCAACGCACTACTCCTAATCCCACTTGCATGTAGGTTTTAACAATTGATTTTATATGCTTTTGATATGCAGTTGGTCTCCCTCCACTTAATAGTTTAAACTATTAGGTTAAATTTTATAATATGGTATCGGAGTCAAGCGATATTCCTTTCGCGTGTGTGTTCACCCCGTTAATCAAATTCCATGTGCCGCTCATAACCTAGCTTGCATGTGAGATGATGTGTCAAAATATCTTTCATCATTTGATAGCGGGTCTTATATACTCTTTATTATTGTCTCACTCCATCTAGTTACTTAAGCATTTGGGTTGAACTTTTTTGACATGGTATTATAGGCAAGTGCTATCCCTTTCGCATTGTGTGTCCACCCCATTAATCAAATTCTACATGCCACTTCTAATTAGGCTTGCACGTGAGAGGAGATGTTGAAATATCTTACATTGCTTGACAACTAGTTTTATATGCTCTTTATAAACACATTGTTTCCCTCCAACTAATGACTTAATTTTGTTTGTTTAACTTTCTAACGGGGATAATATGATTTTTCCTAATTAAGATTTGCAAAAAGTGTCGATTTTATCCTTTTTTAACAATGAAATGTCATGATAAATTCATGAGTTATCACAAACAAAAACATTATACAAAGAAATTTTTCTTCAAAAATTCAATTTGGCCAAAGGTCAATTTAGATTTTCTTTGCAACATCAAGAGAATATGAGCGAATAAATGTCCTCTTTCTAAGATTATTTCTTGAAAAGCAGCCTTTAATTGTTTTTTACTATCCCTTGTTTTTGCTCAGCGGGCCTTCTTTCAACCCTCTTTTTTTTTTTTTTTTTTAAAGAAAAAAGTTATTTCGTCCAATGTAAACAAGCTATTAAAAACGTGCATCACAGCATGTTTTGCTAGCTTAGAAGGATGATGTGTACATATTTTTAAATTAGTGAATAGGGATAACAATAGGGATAGTAATCAAAAAATTCTTAAATCTATTATACGTATTTCAATTCAGTCACAAATATTTTAATTTGATCAATTTAATTTTAAATATTTTGATAATTTACTAATGTAGTTATTCCGACTATTTTTTACTAATAATTATTTAAGTGCACACCAGCAGTCCTAAGTGAAATGAACAAATTTTGCAATTTTTTTTTTATAAATTTTCATTTTTTTTCATTTTTTTTTTCTTTTCTTTCATATCTTTTTTTTTTTATTATTGTGGGTCGGCGAGGGTCGCCGATTGACCCTTGATGGCACTAGTCTAATGAGATTATGACGGATCGAGGCAGCATCCTACGAACTGTTCCAAAAGCTAGAGTAGTGAAATTTTTCAACCCCAACATATTCTATCGATATGGGATTCCTCACGAAATCATCACGATAATGCGCCCAACCTAGACAAGTGCCATGATAGACGAGTTTGTCAACAATTCAAGATCACTCATTGCCTGCCCCTAGGAGACCTAAGACGAACAAAGATGACACCTTCATTATGACCGATGAGGCTATAGACTGGCGAAGGGAAATTAAAAAAAAAAAGTAAAATATAGAAATAAAAAAAGTAAAAAATTCAAAAAAATTAGGGGAAAAAAAACTTTTCCACGTTAGTGTTGGTCGACATGCCACGTCGAACAGCTAGTGTCCATGTTAGCTGTTTTTAGTCAAAATTGACAAGTCTGAAATTATGTAAGACGAAATTGGTCAAGTTAAAAGTTTTAAGACTAAATTGGTATCGATATAGTACGTTTATATTTTTTTTTTTTTTGAATTTTTCCATCAAGAACATGCTTTGAACTAGTTTCGAATTAGGGTCATGATCGTCGGATCCAATAGGTCTCATTCGATGTAAGGTCTCGATACAATTTAGTGCATATAACACATTCATTGAGTACTTGCTCATTATAGATGTACCAGTCCAAACTTAGAAACTTTAATTCAAAAGTTCAAAATTTATAGATGAAGGAAGAATGCATGAATACAAATCTTGTTAAAATCCCATAAATAAAGGACATTTGACACGTTAATTAACATGAATAATTACTTGAAATCTTAAATTGATGGGAAAAATTAAGGAAATGATATTGGGAAGGGTTTGCTTGCAACTTCTTCAAAAAGACGTTTAAGAATTAAGACTCTGCGTTTTTACTAAAACTCTAGATTTAGGATCAATGAACTTTGCCAGCCTCGGCAAAATGAGAGAGGCACTTTGTATTTTTTTCGCAGCCATATTCATCACTTTTCATTTCCCCGATCGATTTAACTACTTTTGTTATCACTTATGTTTCTTGTAATAGTTAGACGCACCACCATCAATCCGTTCATATAATCTTTCGATGGAGTCACCTAGGCATGAGTTAATCGCATCTAATCATCCAACTTTTCAATCATCCTTACTAAATTTGTTATGATATACAAAATCAGTAAATTAAGCAAATAAAAAGATTACTTAGAAATGCATGAGAATATCTCGAAATTTCATGAACCAATTAAATTTAGACCTCTTATTTTGGTGGATAGTGACCTTCGACCAAAAACAACTAATGTATAGTTTGTGGGATCCGAACAAGTGATCTCCACTCTCCAATTCATAAGCTGAGAATCCCATGGCACCTCAACCAATGACGCTAATCATGGGGATTAAAAAGTAAAAATTCTTTTTCCCAATTAGAAAGGACAAATTACTAGCAATGGAACCACCGCCTGCGATGTCCCAACATGATAAGTGCTCATGATGTTCACTAAGGACGGAGGAGTTCGAATTCCGCTCGCCGCACGGGATCTTAAGCGTGACGTCGGGTTGGTAGGTCCTCCGCTAGCGTCAGCAGGGTTCTGCCGGCCGCCGCCATTTACATGGCTCCCCGGTATCAAAAAAAAAAAAATACTAGCAATGAAACTTTACCAAAAAAAAAAAAAAATTACCAGCAATGAAATTTAAGAATTGACTTTGTGAGGACCTGCAAAATTTATCTCAATGTGTAAAAAAAAAAAAAAACCCCCAAGTACGAGGTTATATACCTCCTATACAACTTGAAGTGAGCATTTCGCACAAGATATATGTCTAACCCAAAAACCCGACCCGAATCCGGCCCAGCCATTGCCCGGCCCACGGTCTACTGGGCTCGGCCCAAAAAGAACAGTCCCGACAAACAAAGCGACCCGTTCCTTCTCCAGCTCCGAGGAGAGCTGAGAAACCTCGTCCCTTTCCCGATCTTCATCGTCTTCCTCGATCGGAAAATGGAGAAATTCAAGACCCTGGAAATCGTCCGAGCAAGCCTCGGCTCCGCCTTCTTCCACCTCCGCCTCAACCGCCCTTCCTCCCGCAACGCCCTCGCCCTCTCCTCCCTCAACCGCAACCCCGACGCCCTCGTCGTCGTCCTCTCCGGCGCCGGCACATCAAGTCGCCGCAGGACGCGGTGACGGCCATCGAGCGGTGCCGCAAGCCGGTGATCGCCGCCGTCCACGGGGCGTGCGTCGGGGGCGGCGTCGACGGCGCCACCGCGTGCGACGTGAGGTACTGCATGAGGACGCGTTTTTCTCAGTGAAGGAGGTCGACCTGTCGATCACCGCCGACCTCGGGACGCTGCAGAGGTTGCCGAGCATCATGGGGTACGGGAACGCGATGGAGCTGGCCTTGACGGGTCGGAGGGTGTCAGGCTCTGAGGCGAAGGAGCTGGGGCTGGTTTCTCGGGTTTTCGGGTCGAAGCGCGAATTGGATGATGGAGTGAGAGTCATCGCTGAGGGTAAGTAGTTTCAGATTCTGGTATCTTGGTTTCTCAAAGCGAATAAAGTTATCTTTTTGCTGGAATATAATTTATATGCTGAAATGCCGTACGCAGCGTTTACTGATTGCATTAGTGATCATTGTATATGACATTGAATTATTCCTATCAGAGTTAAATAGATCGATCCCGCTTTCATGGTTTAGCATTTCGGTGGGAATTGTAAGTTAGGCTGAGTCTTGGAACTTTTAGTTATTAGATAAATTATATGCTGGGTTTGATTGGGATTCGATTGGACACCTTTCCGATTCCAAATCAATGATTTGGAGGTGTTTCTCAGTGATGTGGATTCTATAGCGAGCACTTACTTGACACTACATAAGAAACCGATTTAAGACCGGTTTGAATGTTTGAAATTAACAATTTTGTAAAGCTGTGTGGGATTAGTATGTGATCGTAATTCAAATGAAAAGATTAAGGCGGTAAGGATCAGGCATTGGCGAGATGGTCATGACTCGGATGCCGGGAGCCGAAGGAGGCGTTTCTTGGTTTTGCAGCGAAAGAGAGAAACTATGGGAGAACAATTAGTATGGCTTCAAATTATCAAAGTGTGGAAGGTTCCCAGTCTTATCTCAGTTTTCCTTTTTCACATTAGACCCCGGCAATGGTGAGTAGACCATGCTCTTCATTCATAGAGTTTGAACCCGGTGGTGCCAAGATAATTGGAGTTATATCGGATACACCAAATCAACTTTGGCTCTTTCAAGGCATCTACTTTTTTTTCTTTTTGGTATAGCAGTCTAATTTAGCAGTTTTGAGAATAAGCAAATCAAGATTGAAGTTGGATATTATTGAATGGCTTGGTTAAACCGAACCCAAATCGATAAACCGACAGACTAAATTTTGGGTTTAGTTCACATTGATTGTCTTCAGTTTACCAATTTTAGACTCTCTTGACATCCTCTCAGTGTGATGAAGAATAGAGTTACCATTTAGATTAGAAGGGCTCCACTTATCCATTTCTTCAAGGCTAGTCGAAACACCTGTATTTTTTGCTCTATTTGCATGTACGATGAGTATATTTGTCCTTCGCTTGGAACTTTTATCGTTTTGGGATAAACCATGCATAGGATAGTATACGGAACATGCTGCGTCATTGTTTTTCTTTGTTAAAATTGCTAATTACCCTTCAATTGCAGACTGGCGATGCGCATTTTTTGTTGCTAAATGAGGTTGTGGGGAAAAAATCTTGCCTTTCGAGGTCATCACATCATTGAGTATATCCTTGTAGAAATAGATAACAGCAAGTTGCAGGTGGAAAATAAAAAGTTCTTGTTTCGGGTAATACTATATATTGGACTGGGGACTAGAAAAGTTTCTTGCATTGGTAAATCTTTTGAGGAGGCGGAGTTGTTTCTAGTTTTAATGCTCTGTTCTCATTTTCTGAGAAAGGTTGGTTCTATTTTGCGCACAGCGATTGCTTCCAAGTCCCCGATGGCTGTTACCGGGACCAAAGCCGTGCTGCTGAAGTGCAGGGACATGAGCATAGATCAAGGCTTGGACTATGTTCGTTCGACTCTCATCCTGGGCATGGATTTCAACTAAAATTGCTTGCGATATCAGAGGGGCCATCCGATAAAATGGAACAATAGGTTAGTTCTACCCAACCGCAGCACGAGCATCGTCGACTAGGATGGGTTCAAATATACTAGTAATTAACTGGATCTTTAATTAGATAACATAAGAATCGGGTTGGAATATACTAGTAATTAACTCGATCTTTGATTGGATAACAGAAGGATTTATATCTTTCGAGATATTGCCTTTAGCACTTTCTTCTTCATTCAATTGTATATGGATTGAGTCGGGGACTTAATGCAGTTTTTTGGGATAATGATATAAACAATCTATCAACTTTAACTCAATGTATAATTTGATAAGTAAACTTTTAATTTATTCAATATGATCTCTGAACTTTGGCTCAATGTACAATATGGTCCTTGAACTTTTAATTTATTCAATGTAGTTCCTTAAATTTCGGTACATAACGTTATCTTTCTATTAATTCATAACTAAAGATTACATTAAACTGCTTGGACAAAGACATAGTTGATCATGGCTGGGTCAACATTAGTGACTAGATAGTTGATCATGGCTGGGTCAACATTAGTGACTAGTCCCTAAGGTTGCTCGACCTCCATCCTGTCGCCTAGGGTCGTACAACCTAGGCGGCCCGCCGTTCTCCTTTATTATTTTCTTTTCTAATTTTAATTTTTTCTTGCAATAATTATTTTTGCAAGTTGTTTACCAATACTATGTGCTTTGCATAAAAATCCTATTTTCCACGAAAAGCTTCATCGCAGCAAATTTCATTTTCTCCAGGGGACAGATCACATGTTTTTACTAGGGTCAGGGGCACTAATGGATATTGTGCTCCGGAGTAATGACGGGACAATTTACTGTCGAATCTGACGTCTCTAAGGGTAACAGAACCGTGTAACAAGGGTGATTCTAGTTTAATTTATGCCTCTTGTTGCATGACCATGAATCCCATCTCATTTGGACTTCTTCCTTTCAGAAGTATGTTTAGGTGCTTTTGGAATGGAAAGAGTTTTGAGGATGCTGGAGGGCCCAGGGCTCAGCAGGAGGAAATTCGCAGTGTTCGGAAAGAACAATTCTCCAGGGCACATGAATAGAGGAAGGGCCGTCACCGGGGCGAAAGTGTGGGGAGAGAATTGGCGAGGCAGAACGCTCAAGGCGGTTTCAATGGATCTAATGGCATGTTGTCTTGATCGAGAATTTCCTGCTTCATTCGCTCCTTGAGCCTCTTCGCTTGCTTTCTGTGAACCATACAAAGCAAAACAGGGCATTCATATTGTGTCGCGCATATTCCATTCTGCCGAACAGAATGAGTGGAGAGATTGTGGTCGAATTAGTAAGAATCGGTCCCCACTGCCTTAACTCGTACTTTTCACGTTCTATCTCTCCATTCTCTGTTTATGCTCTTGTTGAAACTTGGGGGAAGAAGACTTATGTGTATATCACCGCTAGGATAGCAATTTAGAACGAGAAGAGAGAGAGAGAGAGAGAGAGAGAGAGAGAGAGATTCTTGTGATGCTTTTGCTGGATCTTGTAAGTTTATTCTGAGCAGGATTCGCCTGCATTTTCAAGTAAAACGCTTGCTATATCAGAAGCACCATCTGATAAATGGAACAATAGGTCAGTTCTACCCAACCGCGGTATTCAAGTGAGTTTAGGCAATTAGGCAATTCAGCACGAGCATCATCGAATGTACTAGTAATTAACGGAATATGAATACACTTTTGAGAGATTGCCGGAGCACTTTCTCGTTCATACAATTGTACACCAACCGAACACGGATAGAGAGAGATATCGATAGAGCAAGTAGGATCACCATGGAGAGGAGGACAGACCGACGCAACCTTCACATTCTTAATTAAAGCCCCGCTTGATGGTAAGTTGGGCTTGAGCCAACCTAACTTGGCTGATCAGACCCAGGGTCATTGCCGGAAACTACCACTTCCATGGCACCCTCTGGCGGTTGTGATGGCTGTGATTGTTGCTCATCCGCTCGGGCTTCACCGCCGTCGATGGGGGGCTGGATTTTAACGTTGACGGGGGGACTTCAGAGACTCCTCCTGAGTGGGGGGGAACGACGATGATGGCGACGTGTTGCGGGAGCTTCTCGTCCATGATCTCGTCCATGATGATGATGACCTCTTTGTTTCTGTAGTATTCGTGAAGACCATCTGAGACAGTCCCAAGACAAAGCCCACGATGTTCGGTATCTGCATGTCAAGGTCAAGAACATTCTTTAAGTTCGGCCGAAACTTACGTTAAAACTTGACAAAACATTTTAGTCTGCCCCAAGGCTTAGTATCGATATAATCGATGACGTGCATTCGCATTGATCACATAATCTTCATCCGTAACAGTTATAATGATATTGGATTTATGTGTTTACATCGATTGACCATTCGAGAATCTAAAATTTCACATCAATTTTTTTTCCCAAAGTCATGTACTTAAGTTTTGTTAAATATTCTCGCGTCAGCCCATTTTTCAAATATAAAGTTTTCGATCCTCCAATAATCATAATCATTAATAACGTGTCCCACTCGGTCAATATTATTTAACCTTTTTTTTTTCCAAAAATAGATATTATGAACTCAATGCAAGAAATGAGATAACGGTATAATATGAAGAAAAAAAAACCGAAAATTATTACCATGCTAAATAATTACATAAATTCATCCTACCCGAACAACTTGAAGAGTAAAGTCTAATCACACAGAATGTATACAAATGTCTACGGACATGGGACCCGCATATGCTCTTATTAGCTTTTCTTGAAAATTTAATTAGTCTCATTAGCCCGTTAATGACGTCCCAACGCAACATGTTATATATCAAATGCAGCTGAACCCAAAAGTGATGCTGAACAAATATTTGGACCTACATTACCCCAATGCACATTACGACAGAACATACACTTCAAATACAAAGTAAAGTGATCCTTAACGATCGTTAATTAAATTTTTCGAAAATGGGGATCCCTTACCATAATGCACAAATCCTTTTGGAAGAAGCCGTAGCCGAACCACATGATGGCGCTCAACGTTAGAAAGAACGACAGAGAGAAGGGCATGAACTCCACGCTATTCGTTCGCACAACTCGTGCCTAAGAAGACCAGAATAGTAGAAAAAAAAAAAGAGAGAAGATTAAAATGCGTTTTCGTGGTTAGATATGAGAATTTGGGAAGAGAAAGATTGGATTTTTAAGTGCGCACCACAATGCTTAACGGCGCTGCGCAGACGCTCACAGAAATTATCGTGCAGATCCATCCGAACACCGTGGTGCGTGCATCATCGTTCGGAATGAAGTGCGTGATGAGAATTAGGAGAGAGAACAATCCCATGTTCATCAGAGCAAAGAGCTTGATCGTTGAGTTCTGCAGTAAACAAAATCATTAAGTCAGAACAGACACAGGACAGTTAGAGATAGAGGGGAAAAAGAGAGCTTTTAGATAGCAAGGATGGAGAGCGCAAAACACGTTCGGTTAACCCAGTCAGTCGTAAACTACCACTGGGATTTATTGTGCACTTAAAATTTCAGTTCTTTTGTTGTCGAATGTATTTTCTTTCATTGTATAGATAATGTGAATCGTCAAAGAAAGTTTTCTAGCAAGCCCTTTGGTTCATTGTGATCGGAATATGAGCGTTGCATCGTCTAATGATCAATACGTACCCTGGCAGCTCTTAGCACATAAGCAATGTAGATGGCGATGTACACCATCTCTATGACGCATCCGAAGGAGTTAATGGTGATGAGAAGGAAGGAGTGTCCTTTGAGGAATGCGTAGTAAAGCCAGAGCATGGAGCTGAATAGAGCGATCAAATATGGTATCGATTGGAATTCCTCGATCGATCTGTTCCTGTAGATTCTGTAAAATGTCGGCCTGCAACAGGAGAAGGGAAAAAGAATCAGTAGTTATTGTATCGGGATCAAATAAAATAAGACTATCTTCATCCTAGTGAAAGAAAAGAACTTCAAAGAAAAAAATGATTACTTACACTGGAGCCAAGAAGATGAAGAACGAGACAATGTTTCCTATCATCGATTGCAGAAGAAAAGCACAAACGTTAGATTATTCTGTGCAAGCGCGGTGCAAATGAAAATGCTCTTTTTGCTAGGGTTAAAATTAAAGAAGAAGAAAAACAACCTCAGTCATTTACTAATCTAAGTGCGGAGCACATACGGCGTGGTTGAACAGAACTCGAACTAAATCATGTTGCATGTCGTTGTATAACCTTTGTATACACACGATATAGCCAAAAGATTAAAAGAATGAATTCCCACGAAATGCAAACCGACTCGAGACAATATAAATCCCACGTTAGTTGCAACAACTTGAAGACGGACCCATAAGTTTACGACAGACACTAGCGTACCGGCTTCAGCATTTAAAGCTAATTCTAAAAGTGCGCTTGAGTGAAAACAAAAATCGTTGGAGGAAATGGCCAAAAGGGTTGTGAAAATGTTGGCAAAAGTCCAAGAGACTAAAAAGGTTGCCAGAGGTTTGGTTTTGAGCGGGGTTTCTATCATTAAAAGAGAGAAAAACTCTATGTGAAGAGTGGTGTCAAGATTAGTGCACCTGGAAAAAATTTTCCCATTTTCTTTGTGATTTTTTGTTGTTGCTTTAAGTGTGTTTTGCAATTGATAGAAAGAGAAAGAGTGAAGTTTTGGAAGAAAGAGTTGCCAAACAAAAAGAAGAAGAAAAGAAGAGAATGACCCGCTAACCATCATGCTAAAGATATTAAATACGAACGATTCATCAAGCGGAAAAAATAAATGCATGTAGACCATATGAAGATGGATGGAGGAAAGCGGGATGAAAGGAAATGGTGCAAGCAAGCAGCATTATTGCGAAGAAGAAGAAGCAAATGGAGATGAAGGGCAAACAGCTTCTGGTTTCTTCCTTCTTTACCTAGGATACCGAAAGTGAAGGTCCAGGGATGGTGGAGATCAAAGAAGGCCATTTTCCACCTTCGACCGTGAGAAATCATCTCCTCTCTCCAAGGCAAAGACCAAGAAAAGAAAGCAGGGTTTACAGAGAAACCCTAGCTCTCTCTCTCCCTCCCTCTCCTCCGACTCTCTCACTAACTTTCAATGAAAATCATGCAAGGGATGGCTCAGCTTTATATACACACACACAATGTTGCATCCCACTAAACACAATGGAAAAATGGAAGCGAGCCAGAGAGAGAAAGGAAGCGAGAGGGTATGCATATTAAATTCATAGTGCTCGCATGACAAGTGGAGGACTAGTAGGCAGCTGTTTATTTGTGGAGAAAGCCCAGATAATTTTTCTCTCTACAAATTCTGTGAAAATTAAATAGGATAAAATATTAAATGAAAGCAGTAAAGATGAATAGTAAATGACACCAGAATTTTTAATGTGGAAAACCCTTCAAGATGAAGGGAAAACCACGGGACCGTAGTCCTCTTCAAACTTCCACTATGATAAATAATGGGATACAACTTCATCCAAAAGTGGATCTCTCGCTGTCTTCAATTTGTGAATCTAAACGTTTCACAAACTGGATAACTCACTCAAAGATAACTCTCTTTCTTAGAAGAAGAAAACTATTTCTTCAACTACGCTGCTTTGATATTCTTGCTTTTTTGTCTTCTTCTCCGTTGAGGAGGACTCCTTTTTATAGGAGCAAAAGCAATCCCAATTGGAATTGTAAGATATGAAAATTACGTAGATTTATCTCATAATCTCTCGTGATTTTGTAGATATGAGAAGATCACTTTGATTTCTTTCCCAATCTCCCTTGATTTTCTTGATGTGGAAGATCACGTTGATTTATCTCCCAATCTCTTTTGATATTTTTTTTTCTCTCTTTTTTTTTTCTTTTTACTTTTACACACTCACTACCATACATATTTTACTACGATATACATAATTGCGTTAGTCTCTCCAATTGGGAGTGACCTACTCAACAGTAGCATACCACAAAATCATTCCCTCCTCCTCGTCGCCCCACGTGCCTCCCTCCTCGCGTGCCCGACTCCTCGGCCATGATGTCGGGGTCGAAAGTCGTGCGGACGTGACCAGCCGTACCTCCCCTCAATTATATTTTCGACTTGCTCCGCCGCGAGGTGGAGGCCCTCTGGGGCGGCGCGGGGGGCGGAAGGGGCATGCGCCCTGGGGCGAGAGTGGTTTCGTGCGTGCACGTTCATACCATCAATTCCTACTATGCAGAAAAATATTGAGGGAAATTCCCATCTCTTGTATCGAAAAATCAATCTGCAGTGTAACTTTCATGAAGTAAATAATAGCAGCGAAACTATACGACGAAGCGATGTGATTTTACTTGAACATTGAGACCCACACCTTTGTCTTCACCATCTTTACAAGAAAGGGAAGAATTCCAAATTCGATCACTTGCTTATGAATATATTCACCAACGTTGTTCATCAGCATCTCCAATAACTGTACAGTTAGAAATGCGATGGATCACCAGTGTGCGGCTAGCGAGATGCAGAGAGACTAGCGGTTTACGCATAATGATTCAAGTAAGAATCTTTCGAAGCATTCTGTCCTTACCATAATTGCATACAGCTGCGAATGTGGGCTATCCGAGTCAAACGAAAAACTAGATGAAGCAGTCGAAACAAGAGTAATTATGCAGACAGAAGTGTGGAAACATGCGAGAAGCGATCAACATTTGGAAGAAATCACGGACGGAGTGGGCTTAATTGAGGGGATAAGATCAAAGAAGCAAGCTCTTTGAAGTCACGAAAGAGAGGAGATGAAAAGGAGAGGAGAGAGCTCACGGTCATCCCCCAAAGAGGCCCTCAGAAGCAACTCTAGAAAGGCAAAACCCAGAAATTCCAGACCGACCTTGAGAGAGAAAAGTGAAATTTTCACAAAACTGCGGTCAAAATTAGCCAAAACCTTCAACAAGAGAGTGAAACTTCACTCAAATATCTTTCCATCCATAGGTCATACGTCCCAAATGGAGTTCGGGAAGGTCTCCTAAAGCCCCCCAAAAACCACCCTCCTAGCGGGCTAAGAAAGTCCGAAAAATTTTCTAAGTGTTGAGCCCGGTTGGTCACGAGTGAGGGAAAGCGAGTGTTTTTGAGAAAATTGAGAGACAAATGAGGAAAATCTTGAGTTTCACCCAAATTAGAATACATATAGTTTGGTTTGGTGTTAATTTTTCCAACAAAAGAGGTCTTGAAGTCTAATTTTAGAGGTCAACGAAAACCTTCGTTGTCAGTTCTTGTTTCTGCAAATCTCATTTCCAGTTTGAAGGAGCCAAATTCCACGTGCTCCCCGAGGATAATTTCTTGGTCTCCTCGGCTAAGAACCACTTGCAAAAGAAACTAAGAAGCAAGTTAAGTATCCTATATGTATTTTTGTTCAATTTTGAATGTATTTTAATAGTGAAAAATCAAGAGGAAAACCAGCCTGGAAAACTGATTTCTGAGGCTGAAAATTTTCTAAGTGTTTGAAGCCTCTTCAAGAGTCATACATGTTTGACTTGCTACTCCCCTTTGCATATGTTTTCTATCTTCACGAGCTTGATGAATGTTGTATGAGAGTACAAATGATGCTGAGGTCAGCTTGGTTTAGTCTCTAAATCCCCGTGTGAACTATGAGATCGTTTAAAACTTTGACCAAAAACCAAACTATCCACATTGATTCATGGCTGGTCAATGTGGACTTTGCATGTGTGCTTCTTGGAGAGGTCGTTTTGATGTGTTCGGCTGGTCATTCTCTATGGTGTTTGTTGCATTTGAAAGCTCATGTTACCTACTTTCACTCGAATCAAGTAATGCTTCCCTTAGATCTCATATGTGATGAGTGTCAGGGTTTGAATATGGGCATGCAACCTGTTTGCTTGACTTGAATTCAAATCCAGATTTCAAAATCAACTCAACTCACATATTAGAAGCCGATTTTAGCTTGGTTCTTTTGTGTTGTAGGCTATAATTTCTATCTAATCCTGCCCCTTGCATGTGGTAGTATAATCTTGATGCTTTAGTTCCACATAAGATTGCTCATAAGTCAAGATTGAAGGTCATGAATATGGCTCAGGGAAGTTGTTTAAGATGGATTGATGTATGTTCGATGAAATGTTCAAACCAAGTTTCGATCTTGAAATGATCGATTTGAGCTAGATTATCGTGATATTCATGTTCTATGTTATTCCATGTTAGCATAGATTCGTTTAAGGAATTATTATTAATATTTTAAAAATAAAAAATAAAAATCTGAAAATTTCAAAAATATCAAAAAATATTAGATAGTATCAAATTAGGGCATAAATGACATCTATGAAATTTTATTAATTTTATAAGGTCATTTTCCTAATTTAATGCTATTTTGATATTCTATAATCATTTTTTTAAATAATCTATTTTGCGTAAATTAAAATTATTTAACGTGAATTCATGCATCTAAAGTAATTTCATGCATATTTAAATTCTTATTTCGCTCACAGGGATCCTATCCCGGGGCATGATAACAAGGCCATATAATATTATTTGCCCGACTTATATCGGGTCTTCTTTTCCGCGTTACTTTCAATTTCTTTCAATTTCTTGGATGTTTACTTACCGTACCGCTTTTCAATAATTTGAGTGTAAATTGCTTTTCTAAATTATGTTAGGATTAGTCTAGACATTAAAAAAAAAAACTACAAAAACATTTGCATGGACACTTAGCGGTTTCATAAAGATTATAATTGGTAATCAAGATTATGTGGCCATTTAGATTAAAATCTTCCAAGTTAGTGGTACTGCAAGGACACTAATGGAAACATTGGCGTAAATAAGTCCCCGTTCCTATAAATCTCTGGTTGCATAGGAATCGAGACAACACTCCCGTGTCTTGATTGGTTTCTAGCCGACCCCAATAGGCTAGTGGCGACTCCTAGAAATACATAGATTGTCAAGAATTGAAATACAAAATCCAACGTCGTGCAAGGTATGGGCTTGGGAGAACCCACGCCTAATCTAGGGCCATTGGTCCGCCTCTTTAGGCAAATACCCCTAAACCATCTTCTTTCTTTTCCCTTGGACGGAAAAAGAGAGGTCCGACACCCCTCATAACCTAGCTTGCATGTGAGATGGTGTGTCAAAATATCTTACATCATTTGATAGCGGGTCTTATATACTCTTTATTGTTGTCTCACTCCATCTAGTTACTTAAGCATTTGGGTTGAACTTTTTTCACAGGGTATTATAGGCAAGTGCTATCCCTTTCGCATTGTGTGTCCACCCCATTAATCAAATTTCATATGCCACTTCTAATTAGGCTTGCACGTGAGAGGAGATGTTGAAATATCCTACATTGCTTGATAACAAGTTTTATATTGTCTTTATAAACACATTGTTTCCCTCCAACCAACGACTTAATTTTTTTGTTTAACTTTCTAAGAGGGATAATATGATTTTTTTTTTTTTGGTAAGGGGGATAATATGATTTTTCGTAATTAAGATTTGCAAAAAGTGTCTCCATTTTTAACAATGAAATGTCATGATAAATTCATGAGTTATCACAAACAAAAACATTATATAAAGAAATTTTTCTGTAAAAATTCAATCTCGCCGAAGGTCAATTTAGATTTTCTTTGCAACATCAAGAGAATACGAGCGAATAAATGTCCTCTCTCTAAGATTTTTTCTTGAAAATCAGCCTTTAATTGTTTTTTACTATCCCTTGTTTTTGCTCTGCAGGCCTTCTTTCAACCCTCTGTCTTTTTTTTTTTTTTTAAGAAAAAAGTTATTTCGTCCAATGTAAACTTCACGTTCACTTAAATAAGCTATTAAAAACAATTTGCATGTGTTAAAAACGTGCATCACAGCATGTTTTGCTAGCTTAGAAGGATGATGTGTACATATATTTAAATTAGTGAACGGGGATAAAAATAGGGATAGTTATCAAAAAATTCTGAAATCTATTATACGTATTTCAATTCAATCACAAACATTTTAATTTGACCAATTTAATTTCAAATATTTTGATAATTTACTAATGTAGTTATTCTAACTAATTTTTGTTGATAATTATTTAAGTGGACACTAGCCGTCCTAAGTGAAATGAACAATTTTTGCAATTTTTTATAATTTTTCATTTTTTCATTTTTTTTCTTTTCCTTTGTATCTTTTTGTTTTATTGTAAGCCAGCGAGGGTCGCCAACTGACCCTTGATGGCACTAGTCTAATGAGGTTATGATGGATCGAGGCAGCATCCTATAGAATTGTTCCAAAAGCTAGAGTAGTAAAAATTTTCAATCCCAACATAATCTATCGATATGGGGTTCCTCACGAAATCTTCACAGATAATGTGTCGAACCTCGACAGTGCCAAGATCACTCATTGCCTACCCCTAGGAGACCTAAGACAAATGGAGATGACACCTTCATTATGACCGATGAGGCTATAGACGAGCGAAGGGAAATTAAAAAAAGTAAAAATCAGAAATAAAATTCAAAATTCAAAATTCAAAAAATTTAGGGAAAAAAAAAATTCCACGTTAGTGTTGGCCAACATGCCACATCAAACAGCTAGTGTCCATGTTAGCTGTTTTTAGCCAAAATTAACAAATCTTAAATTATGTAAGACAAAATTGGTCAAGTTAAAGATTTAAGACTAAATTGGCATCTATATGGTACAATATAAATTTTTTTGATAATTTTTCCATCAAGAACATGCTTTGAACTAGTTTTGAATTAGGGTCATGATTGTTGGATCCAATAGGTCTCATTCGATGTAAGGCCCCGATACAATTTAGTACATATAACACATTCATTGAGTACTTGCTCGTTGTAGATGTAACAGTCCAAAGTGAGAAACTTTAATTCAAAAGTTCAAAATTTATAGATGAGGGAAGATGCAAATCTTGTTAAAATCCCAAAAATAAAGGACACGTGACACTTTAATTAACATGGATAATTACTTGAAATCTTAAATTGATGGGAAAAATTAAGGAAGTGATATTGGGAAGGGTTTGCTTGCGACTTCTTCAAAAAGATGTTTAAGAATTAAGACTGTGCTTTTTTGCCAAAACTCTAGATTTAGGATCAATGAAACTTTGCCAGCCTCGGCAAAATGAGAGAGGGACTTTGTATTTTTTTGCAGCCATATTTATCACTTTTCATTTCCCCGATCGATTTAACTATTTATGTTATCACTTGTGTTTCTTGTAGTAGTTAGACGCACCACTATCAATCCGTTCATATGATCTTGACGTCGATGGAGTCACCCAGGCATGAGTTAATCACATCTAATCATCCAACTTTTCAATCATCCTTACTAAATTTGTTATGATATAAAAAATCAGTAAATTAAGCAAATAGAAAGATTACCTAGAAATCCATGAGAACATCTTGAAATCTCATAAACCGATTAAATTCAGACCTCTTGTTTTGGTGAATAGTGACATTCAATCAAAAACAACTTATGTATAGTTTGTGGGACAAGTGATATCCACTCTCTAGTTCATAGGCTGAAAATCCCACGGCACCTCAATCAACCGCGCTAATCAAGGGGGTTAAAAAGTAACAATTCTTTTTCCCCTTTAGAAATGACAAATTACTAGCAATGAAATTTAAGAATTGACTTTGTGAGGACCCGCGGAATTTATGCATCATCGTCATTCGCCTTCTCTCAATGTGTAAAAAAAACCTCAAAGTACGAGGTTATATACCTCTTAAATAACTTGAAGTAGGGGTGTGCATGGTCCGGGCGGGCGGTTCCCGACCTAGAACCGGGAACCGCCCGCTAAGGACCGGTTCCGAAAAATTGGAACCGGGATCCACCCGTTTGTTGCATGGATCCACCCAGGAACCGGACCGCCGGTTCGGTCCGATTCCCGGGTGGATCCATGGAACCGGTCTCTCTCGATTGAAGATGAAGAGTCAATAAGAACCTATTTGTTTTTATTCCCTAAATCGACAGACCAGGAACAATGGAAACAGCAGCAACATATAATTGAGAATTGATAAACTCATTAAAAGAGGGATGGGCAAGCTGCAAATTTCACAAAATAGTCGATGTTTCTGACAATGTGAACATGGAGTACATAGAGAACTTTCAGTGTGTCCCTCCACTACATATTTTGCTACTGCTGATGATTTCGAGCGAAGTGGCCTTCCCATCCTTCTTGTAAATCCAAAGCTGCAGTGGGCGATTCATCTTTCCGATGCGATGCCGATCCGTATAGCAGAAAAGATTTACCAATGCCAAAGAATACCATAGCTCAACGGACTCCCTTGTAGCTAGTGGAAAAGATTTAACTTGCAAACCTTAGTTTCATAGGAACCACATCGGGGAAAAATGGTAGAGACACCATTCCGAGATAAATTCTCTAAGTTTTTCATAATCCATCAAGACCATCATCAACATCGAGTGACTTGGAATCAGCAATCAAGTATTTCACAAGCATGGCAGCGCGACCTAACTAAGAACGCCCGCACGGCAAGCAAGACCTAATCTCACGCGGTTCGTGTCTCTCTCCTCACAAGTTCATATTTTCAGTTCATTGAATGGAATTTTTCACCCTCAATGAGAAGATAGTGTCACCACTAAGTACAAAAAAAAAAAAAAAAAAAAAAACAAGGAATTGTTTTTGTTATGCAAGTCACGAGCACGCCGCGACACAAATGCACCGACACCGTGGAACCTCATATAATCTCCCACACACAAGCACTCACAACGAGGGGCGCGACAATGGCGAGGGCGATTTTTCGGAGGGCCAAATAAAGAAACAAAAACAAAAACAAAAATAAAAACGTGGAGGGGCAACGACTCAAGAACCGAGCACGTAATTCCACCGAAATTCTACAGGCCGTCGGGCGAATTCTAACGGCGGCGAGAGATCAAATTCCTCGCACGACGAACCTCGAACGAGGAGACGAAAGGAAATAAAAAAAAAAAAAGGAAAGACGCGAGATCGGGGGACACTTACGGATCGAACGCCGGAGCGCACCGGTGCGAATTGCCGGACGGGAGCGAGATCCGCCGGGCGGGAGCGCAATGCGGCGAAGCCAATCCCCCACGAGATCGCCGCGGCTCCATCGACGGAATCGGAATGGCAATCGGGGGAAGAGACAGAGACAGAGAGAGAGAGACGAAACCAATGCTATCGAGGGTTTGTAGAGAGAGAGACGAAACCAGGGCTATCAAGGGTTTGTATTGTTAATTAGTAAATTTTTTTAATATTAAAAATTAATCGGTCCGGTCGGGTGGGCGGGCGGGCGGATCCGCCCAACGGAACCGGGAACCGGACCGGTTCCCACCGGTTCCCAAAAATTGGAACCGGGAACCGGACCGGTTCCCTCAAGAATCCGCCGATTCCGGCGGTCCGGCGGTTCCCGGGTATTTTTCACACCCCTAACTTGAAGTGAGCATTTCGCACAAGATGTATGTCTAACCCAAAACCCGACCCGAATCTGGCCCAGCCATTGCCCGGCCCACGGTATACTGGGCTCGGCCCAAAAAGAACAGACCCGACGAACAAAGCGACCAGTTCCGAGGTGAGCGGAGAAACCTCGTCTCTTTCCCGATCTTCATCGTCTGCCTCGACCGGAAAATGGAGGAGAAATTCAAGACCCTGGAAATCGTCCGAGCCAGCCCCGGCTCCGCCGTCTTCCACCTCCGCCTCAACCGCCCTTCCTCCCGCAACGCCCTCTCCCTCGACTCCTTCGCCGAGCTCCCCCTCGCCCTCTCCTCCCTCGACCGCAACCCCGACGCCCTCGTCCTCGTCCTCTCCGGCGCCGGCCACCACTTCTGCTCCGGCATCGACCTCGCCGCCCTCGACTCCATCGCCTCCGGCTCCTCCCCCCCAGCCGGCGACCGCGGCCGCGCCAGCCAGAGGCTCCGCCGGCACATCAAGTACCTGCAGGACGCGGTGACGGCCATCGAGCGGTGCCGCAAGCTGGTGATCGCCGCCGTCCACGGGGCGTGCGTCGGGGGCGGCGTCGACGTCGCCACCGCGTGCGACGTGAGGTACTGCACGGAGGACGCGTTCTTCTCGGTGAAGGAGGTAGACCTCGCGATCACCGCCGACCTCGGGACGCTGCAGAGGTTGCCGAGCATCGTGGGGTACGGCAACGCGATGGAGCTGGCCTTGACGGGTCGGAGGGTGTCGGGTTCGGAGGCGAAGGACATGGGGCTGGTTTCTCGGGTTTTCGGGTCAAAGCGCGAATTGGATGATGGAGTGAGAGTCATCGCTGAGGGTAAGTAGTTTCAGATTGTGGTATCTTGGTTTCTCAAAGCGAATAAAGTTATCTTTTTCCTGGAATATAATTCATATGCTGAAATGCCATACGCAGCGTTCACTGATTGCGTTAGTCATCATTGTATAGGACATTGAATTTTTCCTATCCGAGTTATATAGACTGATCCCGGTTTCGTGGTTTAGCATTTCGGTGGGAATTGTAAGTTAGGCTGAGTCTTGGAACTTTTGGTTATTAGAAACATTGTTTGCTGGGTTCAATTTGGATTAGATTGGACACCTTTAGATGTCGAGCACTTGCTTGACACTACATAAGAAACGGATTTGAGACCTGTTTGAATGGTTGAAATTAACGATCTTGTAAAGCTGGGTGGGATTAGTACGTGATCATAATTCAAATGTAATTCAAATGAAAAGATTGTGGCGATAAGGATCAGGCATTGGCAAGATGGTCATGACTCAGATGCCTGGAGCCAAAGGAGGCATTTCTTGGTTTTTGCAGCGAAACGAGAGAAACTATGGGAGAACAATTAGTATGGCTTCAAATTATCAAAGTGTGGAAGGTTCCCAATCTTATCTCGGTTTTCCTTTTTCACAATAGACCCCGGCAATGGTGAGCAGACCGTGCTCTTCATTCATAGAGTTTGAACCCAGTCGTGCCAAGATAATTGGAGTTATATCGGATGCACCAAATCGACTTTGGCTCTATTAAGGCATCTACTTTTTTTCTTTTTGGTATAGCAGTCTAATTTAGCAGTTTTGAGAATAAGCAAATCGAGATTGAAGTTGGATATAATTGAATGGCTTGGTTAAACCGAACCCAAATCGATAAACCGACAGACTAAATTTTGGGTTTAGTTCACATTGATTGTCTTCAGTTTACCAATTTTAGACTCTCGTGACATCCTCTCAGTGTGATGAAGGATAGAGTTACCATTTAGATTAGAAGGGCTCACTTATCCATTTCTTCAAGGCTAATCGAAACACCTGTATTTTTCGCTCTATTTGGATGTACAATGGGTCTATTTGTCCTTCACTTGGAACTTTTATCGGTTTGGGATAAACCATGCATAGGACAGTATACTGAAGATGCTGGGTCATTGTTTTTCTTTGTTAAAATTGCTAATTACCCTTCAATTGCAGACTGGCGATGTGCATTTTTCGTTGCTAAACGAGGTTGTGGGGAAAAAATTTTGCCTATCAAGGTCATCAAATCATTGAGTATATCCTTGTGGAAATAGATAACAGCAAGTTGCAGGTGGAAAATAAAAAGTTCTCATTTCGGGTAATACTATATGTTGGATTGGGGACTAGAAAAGTTTCTTGCATTGGTAAATCTTTTGAGGAGGCGGAGTTGTTTCTAGTTTTAATGCTCTGTTCTCGTTTTCTGAGAAAGATTGTTTCCTATCTTGCACACAGCGATTGCTTCCAAGTCCCCGATGGCTGTTACCGGGACCAAAGCCGTGCTGCTGAAGAGCAGGGACATGAGCGTAGATCAAGGCTTGGACTATGTCGCAACC
Organism: Eucalyptus curtisii; assembly: GCA_017140595.1. Lineage (NCBI taxonomy): Eukaryota > Viridiplantae > Streptophyta > Magnoliopsida > Myrtales > Myrtaceae > Eucalyptus > Eucalyptus curtisii. Next base: position 39,706,833 of record CM029501.1, on the reverse strand, counting down.
TGGAACTCGGCAATGCTTCTGTCCGACGATCTAACGGAGGCCATCTCGGCACACGCGCAGAAACGGAAGCCTGTTTTTGCAAAGCTCTGATGGTTGGCATCACCATCTTAAGACAGAAGAACCAATTCAATACTTAACATGTAAAGGACTGCAAAAAGCAAGAAGAGAAGCCGATTCTTTGCCGGCTTCCAGCCTTGTTCGAATCACTGTTGTGCTTGTAATAATCCACTCGTCTTGATCCGACGAAATTCCAAACATCTAAATCAAATTCGTCTTATCACAAGACAAGAACATCATTTGTTGTTGGTGCTGCTGTTGTTGTGTTTCAACAAAGTTAAGCGACGTTGTTATATATACATGGGTCGGGTGGCCTAGGTTTTTAGATTGTCAAGGAATGGACAGCAGTTTCATCCGTACCCTATGAAAAAAGACATTGGACATATAGTTACAAACTGTGAGATTTTTGTAATATCATTATTAACTATTCTAAAACTTAAATTATTAGATGAAAGCCTAATTTATTAATTTAAATATTCTAACACTCTCCCATCACGTTTAGTCTAGTCTTTAAACATGGGAATTTATGGAAAGATTTAAATTTAGAATCTTTAGCTCTAATATCATGTGAGAATTTATTGGTCAATAATCAAATGTTCTGAAGGCTAGAATTACGATTCGTTTCATCAATTTTCGATCATCTTCGTCGCACTCTATGCATTCCTAGTAAATCTAGATTCTTTAGTTTTCTTGTCTTGTTGCGCTCTAAACTTTGTTTAAGATATTATTTCTGGGGATTCGAACCACCTTGGATAATCTTTGTCGGGCATTTGATATTTGATCGATGGACTTCGCTTCAACTTGCTTTTTTGACTTGTGTTGAGGGCGTCTGCAAGTGATTCATTTTCCTCCTCTTTTTTATTTTTTTTATTTCGTGATTTTTCATCTTGGATGTGATCTTTCTTGACATTTCAGGTTCGGGCTGGACCCGGACCGGCCTGAACTGAAGCTATAAATGGGCCCACACCGGGCCGGCCTGTCCAGGATTTCGGGCCGTGGAGCCCACTTTGGACTTCTGTCAATAATGGTCCAATTACTCCCTTTCCTAACCATTTCTTTTGTGTATCTTTTTTATTTTATTTTTATAATCATTAACATTAAAAAACATGGCTATATCATTATGGATGTCCACCAAAAATCTTAACCGGGGATGTTAAGGTAAAAAGGCATTATATCAAGAGGTAAAAAACGATTACATCGACCTTCGATGAATCTTCCTTAGTAGGTATATCGTAAACATAACATCACCAATCAATTTGATCAAAGATCTGGTCAAAAACAACTAGCTAAAAGTATATCGCACGATTTACTTTGTCGATTGACTCCATGTGAGATTCAACAAGTTCTTTGACATATTATAGTTGACAAAAAAAGTTATTTCCTTCCCCTTTTTTCCTGTTAAAAAGTAGCTAGTGGGAATACGAAGTTCAACACAAAACCGAAGATGCTTCTCGCCAGGATCGACTACGAAGAAGAAGAAGAAAAAGCAGGCCGTTTCCTGTCGATTCCCTCCTTGCTTGTACTTGCTTTTCCTGGGGCGGGATACGATATGTCACATGTCTTGTCTTTGCTTCTGGGAGTTGACAAAAGGGTTTAGCTTCTCCAGGAAGGCAATGAGCTCAAACCCTACACTCTAAAAAAACCCAAAAAAAAAAAAAAAAACAGCGAGAGAGAGAGAGAGAGAGAGAAGCACTTCATGACCTCATTAAAGCTTATTATTTTCCGTCATTAAAGAACTGATGAGAGTCAACTTTGAACCCATACTGACCCTTTTGGAGATTCCCCATTCCCCTTTCTGGAAAGTTCTCTCTCCATTGAGTTTTTTTGGGGTTTGCTTGCTGGGGTTGCCTACTCCATAAAATTTACAGAAATATTTGACTATCGCGGTTGGTTATTTGATGTAAATATATGGACTGACCAATAGGTGATGATAGACTTTCGCTGTACCGCGATGTATCTAATATACTTTTATAGGGTATGTACGTGGCATTGTGTGTGTGTATAAACAAATATAGACAAATGGGTGCATGGAAGTATATGACGAGTAAAATAATACAATATACTTATGTCCTGATAGGTGTAGAGCAGTATTCAATGACCATCCGCCCAAAACATGGTACCTTTTGCGACAAGGTGAGATCAGCTTGTCGATCCTGGAATTGTTTTAAGGCCCAATCAATTGTAGGTTGTCATCTTCGACAAGCTCTTCTGCGATTGCGAATTTATTACAATTTTAATTATGAGGTCACTTTCACGGGCGAAGAAGCTCCACCAAGCCATGGCAGCTGGGAAGAGATGATTTCTTGAGGGTTGGAAAGGCGTCGTTCGTAAATGATTGGCCAAAAGAAGAAGCAAGAGTTCATCTTGTTTTTTTACACCACCAGTTGCTCTCCACACCTCATTGTCACTATTATAAAATTGGTAATGATGTTTGTTGTCGGGTCAATTACGTAATAACGTGAACTTCTATGTTTGTGATAAGTGATCCCGCACATTTGCTTATCGATTTGCAAATCTGCCATCGTATGATCAGATCAATAACAACACGTTAATAATTTCATAATTTTAGTGATACATAAGATCGTTATGGTCTAATTTTCCTATTCAATACCTACCTTTCTTTGAGCCAAGATTATACGCTCCGACTTGATTATGACCTATCTTAACATTCTTTCCTTCCACAATTTCGATCCGTTGTTGTATTCTCTCGATAAATGGCATGAATTCGCTCTTCATTCAGGGGTTAAGTGTAAGGTCACCGACGGTGGAGGGGGCGAAGTGCAAGAATGTTTCCTTTTTCTTTTATTAATAGGGCAACCGAGTGCTTTCCTATTAGATAACTAGTTTCAAGAATAGCACCATCTTTCAATTGACAAGAACAATAAGAGCACCTTCTTTCCTAATGTCCTTTAATTTAAAGTTTACTTTTCCTTCCAAGCATAAACTTCCCATTATTTTTCTCATAAAATGGGCACAACCCTTTAACACTCTCTCTCTCCTCTCTCTCTACCATCACCTTATGGGTGATATGTGCACATGCGATAAAGTCAAGTGCCATAAAATGTTAAGGAATCCAAATGCTTCAGAGAGGGGCAAACCCCAAAAGGTCGAGCCAGTCTTGGAAAACCACAAAGCCTCGTGTAAAGGGGCGAAAAAATAAAAGCGAGAAGGGATCGAGAAGGAGCCCATAGCATAACCAAAACTAAAGAGGCGAGGAGATCATACGTGAACCCTAGACATCCGTTTTTCCCTCGCCAAAATCCCTCATAATCAAAGCACAATTATTGCAGCCTTTGACGTTCCAAAGCACCCCCTGCCCTCTCTTCAATACCCACACGCAAACGCCTTTGACTCTCCCACGAGAAAAAAGTGGACAGAAGTTCGCAGCCGCAATCAGCTCACGAAAGCACGCTTTTTCTTACCGCTCGATACACATGTTGGTTCGAAAGACCCTTTCGCTTGTGGGAATCTCATTTTCGAGAATTTAGAATTTTTATCTTCTCCCCCGGTTCCAACCCTACAGAAATTCTTATATATGCCCGGGAGGGTTTCCCTTTGAAAAGCTTTGGTTTTTTTTTCTATGCAAAAGAAAGAGAGGGGTGTCCCTTCTTTCCACGGAATCGGGCAGATTCCTCTGATTGTCAAAGTTTGAGGCTCCATCTTTAACTAATATCAACCATCCCACGTTACCTCCACTCAGACCTCTCTTTACAAATCCCTCCACCAATCCCTCTTATGAATTTTCATTAGATTAAACTCGCCACTAATGAAAAAACTCTTTTGGAGAAGTTGTTATCGAATGCATAGTTCAATCGCCATCATTACTTTTACTCACATCACACTGATCTATGTCCTCACGAAGGGTTTTTCTTTTTGTGATGACGCATGTAATGTAAACCCTCCTAGAGCTCCCCCCGATTTTTCCTTCTTGTCCCAAAAACTTTGCCTTACTAGAACATATATATACGATGGGACTTTTTTATTTATAATTTTGGTTGCTTGTTCCTTAGGGTTTGCATGCATAGAGATGCAAACTGTGATATGGGATCCCATGACTTGCTAAAAGCCTTACTTTATTTGTGGATGATTGAGGGTTGTTGAAATATGATTTATTTTCTCGAAAATCTTTGCATCTTCAACTAAGTTACCCGTAGGATTAACCGATCGACTCAGATGCCACTAAGACTATATATAGTAAAGTAATATATCCCCACCCAAAGTTCCTAATTCAATCATTTGAGTGGGGGGGGGGGGGGGGGGGGTCCTAACCATTATTTAATACAATTAAATAAAAGGGTTGTGAAAAAAATATCAAGGCACCCTACGTCTCTTCTTGAGTATTTCTTTTTTATTATAAATTATCTCTTGTTCCTTATGGGATGCGTCTTGCCATTTTGTGCACACCATGTCTGAATCGCCAACTTTGCAAGCCATCGATGTCTGCCGCCAAAGGGCAAAGACAGTTCCTTATTTCCCATGGCTACGATCTGATTGGATTGGATTGGAATTAGTGGAAGAATCAAACCCGTAACCCGGAAATGAAAAGACCAGAAGAAGATGTGAGGAAGACAAAGCTCCGAGTAATGTCTATTTCGTAATTTAATTTTACGTGCAGGAGGAAAGATTCTGCAGGGGCGATTTCGCCTAAAAAGAACTCTCAAATCTGGGTCTAAACTAGTGAGACAAGAAGATTGAGGAAATCTTGAAAATGGGGCCCCGCGTTGAAGGTGGCATTTTGTCTGCTTCTCCAGATCCGACGTGGGTGCCCGTCGTTTCGGGGCGAAGTAGGTCCTGTTGCTTTTGTTCCCTCCGCCCCCACCCCCCACTCCATTATGATGGTACTAACCACAGACTTTGCATTGACCAAGATGCCCTTCTCCCTCTTCTTTTTATTTTTATTTTTCCTTTTCTTTTATAAAAAGGATACTGTGTCGGCCATTAAATATAGTTAATGAATGTCCTCGAAACGCTTCTTTAAATTTATTAAATTATTAGATTAAACAGACACGAGACCACGAGTGTATTCGAAACTAGTAGACCAGAGTTAAAATGGAATTTGTGGCGAATGAATATTTTGTTTATCTTTTGCACTAAATCACGGTAGTTTTCTTTCCCTTTGCAACATTATTTCTTTTTTTACTACTATACAAATTATTTTATTAAAAAAAAAAAGCATTAGATGAATATCATTCTACTTTTTTTCCAATAGCCGAAAACGAAATAATACTTAAAATATGAAAAATAAAAGAAAATGGGAGAAGCGTTATGAATTTCTCATGTTTAGAATAATATGACAAGGTCGATTGCATTATAAGGATAAGCAAGTAATTATCTCAAGTGCACTTCTTTAGGAGATTGCAAGTAAGTTTATTTCTGAAAAATGATTACGTGACAGTCTTTAATGTACTGTGATAAAAAAAAAAGTCTACTCTAGATCACAAAAAATCAAATCACAAATAATTATAAATTATTGCAGAACCCACTTCTTAAAAAATTTGTAATTTACAATAGACTTTTATTCTCATAGTACATTAATGGATGTTATGCTAGCAAAATCCTTTATTTCTTTATTTTTATTAATGCAAAAGATAAAATGAATATTCATTCATGGCAAATTTTAATTGATGCCGGTCTACTAGTTTCGAATACACTTATTGTCTCATGTCTGCATAATCATTGATCCAAGAATTTAAAGTGTTTCAAGAATACTCGTTAACTATCTTTGAGAGATAATCATCCAATTTTCAGATCGTATATGAATATGAAAAAACACTGGTAGTTCTCATTTGAGAACCCACATCATCCAATTTTTTTCTTTAGTATGAAAGCCATTAACAACATATCGACATATATTAACCTTCTTTGTTTTAGCTCTAAAAGTTGTCCGAATTACACAATGAAATTTTTCTTTAAAAAAAAAAAATCCCTCCACGAGTTGTATTACAAAATACAGATGAGAATTGCAATTTTACTCTATTATTGAGATAAAAAAAAATCATATTGGTTTCTATATACGTTACTTACATTTCGTAAATGCGTTTTAAAGTATCCATGCAATTGAATTTGCCAAAGGACAATGATTAATTAATGGAGTAAAACTTTTCATATTAATTGAGATTTATGTTCCCATTTTCTCCTTCCGTATTTAGACATTCGCAAGAAACTTATTGATTTACTGATTAATATCATGTCAAAACAATCATAATATAGAAAATTTACATTAGAAAAAGTATTCCTTGAAAATTTACCCTCGCAGCCGGGGCAAATTGTCCTGCCACGCGTACGATGGGGGGTGGGATCCCATCCCTGTCCCGTGCCTATCCCTACTCTTTGAGTCGTGTTCGTTTAGCAATTTATACTTATTAAAAATAGTAAAAGGGTGTATTATATATATATATATATATATCTATATATATATATCTATATTATATTTCGGGAGGAAATAAATAAATAAACAAAATGGAGGAGTCACTCAAGACTGGTCAAAGAGATGGCAGGGGAAAACGGGCCCGCATGCTTTAAAAGAATCTGCAGGGAATGGTCAATTTCAAGGACTCCTCGCCTCTCGATTGTTTTGGTCGGCATCTTCTTCAATTTTAGTGCCACTAAAAATTTACTGATCTGACGCGAGTTCCGTATTCAATCCTCCAGTCCCCTTCTTTTTTCTTTCACTTTTTGATCGAATGATTATCATGCAGAATAGATAGAAATAAGATGTACATATCTAGTTGATATGTCGAGTTACCTTGTATCGATGTAATATTTTAAATAGTTGCTGTCGAATTCATTTCTAAAAGTGTGATTAAAGAAATCTGCAAATGAGAATCTTGCTTGAGATAAGAAAAAAAAATCACTTGATGGAGAACAAAGAACATGGAGCAGAGCTCCAGCATCATGATCCGAACGTCTCGCATCGAACCGGATTATTTTTTTATATTCCAATCGAAAAAAAAAAAAAAAAATTTCTTCCTCCAGGGGTCAACGTTTCCCCTGATTTTCGAGCCACAAGGGAAATCGCCGTGATGAACAGCAATGTCGGAGTACGATAATCGTCCGACCATTTTTCTGTCCCCTTTTCTACCGGCAAAAACTGGCCTTTTGTCAGCATCACTGTAGCCTCGATGAATTGAGGCATTAAACCACGACTTCATCGACATCTTTTTCACTTAAAACGTCCAAAACAAAAGTCACATGCATCTCACCATATTTCTAGACAATGTGACTTTAACAAGCAAATAATTTGCGAATTATTCAAAACCATTTCGAAAAAGCTTTCTCGAAGCACCACCATACGATGAGAGAGTTTCGTCGTCAGGGACTCGGATTCGGCTCATCGCAACCGTCGATCTCGAGGACCTAACGCATTCGTCCCGTCAGATGGACGGCCGCGGCACGTTTGACCGAGCGACGCTCGGGTGGTACTTTGGTACTTTCGCTTTTGGTGAGGGAGCATGACGCCATCTGACGTCACCCCGCATCTCTCCATCTGTGCCCGCGGGGGGGCCCACCGGAGTAAAGCCGCACCCTCGTCCGTTCGAAATGACCGAAAAGTCCCCCCGCGCGGCTTATATCTGTCGTTGTCCTCTTCCCCCACGCCCCGCTACCTTTTGTCCGAATTGCCCCTCGCACCGTCCAACATTTACTCCCATTCGGTCCTCTCATGTGATTTTGACTTTGACCACGATCACATTACTTGTCCAACCAATTCTAGATTAAAGCTCGATCGCCCATAGAAAAATTTGGCATCCAGTCGAATTATAAATTTTAAAATGACCATAAAATATACTGCTAATCTATAATCCTACGTTTCGTATCGTAAGGAACAAATGCGTCATCAAGAGATTGTTTGAGATTATGTTCGAATCTCGAGCTAAAACCACACTCTTGTTAGGTTTATTATAAAAAACATTTGACTTTAATTGTGGATATAATTACTCTAATTGCATCTCACGTCAGAAGAAAAAATATATATCATAATGACCTCAAGCATGCTATGTTTTGTCACTATCTTGTAATTACATCCAAATCATCATTATACTCAATATTTTGAAAAATATCTTAAATATATGATTATTGCATGTAACACGAGATCTTTATCATTGCATTTACACACATTACCAAATCCTTATCAAGATTTCCCTTCTTCTTTTGACATGCCCATCCTGTTGTACCAATTTCACCTCAAATGAAATTAAGTCTGCGAGCAAAATGCGATTGCCTTTCAAAATTTCGAAGATCGAAAAATAGATGAAGCATGGTTATAGATGATAAGGAACGATATTTAACATGCGAGGTTGGGAGTCGAAGGAACCCAATAAACCCCCTATGGATCTCAAACAAAACACATCGGAACAACACGGGACTGATCTTTACTATGTCAGATATTTTAGTCGGATCGAACTCCTCTCGATCTCGAACACGAACACAAGAACATGCCAATGAAACTCTTTATCCAAAAAGACAAATGAATCAAGAGCCGTACGCTCACGTTAAGTCGAAAACAGGGAGGGTGGGATCATCAATGCGAACGAGGACGATTTTTAAGGCGTTGTTTGGAAGCAAAGAAAACGTCCGAAATTTTCTTTTGACGTCTTCGGTCATTCCCACACTGCACAGCAGAAGGAGCACAACTAAGCTTCTTTGGCTTCCCTTCAGCGTTTGATCCCAAGCTCTCGTCCAAGACGATGTAAACGGGGCGAGACGTGAGATCTGGTTTTGACCCTTTTCGATCATTGCCCCGGACTCGGCTTCCGTAGGCGTACGTCGAAACAGCGTCGCCAGGAGAGAGAGAGAGAGAGAGGGACTGCCAAAGTAAAAAGGAAAAAGAAATTCGAGGGCGAGATTGAGTCTCGTTTACGCAAGATGGGTCGTCTTATTCTCTCTCCTCCCCTCCTCTTCTTCCCTCCGAGCTGAGAAGACCCTTGTGGGCGTGCTTATAAAAGAACCCCTGCTTTCCCTCTCTCTAGACCCCGCACACGCACGCAGACGGACGAGTTCCTCCCCTTTTCTGCGGCTTCTTTTATGAAGTCTCTCCGCCTCTCTGTCTGTCTGTCTGTCTGTCTGTAGTCTCTCTTGTCGCCTCTTGTTTCTTGGTTTTCTCTTGCTTTTCTTTTGGGTTCTTGCTCAGCCCAGCCGCTTTACCAGGGGTCTTCCTGTATTTATAAGAAGTCTCCTCGGATGGGTTCGTCGAACTGAGTGAGTGTGTGCGTGTCTCCCCCTCGGAACGGTTAATGAATTGATTAGAGGCGGGAGATTTTTGAGGGATTTGAAGAGAGCAGAGTGAGAGATAGAGTCATACTAGGCTGTAATTTCAGAAGAGACGGAGAGAGAATGGAGAAGGTGAGTTTTGTCAAGAACGGTGTGCTGAGACTGCCGCCAGGATTCAGGTTCCACCCGACGGACGAAGAGCTGGTGGTTCAGTACTTGAGGCGCAAGGTCTTCGCTTGCCCTTTGCCTGCCTCCATCATCCCTGAGGTTGATGTCTGCAAGGCTGACCCTTGGGACTTGCCAGGTGAGAAATCCGTTGATTTCGACAAGCTTTCTGATGTCCCTAGTTTAATTTCGTGGCACAAATTTGCAGTTTAAGTAGCATAAAGAGTCGTGCGTGCGTACATGATCTTTTGCAATGCTAGACTGATGATGTATCAGCTAAGTTCCTCAGGACGTGCTAGTTTCCAGGATTTTAAGGTTTTTAAGGTTGTATTGTCGGCTGTGACCTCAGGGGATGCAGAGCAAGAGAGGTACTTCTTCAGCACGAGGGAGGCCAAGTACCCGAACGGAAACCGGTCGAACCGGGCCACGGTTTCGGGTTACTGGAAGGCCACGGGTATCGACAGGCGGGTCGTTAGCTCGAGGAGCCATCAATTGGTGCTGGGCTTGAAGAAGACCCTGGTTTTTTACAGGGGAAGGCCCCGCACGGCTCAAAGACCGACTGGATCATGCACGAATACCGCCTTGTCGACGGCCTAGCCCCCGACACCGCCACGCCGTCCAAAATGAACTTGAATCAGGTGGGCCGAGTCGGAATGCTCATGCCAAAAGGAACTTCTTACTCTACACATTGTTAGTCGATATCATGAGTATCCAATTTCCATTTCTAGGCACGTCACAATTTTCTAATGGACTCATGGTTGACATAAGCCGTGTTCAATTTGTGCATTATAACTAATGGGTGTAAATATTCCAAAATTCTTCTTCCAGAGCCCTGTGGTGCCAAGGGAGAATTGGGTCCTCTGCCGTATATTTTTCAAGAGGAGGAGTACCAAAAATGATGGCCACAATCACAACATAGAAAGCTTTAGGACTACCAATGAAGTTAGCAAAGTCAGGGGAAACGGGCCGGTCTTCTACGATTTCATGGCTAGACATAAGACCGACTTGAACCTCACGCCATGCACCTCGTCCTCAGGATCAAGCGGCGTCACCGAGCTGTCCTTGCGCGGCGGCGACCGGGAAGAGCACGAAGAAAGTAGCAGCTGCAACAGCTTCCCTTTATCCCGGAGAATACCATAACAATGCTCCTTGATCAGCACTCTCGAGTCGGAATCTCAGTAAAACCCGTGTTAGTCAGTGTTTCGAGTACGAAATTTCTCTGCATCTTCGCCCCTGGGATTACCTTAGGTCGGAGGTCTGAGATGTACGAACGAGGGAAAGCGAAGAAGTCGGCATTTACGATCTACTGTTTGCTGCTAATATATATGAGAGCCCATTTTGTATTATTAGCTTATAATGGTAGTTGATCATGTAATCTGATTCCCCCAAAAATTTCAATTCTAGTGAGCTGCTTTAGTCTCCTCTTTTTCGGCATTGACCTGTCAATTTGGCCTTGGAGAGTCCTCCGGTGCACCATGAAAAGACGACATCTTTAAGGGAAAACCATGTGAATTCCAAGAACGTGATCGTTTTTACATCTAAAATGAAGACGAACTTCTGTTCAAAAGTAGGTGCCGCGTGACTTGCCACGCGAGGGACAGCCGGGGAGAAATTTGCTCCTCAGAGGGACCAAAAACTGCCTGCCCGTGTCGTGCTGAAAGTGGATTGGAATCTTCAGGAAATGGGACCTCCCCTCCCCCCTCTTTCGAAGGAAAGTCAAAATGCTTCATGGACACTCCAATCCCTTGTCGTTGAAAGGGATTAGGGGAGAGAGAATCTCGTTCGGAGGAAACAGACATTCTCGACGCAGCGATTCCTTTTTTCCAGGGACATCTGCTGCAGTTGTCTTCCTCTTCTTCAACCAACACAAGAAATGTCGCGAGTAGGTTTAGGCACCGTACAGGAAACCAAACAAGGGTTAGTTTTGAATTTAGATGAACTGGTGCGAGGTTCCTTCAAGTGGTCCAGATGAAAAATCTTTTTTTTTCCCCCGAAAGGATTTTATCAAAGGCGGGCTTCCTCGTCGAGTAACCAGATAGAAAAATGTCGTACCGACAACGACTTTCCTCTCGATATTCCTAAGCAACTAGATGGAAAACCATCAGAATTCTTGAGCGCTCTCGATTGATGATGCGCTTCGAGGCTGCTTTGTTTTATGTTCTGGAGAAGGGAAAGAGATTGCTTGAGCGATTGGAATACCCTTCCTTAATGTATAATCAATTAGATAAGAGATTTGACCTTTTTATCAGCAACGCTATTAATCTAAGATCGTGACATAATTGGCCAGCAAAATACCAGAGATTAGCGGGGAGATTCTCCCCACTATCTTCCAACTACCTTGCGAACTTTGACCTCAGCTGCTTCTCTTTATGTCTGTCTTTCGTTTCTTTTTCTAAGAAAGAAAAAAAAAAAAAGGAGGTTTTACTTCGATTGCTTTCTGCATCACGTTATGATCTCAAATGGAGTTGCTTCGGATAGGGGGCAACCTCGGTGACAAGGGATCAAACGCAGCCCCCATTAGATGATTCATCCAAACCGAAGAAAATAGTCTTATCACCTTTATTCTTCTAACAGGAAAAATTCATTTTAAGCGAATAAATATCGGGCTCAAGTGAAATGTCCCTCTAGGCTCTAACTTCGTAAATGAAGCAAAAAAATTGAGCTAAAACCTGAGCATATAATTCATATATAAAACAGATGATTCAACAAAATATTTTTATAAAAACAATTACTCATAGTGTCAATAAAATGAATGAATTTAAAATATTTTTCATTATCTATTTAAACATAGATTATTATCTATAATGAAAAATAAATTATTGATTAATTATTTTAAGCGATATAAATGATTAAAAAAAAGTGTTAATAATACCCTGAAAAACCCCAAACTAGTACACGTGTGACAAATTTACCTCAAGCTATTTTTTTTACCACCAAAAACCCCAAACAGATATACCTTTGACAAATTTACCCCAAACTGGTACACTTGTGACAAATTTACCCTATGTTAGTTTCCGTTAAAGTTAAATGATATGTGACAGTTGACTGATATACCAATTTGGGATTTTACGCTTCGTTTGTCACGGTTTACAATTTTTGTGATTTTTTTGTGGTATTAATCTAATTTACAAATTTACCAGTTTGAGATTTTTCATAGTCGAATAAATTAGTTTGGGGTAAATTTGTCATAAATATACCAGTTTAGGGTTTTTTATTGTCGATCAGGTAAATTTGTCACAGATGTACCAGTTTGGGGTTTTTCATAATCAAAAAAATAATTTGTTGTAAATTTATCACATGTGTACTAATTTGGAGTTTTTAGGTATTAACCCTAAAAAAAAATAAGCAAAGGCTTAGTTATCAATCAAAATATCAGCCGATCTTGCATTACCGAGGGACTGCTTCTTTTTTTTTTTTTTTTTCTGGGGTCAACGCACTGAGTGCCACGTGTACAGAAGAGTCGCAAAGGACGGTATCAAATCCTTTTTTTTTTTTTTTTTGCTAAATTGTATATAATTTATCATTTTTCTTTGGGTAACTTGTACGTAATAATCTTTGATTACAACAGCAAGGAGGTTAGTCCATATCTGAACAGGAAAGGCATGCGAAATTTGGAAATCAGCTTCTTCAAAAGAAAAAATAAATTGCCGACCAGGGGCAAAAGTCTCTCGTGACAGGTTTTGTTAGAGTTCCGAACGTCATCCCATTACTTAATAAAGGATAGCGTATGGCTTTAACCTGTTTTGCGAAAAATTAATAATTTAAAAAGTATCTTTCCATTTTCAATTATTGTTATTGTTCACCAAATTGAATCCATGAAAAACCACCATTTGTAACGATAACGCATGCCTAAATATTTGGTTGATAATGAGAACATTTATTATTGTCTCTTTTCTTAAGAGATATACAAAATTTAAAATTCAGATTTTTTCTTTCAAATTATTGATTTTTTGTGAAATGAAGGAAATCATTATTGGATTTGTTTTCTTTCTTTCGGTGGTAAAGTGATATAACCTGCAGTTAAAACTAGTGCGGGTGCGAGATTGAGTCCATATGTCCAATTCAATCAAAGACAAGACACAACCTTCGAATCGGAAAAGAGGCCACTCACAAAGTGTCACTTCTTAGATGCTCTTGCATCATGGTAAGTGGTAGAGATAATTAGGATAATTTTCTATGATATTTTCCTATTTTACAAATAATTAGAACATTATCCTAATTACCTCTAACGGTAAGGATGTATTACAATTTTTTCTAGATAGGCATTGAATTTGGCCTCGATTGTTTTGTCTTGTCATATATTTAAAACATGGGTGGAGGCGCGGGCACGTGTGAACAAATGCTACTTAATTCGAACTCGGTAGGATAGGATCTACCGAGCTCCAACTCCCTGTGAGACGAGGTTTAAGAGTCGACTAGCTAGCCACTTGTTATATGTGACAACTTTACGTAAATTTTAGCATTAAGTGCGATTTTGACTTCACAAAAGCCAATCACGAATCGCCGTATAAAGAATAAGAGCACGATTGTCTTAATAAGCACGGTGTTTTCCACTTTAGGCCAAATAATAACTCTGGAGACTATTGAATAAAATTAGGCATACGAACCCAATCTTCCAACAAATCATTAAATCCGATGAGACTTGCTGATGTACATGCAATTGTAATTCAAGCGATGTTGAGGTGTGGTTCATACTCCGCTTTGATAAAAAGGTATGGAGATTCAAGGACCATCCTAGTAGAGGTTTAGGGGATAGCACCCTCAACCATTAGAGGACTTCATATTATATTAATAATTTGGGCTTCAACTTATGAATAGTTATTACTGTATATAATCTCTTAATTGATAGTTGTAACATAAAGATAGCACGTGTAACCCCTAATATAAGGATGAATCTTATATTTTGATTTCTCTTTTTTGTCTTTAGTCTCACCTGATTTGGTCAACGACATAAACTTGTCACTTGAGTCTCATCTCCAACAAAAGGGAACAGTAAAAAGAACTATTGCCACGTACTAAAATCAAAAGGGTCGATGGGCTAGCAGAACGATGAAGCAATCGAAGTTTTGCACCTAAAAAAAGGTGTGAGACCTCGGTCACGAAAAAGCAATACACAGCAAATTTCCGGATTGACGACTTTACCTCGGACCATTGAAAAAACAGGTAAAAAGAGGCTTTAGTCAAGTGTCAATTGATGTTGCCAGAAGTGAAAAAGAAGTACTTTTCATGTCTAGCAAATAGCTGATGTTGCGTAACCGGTCTGTAACTTTGCGTTTTTGATATAAGTTCCTATCAACTTATCGACACGTATATTCCCTCGAATCGAATGTATATGAGGCCCACTTGTGTCTCGTCCTCAAGGTCCATCCCAAACCTTCTTAGTGGGGAAGACAAATCTTTTATCTCATTCGAATCTACGCCAACCTAGAAGTATCCAAAGCTTGGGGAAAATGAAAGCTGTGATCAAATCCCAAGCAGAAACTAACGTCAACTCATAACCAAAAGAAATGCCATGGAGTGCTAGGGACATATACCGCATCATACGCAACAATGCGACAGCTATAGTCACTTATGACACGTCGCTACTACTACCACGACAATGTTTGCATAGTATAGTACCTAAATTTCACCTTTTAATTTCAGAACAACAGCATCCATCCTAGCATCCCAACCGCACATAACCCACCTTCTAAAACTCGGAAAGACACGCAAGTTCTGATGATAGCTCACGTCATGTGTCCCTTGTGTAAGATATTCCTGTTCTAATGCCTGTGGTACGATTTTACATCCGATTCCCATGTACGGGAGGATTTGTCAGGGTTGATAAATGATAAATGATGGATGGAGTAAGTGATTGCAAAGATTTTCGAAACGACATGCTAATCTCCTACACGTGGCAGGTGGCACTATCAATCTCCTCGTCTTCATCGCCTCCCTCCCTCTCTCACTCTTTTCTCTTTCACCCACACCCACACACGCACAAGTCAATAATGGACCACAGCCTCGTAAGACAAGATTGTCATATCTCGTCCCATCGGTATCGCTAGAATTGATGAATCGGGACGAATCAAACATGTTTGAATATTCGTGTAACAGCTACTTCATGTACTGTTTGAGCACGACTTGCCATTAGCTGTCGACTGAAAAACAAGCACCTGTCACACTAGGCGCATAATCACCGCACAAAGCAATTCGTGCTATCGACTGATTGAACTGCGATGGTTATATCGATACTTAGCAATCTCAAGTATGAAATGGATTAAAGTCAAGAGGAAAAGAGAGAACTATTGAAGAAACTATCAAGGTCCCATCGAGCACAAAACAAAAGGGGGAAAAGAACTGTTCATTATACTTCCTCAAGGGAAGCGGGTAAGTTGCATGATGATGGGGTTGGATATGGGCTTTGTTTCGGCCATGGGCTCAGCTTTGAAAGAACAATTCTCAGAATAGTTGGTAAGCTTGAGCTATAACTTGTCATTGCGTGATACTGTCTCTTGATATTGGTTTTGTACATGGAGGTTGCTTCCAACAGTTGTAGAACTGGATTTGAGCTCATGAAGTTGCAAAACCACTTTTTTTTTTTTTTTTAATGATCGAAAACCGCAGTACAGCCAGGCGTGCGTGACGGCAGCTCGGCGATCTTGCGTAGGGACCCACCTCTCACGGTGCCGCACTTAAGCGCGCGGAGAATCGAACCCCCCCAAGTGCGATGGGGGAAGTCCGCCCGAGCCAACACGCCCACAGCAGGGTGGGTAAAACCCACTTGTTTATCATGTCTTGAAAGTGAAAATCTTGCGTGGCGGGCCTCCTGTTGGGTTATGAAAATCTGAATTAAAGAGTATGTTTATTTCGTAGAAAATGAAAAAAATTATCTTAAAAATGATCACTTATATCGCTTATGTTAATGAGTAAAAAAATATTTTTATCATTCATGTAAATACGTAGACATAAATTGTTGTTACTAATTATTTCAAAAGATATAAGCGATTTTTTTTAATAGAAGTATTTTCTAAATCCTTCCTTTTCCTATGGAACAAACGAATGCTAAAATCAAAGCATCTCCATATATTTATCACGTCGATGAAGAATGTGATAATATAAGCCAACCCTAGCGAGGCCCTAGTCTAAAGCTCATGTCCTGCTACGCCTCCCGTAGTTTTCCCGTCCGACTTGAACATCAGCAGGTTTATGAAATAGGAATCTAAAATCTAGATGCCTCCACATGTTTATCTACGCGAGTTGGTCTGGTCATGACCTTCTAACTTGAGTTCAATTTGTGTATTCAATGGCCAAATCTATACTAGACATGAAAAGATGACTAACTTTTGATTATTATCTATAAGCAAAGACTTAGTTGGTGAAAGCAAGTTTTGGTTCAAATACATGTCATTGATGAATAAAATAGTGGATAACTCTGAAATGAATAGGCAGCTTGCCAATGAAGCCATCTGGAGCAAACTATGTAGGAGTTTTCAATGAGTAACTTCACCAGTGGACGAAAGTTATCGACAATCAGCTATTGCAGATTGTGCTAAATATTAGAGTTTGAAGATACATATGATGGATCAACACAGGCATTTGATTGTGGAACTGATGATTTCGAAACTTGTAACTCCTTATAGATAACCATCATTAAAGCATTAGGGAATGTACCAAGGATATGGGGAATTGCTCATTGATTAATAACTATAAATAGCGCAAGGAAGTAATTATTAGATTCAAAATAAATAACTCCCGTTGGGGGGATATGGGATATAAGCACCTACGTCGTCATCTTTACAAGGGATCCAAACCTGTCAAATATGCAAGGGTTGAGTAAGATTTGTGTTATGTCGAAAATGGTCAAATCTAAATGCACCAATTTAATTCGTTTTAACCAAATTTTATGCAATAGAGATCTAGTGACTTATACCCAACCTGACATATATTATTTAAACAATTCTATACTTAACCTAATTTAGAAAAACTCAAATCCAAATTAAAGTGAAGAAGTGAAATAAGTGAGTGTGAGATCAAGTGAAATCGAGAGAGTGAATATAATCACAGAGATGAACTAAATATAAGTAAGTTGTGAGCACATATAATATCCATATAATATCTATTTATAATCTTTAGAATTAGGTCTAAATGCATTTCTAACCCATATATTTAATATAACTAATTCATATAACATCTAAATTCATTAAAAATGGATTAAGAAATAGGTCAATAAGCTATTTAGACTGATCTAAAGAGATTACTAACCAATAACAAATCACAAGTTTTGTGTCATAATGGCCTTAGTTAAAAGGATTTTTTTTTTCATGGTGTTTTTCTTATTTTGCATTCCAAACCATTTTGCGTAGTTTTTCCTTTCTATTTTTTATTTGGAAGAAAGAGAAGATTAGTAAAAAAAGAAAAAAAAAAAACCCAACTGGTGAGGTACCGAATGTACCTCTTTTCACGGACACGTTGCGGCATGATACATGTCTTGAAGAGGAGACAACAAGTCCAACCGCTCCACGTGCGAATTCAGTGCTCTTTCTCCACGTGTCCGTAAAGCGCAGGAGGTGGTGACGAAGTAACCTAGATAATCCACCAGATCATCAAAGCCACGTCATCTCTGTCATCGGAAGTGATGCGACGCGACTCGAGGATAGACCTTCACTTGGGAAAAAGCAGGAAATGCCGTCGTCTGCACGATCCCTATCTTCACATGGAAATGAAAATCTAGAACAAGAGAGATTTAATCTTAAATTATCAAATGATATTGAGCCTATTTCCCATCTTTTCTCGAGAAAGAAGTGGGCTATTTCTTTGCAAAATTGTGCTCAATTTCATATGTGGTCACCCTTTCGAAAGCTTTCTTTCTTTCCCTTTCCATCGTACTAGAGCATCATCCTTCTATCTTCCTCGAACAGAAGGAGCATTCACCTACTGCACACTAGCGATGAAGAAGGAAGGGACAAAGAGATAAATCCTCCTTTTCTAGGGCTGAAAAGAGAAGCTTATGAGTTATTACAAATTCTACGAATCGATTAAGTTCCTAAGCTCCAAGCCGGACGAGTCTCGACTAACTAACCATGCAAATCCTAAAATATTCACTTTCTTGTGGTAAAAAAAAAAAATTCACTTTTTAAGTGGTTGGCAATACGACACGATCCGATTTAACGCGAAAGTGAGAGGAGTTAGTGGTGTTTGGTTTGCTTTTAATGGAAGCACAAATTGCAAGCCGGTGGCCACCCGTCACCTTCTTCCACCACACATTTGAGATATTCTCCCGATCCACTGGCAGTGAACCGCCGCGTGGCCGGTCGGCTTATCTTACTGTTTTGATTATTTCGGATTTTTGTCTTTCACGAGGCAAAAGAAAAGGAGGAGGAAGAATCGAGATGATAAGCAAGTGCATGGACAACGCCATAAGTTGCCTTTTAGAAGGTGGACGCGTATGTACCTTCGGGTCCACCTTCGCAAGAAAGGAAACGAGCTATTTTTTTTTTTTTTTTTTTTTTTTTGGCCTTTTTATTTGTCCTCAAGATGTTGTCCCCTGCAACCTCTTAAAGGGTGTATATATTGTGCTCGGGTTTCGAAGAGAGCAATCCTTACGTTCCAGAGAGAGAAGCAAAAAAGAGAGGATTATTGGGGAATAGAAGAGAAAAAAGGAGGAGAAAATGGGTTTTAGGCGCACCCACGGGTGGTACCATCGCTACTTCAATTAAAACTTTTAGAAGGGACGATGGTGCCACGCTGTGTGCGTCTGAAAACATTCTCTTTTTTCTCCTTAATGAATTCCCATTTCCTTTAATTTTACTTCTTTCTGTAGTTTTTCAATGACTGGGGATCATTCTTGAGCAATTTGCAGGACTGAAATTGGGGAGAGCTGATCCAAACTCAGTCCAACATTTCAGTCCAACATCAACCCAGCTAGCTATTTATTTATGAAGGGTAGGCCAAGTAATTCCAGTAGAAGGTTTCTTTCCAGGGGTGAATAAACAACGAGAAGATGGGATTTTGCTCCCTCCTAATTGAAGTTACAATAGTTCTATTGGTGTAGGTTTTAATGGGATAGGCGAGCGGTTTCAAAGCGTGATCCATGCTCGACTTCACCAATCTGCGAGGTATGGACTTTTGTTCGATTTGAGAGTTTGTAGCATATCACTCCTCATATCAGTCCTCACCACGTGCAAATTTCTATAGACAAATCCCCTTTGTTCTTTTCAAAGATGATAATGAGTTAGTGATCGAAGACATCATATTGGATCCCACGGCCGAAAACATGCCATTTGTTTGATGTCCTGAATGTTGTCTCAAAAGTTATTTAATGATAAAATTTATCTTGCCTATGTTATCCGGAGTGAATTTTTTTTTTTTTTTTTTTTTTTTTTTTGAAGTGATGGTTGATGAAGGATTGGAGACTGTGTGTATGGTCGACACAGGCCTTGGCACCGCGTGGCATAATTCTGCGACGCGATATGAGCTTTCAAGCAGTGGAGGGAGATGCCGAGATCAACTAAAACCGAATGAAATTTTGGTCCCCGTTCTAAGCGAACTCGTAGGGTGGATTTTGTTCATTTTCTGGATTCTCGAAGGCACTCGAGACGCAAAAGATAAGAGTAATCTCAAGGTGAAATGAGGGAATACGTCCGATATACCCACTTTAATTTATGCAGCCTCGTCAAAGGATCCTTTCATGTGACGCCATGCGCTGGGAACTTGGCTTTTAGGTAGAAATATAGTATTTCGGGACGAGCTTAACATTAACTCAGCCCGGAGCGCTCGTAGATTCTTCGAAAGTTTCTTCTCTCGGAAGATACTGCTTTAGGTTGAGCTGTCGACAGCGCATAAGCTTGTGATGGTTCTGTACATGCACCGGAGCAAATCATGCAAGCAAAGGTGATCTTTCTGGTCGAGCATGAACAGTTTTCGAACGTCCCTGCATGTCTGGAGTGCGTGAAATGAGCAAAGTCTGAAGCAACCATGATGCCATCGTAGCAGCAACACGTTAGCTGCCCTCGCTTGATGGAAGAAGACGTATGCACACTCGAGTCGAGTGATTTCAGGAGAGTAGAGATTTTCGCCATCGGTGCTAAACCCTGACAAATACGATCACCGACGACAAAAACCAACCGGCTCGTACCGTAGATGAAGTAGAGATTCACGAATTTTAGGCTCCGGTTTAGGATACAAACTGCGGTGACAGATTGGTTAGATTTGCAGGGTGGTCGGTCTTTGTCAACTGCCCATGGAACAACACTGGGACGGTGAAAACCAGAAGCTGCATGGTGTCGCGTTCATCGCGACTGACAGTGACAGACGACAAGAGAAACGCAAAGATGGATATCGAGCAATACGAGAGAAGCCGTGTGGCACCCAGATAGAAGCAACTGTACAAGCTCCACCGGTGATTGGATGAAAACAAGAGAGCGCCATGCTTGTAAACAGAGTAAGCAGCCATGGGCATGTGATGAGATATTCTCCCTGAACCTCCATCGAAGTTGCTGAAAGCACGACGAAACTTTGGACTTCGTTTCAGACCCTGCAAGCAGAAGAAGAGATATACCGATTGCGGCTTTCGGACTGTACCTCCTCAGAATCAGCGGACTGCTGCAGCAGACGGTGCCCTCACCGTCGCAGATTGCGGCTGCACGTCCCCATCACTTGTAAAGTAGCTCCACCATGTCAATGTAATTAACGCAACATGCATTGTTATACCCTGTGACTAAAATAGTGAATGGACCAGATGTGCATCTGCCAATCGATAAGGAAATTGACTCTTTCCTTGGGCTGTAGTATTTTTCTCGCCTCCTGCCTTTTTCGCTTTTGTAGAGTCGCTTGGTCCGAAAGATAAGATGTTGAACTTCCTAATTTGCTTATATGATGAGATATTCTCCCTGAACCTCCATCGAAGTTGCTTATAATAATTGGCTATATTGTTCCACAGACAATCTATTCATGGTTGCCAATATATGAGGATTTGGTGCAACGTCTCTTGATAATTTTTTAGTGAGACGTTAGGAAGGTTTGCTCTCTCGTGTTGGCCTTCTTTTGTTGCTCGGTTAATTGCTGACGTTGTTGGGCTCTTGATGCTCCTCATTATCGGCATTGAATTTCCTCAAATTAAATCACTAAGTGTCCAACTGGGTGTGCCAAAAAGATGTTTCCCCAAAAGTGGGTTGTCGACGAAATTTCTTTTACTGAAATTCGCTCTTCAGTTTTTATTCATAGGAGATGGGTTGTGTGGCTATTCCAAACATGAGTTGTATTAATGGAACACAAAGAACATATATTCTTCAATAAAATTAAATCAACGATGAAGTTTGATGACATAAAAACTTTGTCGGGATTTAATCAATGACAAAAAAACATAACGCTAAATAGGGAGATATGCGGAAACTATAACAAAAGTATAGGAATTGAAAGATTATTGGAAAATACAATTGATAAAAAATAATAGGTTTTCATTAATTGATCAAAGTTTACAAATAGTATGATGTGGCTAGCCTACAATCAACAGTTATCAATGGAGGTTACACTATTCGAATAAATAAATAACTTCCCATTCTCCTATTATCTAGCAACACTAATTCAAAAGAGTTTAAATATCCAAAAGCATTACTACTCATTAGTAAATGTCGCTGTCGATGTCGATAACTAGTATTTGCTCTCATTAGTCATATGTCGGTATCGATGATTTCATCTTAGATGACTGATATTTATTAAATTTAAATATCCAAAAATATCGCTACGCATTAGTTACACGTTGATGGTGATGTCGACGACTCTTATTATTCACCAAATCTGCTATTATTGATCAAGTCTATCGCTTGTCGATTACAATAAAATCTACTTTTTGATGTCAACGCTATCTTAGAATATCCATTTGCTCGAAATTACTCCACTTTCATTTCCACTCTCCATAAACTGGTCAAGGCTTTTCCCGACTTGTATTTAAGATCCCCGTTTTTTTTTTTTTTTTTTAAATAAATAAATTTCATGACCTATTTTGCTACGTCTAATTTCTATATGTTGATGGTTCCTTTGCCCTTTTGTTACGGAAAATTCTAATCAGAGTTCCACGAAGAGTTCGAGCCCTGTCTGGGTAACTGCTAGTAATTATTTATAGCTTCTACTTACAACTTTTCCTCTAAGAAAAAAAATTCAAAATTCAAACTTTAAAACCTTATGAAATGTGATTTTACACATCATTATCCGAATATTTCGAGTCAAATACACTTTAAAGCGACAACTTTAAGATAAAGAAGGGTTTAGAAGCAAAATTTACTTCCTCTATTTTCCGTGAGGGAAAAAAACATATAATTTTAAATAAAAATTCATCTTCTGTATTTTCGAGATATTAATCAATCTTAAAAAAAGGACAATATAAAAAAAAAAAGATCGAGAAACGTTTGTTGGGCCTCGGAAGGCCCAAAACATTGGGGGAAATGGCCCTGGCAAGATGAGCAGGGCCTTTCCGGCCCATTACCGCAACGCTCTGTTTCCGGCTTTTTCAAGAGCTCGCTCGTGTCTTCCCGGGGAAAAAAGGAAAAGCGTCCAAATTCAAAACATCGAGAGAGAGAGAGAGCTGCAGGTGTCTGCTCTCATGGCCGTCCACGTCGAGATGCCTCCGCCCGATCGCCACCGTCTCCTCCGCTTCGACTTCAACCGAGGGCTTCTTCTGCTTCTCGAACGCTCTCCCTTCGTCTCCGCAGGTCGAGCTGACACCACACCTCATCTTCTCTCTCCCTTCCTCTGAGACGCCGTTCGCAGGAGCGCAGTTTCTGCCCAAACCGGACGGCTGCTGCGGCGGCGGCGGCGGCGCTGCTTTTGAAGTTCCGAGTTCTCTCCGGTCGTACGGAGTCTCCTCTTTCTCTCGATCGGCGGCGCGTCGTGATTGCAGTTGTCTGGCGCGGCGAGAGCGGGCTCGAGAGATCGAGGATCGAGAGCGCGCGAGATGTTGTCGGTCCTGAGACGAAAAGCCGCCGCCGCCGCCACCGCCGCCGCCGGAGGCTCGGATGTTATGGTAAATTCGCGCGGCGAAATCTCGTGTTCGTTAGGTGAGTGTGTTCGGTAGCTGATTTCGAAACTCGATCGATCTGTTGCAGCTGTTGAGAGGAGGCTGCGGAAGAGTTGCGCTGCCGTGGTGGCGGCGCGCTTACAGGGCTATGCCACTGCGGCGAAGGAGGTATTGCGCAGCTTTGCTTTGTCGCGTCTTCCCTGATTTCGATTGAGCTTTGATAATCTTTGCCTAATTGCTCATGTTCCTGGGCGTACTTCTGCTTGTCTTCAACTGCAATTTTAGGATTTTGGATGGTGCATGTTTCTTTTCCGGATTGGTTGTACATCTTTGAATCTTTAATCTGGCGGGTTTTGATATCAACTTCAGCAGCTGCAGCATCTTCCCTTACTGCTCATGACTGCACGCCGCGCTAGTGCATAATGGTGGGAGGTTATGTACGGGAAAAAATGAATACATGTTGTGAGGATTGGAATGATTATTTAATGAAGTGGATGTAGTGGTCATGGTTAGTTTTTAGATAATCTCTTAACCATCTCATCAAATAAGTGCAAATGGGTGGTTACTCGATGAAATGAGCTTACGAGGTAATAAGGGTGATATTGGAATGTCTGAGAAGTGAGAGTGTTTAATGATATAAATACTGATTTAGGCGTGTTTTGATTTCTCTCCTGTACAAATTCATCATGTCTTCTAGAAAGGGGTCCTTACTATATTGATAAGTGCGTTATCATCTGCATAGATGACTGTGAGAGACGCTCTGAATTCGGCACTTGACGAGGAAATGTCGGCAGATCCTAAAGTCTTCCTAATGGGTGAGGAGGTGAGACACCAAGACATTTATTCAAAATGTGGCAATATTATTTGCTTTCTATTGACCGTGGTGGGTTTCTTTTGAATCTAGGTTGGAGAATACCAGGGAGCCTACAAGGTTTGGATTGCTGATCAAAGAAAGAACAAACCGTTTCTACATTCTTAATGTTTAGAAGGATTACATCTTTATGTAAATTCTATGTCCATTATTAAGCTTATAATATTTAATTATGTAGGTATCTAAAGGTTTTTTGCAGAAGTTTGGACCTGAGAGGGTTGTCGATACTCCAATCACAGAGGTAATTCATTCTTGCATATACTGATTCGTACTTGTGTTTTAGTTATTGCCTTCTAGAGGTAACAAGGCTAGTGTTGAACACCATTTTTATTAGTAATGCTTAATGGACGCATGATGTGGCTGTTCCATGTATTTGTCAGGCGGGTTTCACTGGAATTGGAGTTGGTGCTGCTTACTATGGTCTCAGGCCTGTCGTGGAGTTTATGACATTCAATTTCGCTATGCAGGTTATAATCTTGAATTTGTAGACTTGTAGCATGAGGGCATTCTTCATAGAACTATGTGCATTGAATGCGAAAAGGTAAATGCAATCGGTTAATTGATCACTTCATTCATGTCATGATGTCCTCAGTAGCGAAATATTGGTCCACTCCTTGTACTATTTCACTATCTTTGAAGGTTGATGACATTCAGATTAGGTCACTAGATTTCTCTTTGTGAATGTCATTCTGATGTGGATCTGTTTTAACTTAACTTCGGAGGTCCATGTAATTTTTGTCTGTTTTCCTGCTGGAAATTGGTGAATAGGCCGTTAACTGCTGAATTTTGTTATCGATATAAAGATGCAATGACAACAGGAAGGAAGTAGAAGGAAAAGAAAATGGAAATTGTGATTTTCCTCCCTTTTCGGACATGCACTAAAGGGAAATAACGTGGAGGGAAATTAAGTTTATTGATAGATCAAAATACAATTTGTATCGTGGTTGTTTGCCACCTTTTACTAAGTATTTTCTTAAAATGGCAAAAGATATGAAAGAGTTTTCCATTATTACCCTCTATTTCTCTCCTGTTTTAAAGAGGAACTTTTGTATGAATAAAGATTAGTAATTTCGTCCATTTCTCTTCAATTCCCTTCTTTTTTCTTTCTCTAAACAATGGGATCATATTCCTCGTTTCTTTTTTTCTTTCTTTCACCTCTTTTTGATTCCTTAAAACCAATAAAGAAAAAGATGCTGAACAAAGTATAGATCAGTTGATCTTATCATCTCAAAGGCTGACATGAGAATGTCACATTCTCTTGTCTGATCGTGAGAAGATAATCTGGAAGCTTTCTATTTTCACAAGATGGATATTAGATGGGAAAGGGATCAGCAGAGATTTCTTGATTGTTTCCCAGTCTAATTTATCATGTGGTGCATGGTTTTGAAGACTCGAGAATTATATTGAACTTTTAAGTTCTTAAATAACTTCATAACAAAGGTGCAAGGACCTCCATTTGGGAATGCAATGCGCCACTCCATTTGCGATCCATGGTTCTGGTCTTGGAAATATTCATGGTTCTGATCCAGTGTTCCCTTTAGTAACACCATTTATGACTTTTTATAGTGACCTCTATTATCACTTGTTCTGCAGGCAATTGACCACATTATAAATTCTGCTGCAAAGACAAACTACATGTCGGCTGGCAAGATATCGGTCCCTATAGTTTTCAGAGGACCTAATGGAGCTGCAGCAGGAGTTGGTGCCCAACACTCTCAAGTACATAGACTAATCTTCCTTATGCATTTTTGCATGCTTTAGCTTGTCCATTGTTGCTAAGCTCACTGCATTTAAATCAACATGTAGTCTCTGGATCATCTTAACTCTACAATCACCAGACTTTTTTTTTTTTTTGGGAATCTGTGCAGTGTTATGCAGCATGGTATGGCTCGTGCCCGGGTTTGAAAGTGTTGGCACCCTACTCGTCGGAAGATGCTCGAGGACTGCTAAAAGCAGCAATAAGGGATCCTGATCCTGTGGTCTTCCTTGAAAATGAGCTGATGTGGGTGACTCAACGTTAGCTGATTGTCTTTTCCTCTCATCATTTTTCACGGAACTCTGTGTGGTTCTTTATGATTCAGGTATGGGGAGCGTTTTCCTGTTTCAGCAGAAGCTCTTGATTCCAGTTTTTGTCTTCCCATAGGGAAAGCCAAGGTTTAATATCCTCTAATTCTATGAAACTTAGTTGAATTTCTGTTCTTACCTTTTTTCTCTCTGAGAGACTGTTTTTCTTACTTCAGTAGCATTCTGTTGAACACACTCTGTCTCTCTTTCTAATGGTCACAGATTGAGAGAGAAGGAAAGGATGTCACAATTACTGCTTTTTCGAAAATGGTTGGCCTTTCTCTTGAGGTGCGTGCTACTAGTATTGTTTGAAGATGTCAGTGTGCTTTAACTTCAGATTCTCTGTAATCATTTATTGAGTGTGGCTGGCTTTTGCACTTTCATTGGGTGATAATTGTACGTTACAAGGACTTGGCTGAATCTTACAGTACTTAAGTGGAATTTACCAATTAGTGGTATGCGTTGGGGATGTGATGAGGAACCAACAGCACCCCCTCATAGTTGGTTTTCAAATCTTTTGCAATGAGCATCTGTTTCCTTGAAGTAGTGACCTATTTTTCTATAATTCTTGTAGAGAGATTTTTCTATAGTTCTTAGATAGGTTGTGTTATTTAGTTGGGTAAAAGCGCTCTGATGTAAAATGACTGATAAGAATATCCAACATAGGTAAGAATCCAAAAAATAACCAATGTGAAGAAAAAGGCCAATCTGAAAGAACTTTTAGCTTTTGGTAGAAAAAAGGAGTTTACGGTGAAGAAACTGTAGTGTTCCTTAGTGTGAAGTAATGCAATGAGTTCTAGGAGGATTTCATCAATGTTAAGAGACTGTGGGTGTAGGAAAATTTTATTCCATCACATGAACTATGGTGGAGCTGAAAATTTTTGCAAGATTGCCCAAGTTTGGCCCGGGGTCTCTAGGATAGCTGCATTTAGACTTGCATACGAGCGAGCATTTGCAGTAATTTTCCCATATTTGATTCTTCATTTAGCTGAGCATATTCCTTTCTTTTTTTCTTTTTGTCTTCCTTCATTTTGAGTTCCAAGGTTTGAGAGAGAAGTAGTTAGAAATGACCTGGGGTTTAATTTTCAGGCAGCTGAGATCCTTGCAAAGGAAGGAATCAGTGCAGAGGTAAACTAAAATTGAGAATTATATGTATGAGTTGTCCAGTAGAAACGATCCCTAATAATTCTAAAGCAGGTCATAAATCTGCTCTCTATTCGACCACTGGATAGACCTACGATTACTGCTTCAGTCAGGAAAACCAACAGACTGGTGACAGTTGAGGAAGGGTTTCCTCAGCACGGTGTTGGCGCGGAGATCGGGTTTGAACTTTTGCCCTGTAATTCATGATTTATTGTGTGACACAAGAAACATGGTATGGATATTTATCCTCTTTGCCTCTTACTCTGAGCAGCATGTCAATTATTGAGGACAGCTTTGGTTATCTCGATGCTCCGATTGAGAGGATTACTGGGGCTGATGTTCCCATGCCTTACGCAGCGAACCTGGAAAGAATGGCTCTCCCTCAGGTTACTTTTGTTTTATCGTATTTGTACTTAGCAGGTTTGCAGCAGATTTTCGTCCATTTAAAAGCTTTTAAGATGGTTGCAGTGTACGTATCATGTCAAACGATCTCGACTACTGCATTATGTTGCATCTAATTGTATTCCTTGTGATTGGGTTTTCCTTCATTGCAACTTAACTTAGCCTTGGTTTTTGCCTTATTCTCTTGGTGTGATTCTCAAGTTTTGTACAGATTGAGGATATTGTACGGGCTGCAAAGAGAGTGTGCTATAGATCGGTACCGATGGCTGCAACTGCTTAAGCTAAGAAACATTGCATACAGGGTTTTCGAACTTTGGTTTGCCCCTGTAATTGGACTCTTCAAGCGGCGGGTTACGATTTGGGAGTTCTCTGCTTATTTTCTCCTAGCTTGTTTATATCGAAGTATGTGACTTGCGTGGTTTCCTTCACCGCCTGTTTGTTTCCCTTTCCCGTTTCCTACAAGAGGTGGAGATGTCACATGTAATTCTCTGTATCATAGGTCGCAAGTGGCTGTTGTATGGCACTTGTGGGGAATCTTTGTAGCCTATTGATACCCACTGATAGTGCAATAATTTCTATAATTCTAGTAACTGAAGTTACAAACTCTAGATGTTTGGAAATGGAGAATTCTACTATGCTACTTGTATACGGCATTTTCACGGATTATGTTCTTTGTACCTCTGGGATATGATTTCATTTGGCAGGAGAAAATTGAAACTGTTGTATAGACCTCATTCATGTGCATCAAACTGTACTCCCAAGTTAAACTGTTTAGAACTGGGAGGCCCCCCAACGACATGGGCTATTTGAACTGGCGAGCTCGGGGTAGATGAGTATTTGAAATCTGCTTCCTTTGTGGAATTAGCGTAGGTCTGCACGTTAATTCTGTGACATGCAATGCATTACATACTTTCCCATACAAACTTTTGCTAGAATCTCTTCGGTTGATAAGTCGAGGAAGAGTGTAATATAGGTAGGGTAAAAACAGACATGATGTAACGAAATTGCTTTCCAGTTTCTGAACCTCCTCCCTAATTTCATGTTATCCATAAGAACTCAAGTTCCAAAAAAAAAAAAAAAAAAAACCACCTCCGTAGCTCCTTTACTTAGCAATTTCTTACTTCTATACATATCCCAAACTCAAAAGGGAGAACAGGGATCTCCTAGCTTTTTTTATGTATGTTAAAGAGGTTGATTCGGCCTTTTTCTTTCGTAAGTGGTCAGTCGCAACTCCCGCCAACGTCGTACCTCACGAATCCCATCAGTTCTGGTCCTTCCAATCTTGGATTGTTCCCATAACTGCATACAAAGAAAGCCAACACCTTAAAAACCCGAGTTATATCTAAAACTAAAACCCCAATAAAATAAAAAAGGGGAACAAAGAAGTTGCAATGAAAACAAATTCTGAGTAACCTTTGTTCGGAGAACTTGGAGAAGGAGCCGGAGGTAGGAATGGTACCGCACAAATCGTTGCTGGACACGTCTCTGTGCACAGTTTGGTAGTGTGAGTTGAGAGAAGAGAGCGACATGAAGCAAAAAGGGTGAGAAGTTTTGGGGAACCGGATGGAAGCGATTGGAGCTTACAGGATCTTTAAGTTGCCAAGTTTGGTAAGCTCTCTTGGGATTCTCCCACTCAGTCTGTTCCCATTCAGTCGCCTGCGATAAAAGACATTGCGTGAGCCGACACCCTCCTCAAAATTATTGTCGCTTCTGTTCACGTTTTCCATGAGAATGGCTGTGCCGCTCATAAATGACAGAGGTAATGTCTGTCGGCCTGGATTTATTCCTAGAGATCGAAGAGCTAAAAGTGCTTTGAGGGCGTTAATAGATTTTCAAGTCGTTCATCAAACATATATCAAAGAACGTCCATAGAAATTGTTATTTTACTCTAGTGATTGGATGAGTTTATCTAAGATACGTCCTTCCCCTTTTCGGTTTTTCCGAACTGGATGAACTGTTTCTGCACGGTGTCATCGTATCAGTATGAGTATCCGCTTAGATGTTCTCCTAGTTGTCAAGAAACTAGATTGTTCGATAGACACAATTGTTTTGTGTTTTTGGAACGCCAAAGTTTAAAATATCATCTGCGTTCCAAGATTATGAGAAATTCACATGAAATCTCTGTGTTGCCGTTTGTAATTGTGAAAGTTTCGGGTGTTTCGGGTTTAGCATAGTAAAAATTGAAAGTACACTCGAACGCTCTCTTAATAGTTTTAAGCAATCAATAAATTTGTCGACGGGCCTTCCTTGATGGTTGTGCGTGCGTGCGTGCGTGTGTGTGTGAGAGAGAGAGAGAGAGAGAGAGAGAGAGAGAGAGAGAGAGCTTACAGAAATTTGAGATTAGAGAGCTTGGAGAGGGAGGCAGGAATGGAGCCGGTGAGGTTGTTGTGGTAGAGATCCAAGCTCACAAGGCTCTTCAGCCCTCCAAGCTCCTTTGGAAGCGGGCCCTCCAACTGGTTCATGTACACCTCCCTGCAATCCATGTGCATCACCAAAGACCATTCAATTCCCCCAACGTCTTTGAATTTATTGCAAGAACTAAAGGACCCGGACCAGATCTATCACAGTCCAGGACCATAATGACGCTCGGCTGTCTTGAGTGTTTGATGGGTCAAAAGTTAATTCGCATCGGCAATCGTTCTATTAATTGTTCCTCCAAAAAGTTGCAACCCCACTTCTGTCCCTTCCTCCTAAAGCCCTTTTTTTGCCTCCCCTTCGTATCTTACTTAGATCCGCGTAATGAAAACTTACACGAACTTGGGTAGTTTATGAGTTTAATTTTTCCAACCCTGCTTACACCGACTTTGAAACGAGTGAAAATTCCATCTCGAAGGGACCTAGTTTTGTCGTGCGATTTTCGCTTGACATGAATGACAGTCGACGTAATCTCGTGTGACAAAAGGCAACTGGTTGAGGAGTTTTACTTACAGATACTGCAGACGCTCGAGCTTTCCCAGTTCCGGAACCAGACTCCCCGACAGCTTTGCATTCCCAAGGTCTCTGCACAAGTCCATTAAGCCATCAGTTAACTCCTGTTTTCTTTCCATCGCCCAACAACTCTCCTCTTCAGTGAAAGTAGCAGAGACAAAACATGCACATGGCTCGGAAAGTTTTTCTCTTTTGCATCAAACCCAGATCGATATATGTCACTGCTGCTAGATATTCCGCATGCACTTTGGTAAACAGAGGAGACATGCACGAAGGAGATTGTGCAGAGGCAAACGTTCTTATCCCTTGAGAGAGAGAGAGAGAGAGAGAGTTACAGTCGGGTGACGCGGTTGTCGCCGTCGCAGGTGACGTGAAACCAGGTGCAAGGATCGACGAGAGTAGGGTCCCAGCTCTCGAGAACGCCGTCCGGGTCCTTCACGGCCCTCCTCAGCGCGTACAGAGCATCTCCTGCTCAAGGTCATTTCAATCACAGTCACCACAACACGACCACACATCTTTCTTCCCCATCTCCTAGTAGTTAACGCGGAAAGTCGTTACCTTCTGAGTTCGCGTCGGCGGGGCGGAAGAGAAGGAGGCGAGGACCAGGAGAGCGACGTGAAACAGAAGACAGATCGCCATCGGAGAGCGGTGCAACTCTGGACCTTCGAGCTTAGTTAGATGAAGACGATGGCTAAAGTGGGAAACTTGCAAGTTATATAAAGAAGAGAGAGAGAGAGAGAGAGGGGTGTGTATTAAAATGGGAAAGCTGGGGAAGCAAAGGAATCAAGAATCTCTCTCTGTTGGGTTGAGGGGGAATTATTATAGAGCCCATAAAAAGACACTGCTCCTCAGTGCACCCTCCACTTCAAAGTAGCAAAGGCAGAAATGGGGGAAAAATACAAAACCCAAAAGAGAGTATTATGAGAAATGGATGGTTTCTATCCTTTTGAGACCTCACAATGAACAAAGACATCTTTTTTTAATCCAAGAAATCGTGGATGTCGCTATTTTCCATGGAGGATGTCTAGGCAAGCATGAAAAACATTCCAGTTATTTCGTAACCTAGGGGCATAAGAGAAAAGCTTTTTGGCTGGTGAAAAAGAAACGGGCGGGCGGGTGGGTGGGTGGGGGTGGTCTTTCCTAAGTCATGTTCGGCTCAATTTCAGACATCCCAAGGTTTTGAATGTTCCCATGTGCCCTCGAGAATAGATGCGTAACAACGTAATTAGAATAAAAAGACAACTTGTAATTTTGTTTTGTCGCTGCTAAATCGCGACTTTCGGAGCAAAGGACGCAATGAGTCAAAATTAGTCACGAGCCGGCCACTCGAATTTGACTCGGATTCTTTTCAAGCTCCAGTTGATTTTTTTTTTTAATAGTCCAAAGTGCTTTGGTCCGGTCGAGTTCGAGTTTTGAAAATATTTGAATGGATTAACTTGCGAACGTGACTATATAATCTTTTTTTTTTTAATGTTTTCTAATTAATTGTGCATGTACAAAGATAAATAAGTGGGTGCTAGTTTTGTTTTAGTTATATTTTGTTTGTTATAATTTAAGCTGGAAAGCAAAGTCTCGTTGAAGTTTTGGGCAAAACTTTTTTGACTTGAGTTGAATCAAGCTGGAGAGCTTATTCGAGTTGTGGTCAAATTTGCAAAGAAACTCTCGATCAGGTTTAAGGCAAGTACAATTGTGTCGACTTGAATCAATTCAGTCCAAATTGAAAGCACGTCACTTGAAAGTTCTGCATGAACTCATTCAAATCTAAATTTCTTTTTTCGCATACGAGGAGGGTGTCCAAGATTTGTTGAACACCCTACTAATCCTGTTGGTGGGTGATAATCCTCCCATTCCACGCATACCAGATTATTACCCAAGATAGTTTGTGCTTCCGGGGTAGTCCTAAGAGAATGCACAACTGTGGTGATTCGAATTTAGGCTTTGGGTGAGGACTATTTTCTTATGCATTGTGTTAGTGGCGATTACTTATATCGGTGAAAAAAAGATACCGAGACCAAAATTTAACCAAAGAAAAGAGGACCTGCTTATGTAAACTTAAGTACTGGGAAAGTTGGCGCCATAAACAGAACTGTTCCCACCGAGCAGAGAACGTTCGCATGTGTAAGGAAATACATCACAAGGCCAAAAAGACGAGGGGAGGGGGGAAGAAACGCTCCCGGGCGTTTCACTGAATCGAATCCGACTCCCGTCTCCGACGACAACAAACGTAAATTCTTCATGCCCACTTTCGAAATGCGCACTAACGACGATCACAGATGAAAAACCGAAAAGAGGCCATCGGCACGAGCGAATCATTTGACTTCGAGATCAGTGGCTGCGTCGGGAAGGCGTTTCTCCGTGCGTTTACCTTTGGCGACGGTCTCGTTCGGATGTTCTTGAGAATGCGAATCGTGTTCCCTTTCGTTTCCACCATCTTTTCGCTTTCGCGAGTGGAAATGCTTAGATTCGCGTTACGTGCGGCGCTGTTTTGTGATGGGATTATGCCGAGGAAAATGCGTTGATGTCCGACCGTGCTAAAGGACGCCCACTACCGATAAAGAAGAAATAATGATCTCAAGGGGCGGGAAAGGGAAAAAGAAGTCTTTTGTGATTTAGTTGGATGATACTTGTAATTCGAACATAAAAAAAAAAAAAAAATAACGAAATTGCAGTTCAACCCAATCTCAGAGATGCATGTATATAGGGCTTGGCATC
Organism: Eucalyptus curtisii; assembly: GCA_017140595.1. Lineage (NCBI taxonomy): Eukaryota > Viridiplantae > Streptophyta > Magnoliopsida > Myrtales > Myrtaceae > Eucalyptus > Eucalyptus curtisii. The sequence goes on along the minus strand of CM029501.1, from coordinate 39,673,291 downwards.
CTTTCTTTTGCAATTCTGACTAATAAATTGGAGTGCTAGTAGTCAACTCCACCAGCTGCTATAATATATATCTAGACACACTCTAAGCTAGCCAGGTCCAAGAAGGAATTATGCTGGATTTTGTTCGTACTGCCTTTCGAGCGTCGGTGAGCTCATTGGGCCGCCTGCTCATTAATTAGGTCTGTTGATTATTACTAAAACTTATCTCGAGTTGAAATAGGTTTAGGTTACCCTGCAGACTAATTTATATCTCTGTTTACAAAAGGTTAGTCATTTTAAATGCACTCCACTATCATCTTCAATTTTTCATATGGAAAACTATCAGTCGAGCACATAAACCCTAAACCCTCATACTCCAACGAACATCTAAAATTAAAACCTAATCACCAGTTGATATGTTTGGTATGACTACAGATAATAATTTGTGACACAATATCTCCTCTCTAGAGAAAAAACAAGAAAAGTCAAAAGGGAATAAAGAGTGAAACAAGAAGTGGGATAAGGGTTAAACATATTGACCGGCTACTTGGGTTCGTCGCTATTGCGTGCTAGTAGTAACTTTTTTAAGTACTGATGCTGCTTGAGCTTTAAATGTGGTGATGGCACGATTCAAGAGTACTCGGACAACTCCGTTCCAGCAGTTCCCTCTCTTCATTATCCAAACGCATGTGCATACACTACTAAACCTAACAATCAAAAGGCAAGGGCTAGCGAATTCTCTGGACTAATTCAAGGTTAGGCAGGTCCACAAAAAGAAGCAAAATACTCATTCTTGGCGCGTGAGGACTCTTCTTTTGATGTCATTCTTTTGCTTTGACTCCATCGGGGTCGATCCCTCCCACGTTCCATCTTGACGCCAACCTCATACTAATGTTCATCTCGTTAACCCGACAATGGATTGTCGCGTGGGACAAACAAGATCGATTGCAATTTCAACCCGGTCATGATTGATTTTCCCTTTCTTTTTCTCCTTCTCAAAAGATGTGACTTGACTAAGCCATGCATAGCACTGAGGATAGAATCTCAGCTTTTCTTCTTTGGCCCTTCTAGCCTTTTGGGTTCGATCAGAGTTGAAGACAGATAAAAGTGGGTTCAAACCGAACCATGAAAAGTCATCTAGCATCTGTGTAAAAGCATTACGAACATGATGAAATTGAAGAAAGAGAGTGCAATGGCTATGTCAAGCCTTTGCATTTCAAGAGAATTTGGATTCATGATTGTTTCTAAGTAAAGCACGTCTCTGTAGCTAACATGAACTAATAAGATAAGGCTGGAACGACGAAATAAAACCTGAGTAGATTATTTATGTTTATTATTTTTGGGCGATGAAAAGTTCTATGGTCTGATCATGACGACCTACATAAGACTCCAAACGTACGTTATCGCAGGACAACCAAGTAAAAATCAAAGCCGATCTCGACCTTTAAAGTTTCAGAAGAACCCTATTGAGCAGTTTCCTACCTATTTGAATAAATTGAATTTTAATTGAATGTAGTAATGGGAACATGAAAAGTTTAGATTGGCGTCCCCAAAGCATGAAAAAGGAAGGGTGGCTAATCATGACACACACCCAATTACCTGCAAAAGGTGGTCTGAGTTGCGAGCGTTTGGTTAGCTTAGCGACCATTAAGATCTTTTCAGTCGCTCAGATGTGTCCAAATTCAAAAAGCGACGAGGACATGGTCAAAACTGAGGGAGGGAAAGGCCCTTTTTTCTTTTTTATCCTTCGGTTTGAACAATGAAGGTGCTGACCAGCATTATCACCATCGAAGGCAAAACGCCTTTCTGATGCCTTTCCCTCCAATTTCCATGTCAAATCTGTCTTTCGAGAGTTGGTCCCCGGTCCACATGAATAATTTCCATCCCAATCATTTTGAAAAATATTAATTGAGTCAAGCATACTATAGCCGTAGGGTTGAAAATTCCATCAAACTTGATAAGATAGTGGAAAGAGGAAAAAGAAAGAAAAAAATCAGAAATGCAATCATTGACTTGTTCCGACTTTCCTCGACATAAGCGGGCGATGCCGATGACTATCAATCACATTGTATGGCCATAAATTTATTAAACCTAATATTGGAAATGCCAATTCAAACTTCATTATGAAAATATTAATTGAGTCAAGCCTACTATAGCCATACGGATTGAAAATTCCATAAAACTTGATAGGGTAGTGGAAAAAGGAAAAATAAAGAAAAAATCAGAAATGGAATCATTAATTTGGTCCGACTTTCCTCAACATGAACAGGCTACGCATCGATGACTATCAATCACATTGTGTGATCGTAAATTTATTGAAACTAATGTTGGAAATGCCAATCCAAACTTTATTATGCTACGAAGTCGATTCTTCTATAGTGAGTTCATCTACACGCCTTTGATCTTGGGATCTTGCGTTATGGTTGTAACGGCATATCCTTCAAAAGACAAAAAGAAGTAGCATTTGTCAGTTAACATCGTGCAAAAACTGATATAAACAAATAAAGAATGGAGCAAGGAAAAAAAACCCTAATCAACAAGATCGAAAAAACCCTAATCAACGAGATCATGTAACACATGTTTATGTGTACCTGTAGGATCAGCAGGGTGGACTCTCCCTTGGAAATGGTTGTCGGATACATTCCTGATGAAATCAACCCAACAAAAAATAATTCATTTCCTAATTATCTCTCTTTATCACCACCATAATCCTTTTTTTTTGGGGGGCGGGGGGGAGGGGGTGGGGGAGGGGGGTTTTAGTGTTACGTGTCCAAGCATGAAAGAACTCACAGGGTCTGCAGATCACCCCAAAGAACCAGTTCAAGCACCTCCACGGGTATGGTCCCGGTCAGCTTGTTACTGTTCAGTGTCCTGAAACCACAGCAGCGTAGGAAACAAAATTTCCCCTCATGCCATTGCTTTTTTAAATCTCGAATATGATCAGAAATGGGGAAGGTGGTTAGTGTTTGATGTGGGAGTACGTACATGAACCTCAAGGACTTCAGTTGGCCCAGGGATGCAGGAATTGGGCCGGAGAGCCGGTTCTTTTGCAGCCCCAAGCCCACCAGCTCCTTCCAGTTCCCCAGCTCCTTCGGGATGGTCCCGTTGATCTCGTTGCCGTATACGATACTGCCAGATTCGCGAACCCACGACAGAAAAGCTCAAATCATATATTGGTACGAGCAGATGATGTGAAAAGAGGCGTGTGCTTTCTAATTTGATCTCTTCTTATACTGATCATGTGTTTGGCTGAGAGAGTTTTGCTTACAAGTACTGGATATTAAGCAGGCGACCCAGCTGCGGGATCAGAGGTCCTGATAGTCCTGCATTTCCGAGGTCCCTTCACCCAACAACACACAAATCGCATCGTTTAGCAAAGTCGAAGTTCTCTGGCGAATGCCCTCGAGAGATTTGTCACGTCCCCCGTGAATTTACATCACCAAAGGCCACAGTTGTGCAGGGATCACGATGTTTTGATAGATCTTATGTTGGAAATAACATAGAGTGACTCTTAAAAGCACTAGATAAAACTGATGATTGGGAACTTTATAGGAGTATTGTAGGAGCAACAACAAAAGCTTACACTCGGACAACGGTGTTCTCGCTGTTGCAGGTTACATGAAACCAGCGGCAGGGGTTAACTAAAGTCGGATCCCAGCTTGCTAGCACCTTAAAAGGGTCCATCAGTTTTGTCTTCCATTCATACAGCACATCTCCTTTTGTTTTTTTGTTTCCAGGTACAAAAAAGTTCAAAGTTTAGTTACAAAGCTTATATATAGATCAAGTCCGTATTTAGCTTACAAATGGTAATTCAAGAAGATATTGAATGGAGTGCAACATCGGCGGTGTCGATGTGTAATGACATTGCGATCGAGTTACAAAGAATCAAGGTGAATAGGATGTCAATCCTAGGTGAAACTAGAAAGTAACACAGTGAAACGAGAGACCGTACCTTCCGAGTTACAATTTGCAAATCGGATAGCGATTGCTACAACAAGAGCCATGACAACCATCTTGGAACCCATCGCCCAACGATACAAGAACACCAACCTCAACTCCTCCTAGTGCATTTGCCATGAGAGGAAACGTCCCCATTTATACTTGCTAAGTTTTGTCGCCACTGCAAGCTAACTAGCTAGGTAAGTATTTAAAACTACAATTTTTTTTTTTTTTGATAATCGAGGACTCCATCGCGGGCCCCGTCTCGACGGCACCAAGGGCTGGGTCCCTATACCTCGGGGGTGAAACTACAAATTTTCAATACTTCAGTTTCCAACTTTCACTAGATTATTGATAATCTCAGCCCTCTTCCGATTAATTAACCAGTAGTTGAAAAGGAAAATCTTATGCAGATCGGATCGGTTGACAGAAGGTAATTTTTTATGGTTAGAAAACATTTCCACGTCGCCTCAGGTCAAATTTGCTCGCTCTTCAGTCCTTTTGACTACAGAACACTGCACCAACCAGGAATGCATGAATGAATGAACGAATTTAAATCTGATTCGGTTCTAGAATTGCACATGGCCGAAGCCCAAAAAGTTGACAATACAAACAATAATTTGGGACACAATCCAGAAGCGCCACCGTTGAATGATCAATTCTCAAACTCAATGGTCAAATGACGATCAGAGTCATGCACGTGCATTTAACTTTAAGTCGAAGTCTACTCCTTTAAGAGTCGATTATCTAAAATCTCTTCCCAGGACAAACACATTGTCTCATGTTAGTTTGAATAGTTTCTAGTCCTTCGCTGCTGCAATAAGGGATAGAGACATCAACGATTGGTTGTCCAAGCTGTCCCGCATACCAAGCAGCAAAGATCGAACAATGAAAGGGCGACAACCGGCATACAGGTATAGAGACATGCACATGGTCTCATGTTAGTTTCTAGTCCTTGGCTGCTGCAATAAGGGAGAGACATCAACGATTGGTTGCCCAAGCTGTCCCGCATACCAAGCAGCAAAGATCGAACAATGAAAGGGCGACAACCGGCATACAGGTATAGAGACATGCACATGGTGTCGCCCTGCATACAGGTATAGAGACATGCACATGGTCTCACGTTAGTTTCTAGTCCTTGGCTGCTGCAATAAGGAATAGAGATATCAACGATTGGTTGCCCAAGCTGTCCCGCATACCAAGCAGCAAAGATCGAACAATGAAAGGGCGAAAACCAGCATACAGGTATAGAGACATGCACATGGTCTCATGTTAGTTTCTAGTCCTTGGCTGCTGCAATAAGGAATAGAGATATCAACGATTGGTTGCCCAAGCCGTCCCGCATACCAAGCAGCAAAGATCGAACAATGAAAGGGCGAAAACCAGCATACAGGTATAGAGACATGCACATGGTCATTTAACTTTAAGTCAAAGTCTACTCGTTTAAGAGTCGATTATCTGAAATCTCTTTCCGGGACAAACACATTGTCTCGTGTTAGTTCTAGTACTTGGCTGCTGCAATAAGGGATAGAGACATCAATGACTTGTCGCCCAAGCTGTCCCGCATACCAAGCAGCAATGACCGAACAATGAAAGGGCGACAACCGGCATACACGTATACCATACACAAAATCGATTTCTGCATTCAAGAATTTCACATCAGATCATAATGAGGATTGCAGAAATAGAGCGAACCCTTGAAAGTGTTCAGAAGCTAAGAAAAAGCGAAAATTTCAGGTCGAAACTCTCGGCCAGGTAGGCTTAAAATTACTCGATCAAAACTTCATCTCGTGTCAAATGATGAAAAACAGCTTAAACCATATAGTGTTAATTAGAGTAGGATTACATATATTTTGACAAACGGAAAAGCACCAGCTTGTTCATGTGCAAGTTCAACCATCAGGAGCTTCCTCACTAGCCTTCACAAAGCGGCTTTCACTCGCTTCCTAGTATCAGCTCTGGTCTTCCTCGACTCATACCGTATGTGCTTTTCAAATCTGTCCATAATAAGATTTTAGTTTAATAACACATTGCACGGAAGTCTAGATGTAGCATGCCAAATAAACAAGGAATAAGAGAAGCAATTACAGAATGTTACCTTCGAGTTTTCTCTTCTCCTTGTAGCGGAGCATGGCATTGCCTCGGTGCTGAGCCAGCAGCTTCATGTCGGCTTTTGATGTAGCCATTGTTGTAGCGCTGTCGAGCTCCACAAGCAAATTTGGTTCTCCGATCTCATATTCTTTTGAGCAAACTGAGGCTTCGTATTTAGCAAGGGCTGAACCTGATGTGTGTTTGGGTACTGAATGGAAATCGCTCTCAATTGTTGCCGAACCATTTCTTGCAACTGGGTTATTCAGAATATTCTGCAATTTGGCCAAATAATAACCGGGATTAACATATATGCTGATCAGTCCTCTTCAGTTCAGTCCACTAGAAAAGATTCTCAGCGTGACAGTATTCTAAAGTCATTAAGCAAGAACTAGGCTGAACAAATTGTGCATTCTCTTCGCATTAATTTTAGAGCAAGCAAAGTCTCTACCTGCCAGCAATGGAAGAACCGAAGAGTAAGCATAACCATGCCTGAATTGCAAAATTCTATGTCATCATCATGGTTAAGAGCTAGAGGGGAAGAGTAGGTTTTTCCATCACTTTTAATTGTCAAAAAAAAAAAAAAACTCACGATCTCTGAAAGTGATGGACAAATACTTTCATACCTATTCTCAAAGATCAGTGAGAACTTCCCACTAAAACCAATTGCTAATCTGTTTCCTTTTCTAATAAAAATCTTGTATAGCAGCAGGCTAAACAAGTAGTTGCCCCCACATCCCAATCTTGCTTGATCAACATAAGAAAATATTTTGTTCCTTGGAAATAATGAAGTCGCTTAGAATTACTTTCAGTTGTATAATTAGAAACCCCAGCAAGGTTTTGGTACAATGTTTTTTCTGTCCACTTCTGCCTTTATGTCCAGGACAGGGCATGATAAAAGCAGGCTACAATAGAGAAATGAAATGTTGCCTCAAGTCCAGACAGCAGCAACTAAATACTTGAATAGACCAAGGCTATGAAAAACTGCCACTTATGATTGTTTCTCATTAAGAATACGGCATAATTTGATTCTGACTGACAGTAATGAAGGCGTAGAATGGACTCGAGCAAGCAAAATCAGCTCATGAATATAGAAAAAGCAAGCAAAATCAGCTCATGAATATAGAAAAAGCTTACATTCAACGATGCAATACTTTCGTGCGCGAAAGAGCAATTCATGTGATACAGTTCGTCTGAGGCTTTAGACGTTGACAAAGGCACTTCTCTCATAAGTTCATCATAACTGTTGATCATGAAGCCTTCGCTGTTTGTACTGAATTCAACTTCCGCTGGGCCAGGTTCCTCGTGACCCTCAGCCGTCCCGAGTTAAAATCCCATATCTGCCATATTCACAATCTATTCAGCATCAAGGAATGTAAAAGTGTAGCAGTCTAATTAAGAAAGGAAACAACCGGAGATGAATATCGCTCTATGGGAGCATGTAAGAAAAGGCATTCCCTAACTATCATCGCATTGGCCGACTAAAAGGAAGGGGGAATCCTACTATTTCACATTACAAGGATGAATCTTGCCTAATAACCTGGACAACTATGTCTCAAGAGAAGCCAATTCTTCAGGACCAACCAATGGTTCAGCGATAAACAATGGCATGTAAAACTAAACCAGGGACTTCATAATTCATTAGAATCGCACCGAATCGAACATCACGGAACCTCATGTCGGCAATTGGCATCATTCAAGGAGAAATATACAAGTGAAGATGCAAATTCAACAGACAAAATAGAGAACAAATGCAAAAATAACATCTTTAGAAGACGCAAAGCCAAGCTCATCCGGTCAAGCCGAAGCAAACAAGCCGGGCACGAACAAGAAATCGCCGATCAGGAACACGAAAAAAGACCTGAGCGGCTTGATTGTTAGAATTACAATCCCACATCATGTCCCTCTCCAGACTCTCTTCCCAATCCCTCCGAGACGCCAGCATAAGCAACGACTCGACCGACGTGCCCTGATCCTCCGGCAACCCTTCGCGCCCGCCGTCGCCGCCGTCCGCCGCCTCGCATTTCTCCGCCGCGCTCGCCGCGGTCGGTGTCGCCGGCCCCAGATCCTCCCCTCCTCCGCCCCCGCCCGCCGAGCAATCCCACCTCGAACAGCTCCATCAGCTGCCTGTACACGGCCTGCCTGCGCCGTCCGCATTGCAGGCCCGCGCCGCTTCCCGATCTCCTCGCGCGACCCCAGGGCCTCCTCGTCGGGCACCGTCATTTCCTGGACGCCGAACCACGTCTCCGAGGCGACGCCCCACAGCGACGCGAGCTCGAGGGAGGACGGGCAGCCGGACAAGCCCTCGGCGGGGTCGCGGCCGCCGCCGCCGCCGTGGGCGTCGGAGTCGGCGTCGCGGTCGCAGTCGTGGCAGAGGGCGAGGTCGTCGTCGGGGCGGAGGCGGCGGCGGCCTCGGAGGAGCAGGCGTCGCAGATCCGGGAGCGGAGGTGCCTGCGGGCGAGGAGGTTGGCGGAGTGGACGTGGCGGTCGCAGGGGAGGCAGAGCCTGGCGGAGTCGGCACCGCAGTAAAGGACGGCGGTGCGGCCGGCGCAGAAGTCGCAGGTTGCGGCGGCGGAGGCGGGGGGTCGCCGGCGGCGGCGGGTTCTTGGGCCGGGGCCGCTCATGATTGGACGGCGGTGAAGATTGGTCGTTGGATGGAGAGTGGTAGGAAGGAAGGAAGGAGTAGGGGGGAGATTTCGGAGTGGAGATGGAGAAGGTAATGGTGGCCTTGGTGACTTTCGATCTTCTCCTCTTTTTTTTTTTTTTTTTTTGGGTGTTCATAATTTCATAAATTCACATCCCAATTTTAATCTTTTTTTTCTTGTAAGAAACATTTTTTTCCTAATTAAAAAGTCAAAACCTCACAAAGAAAATAATAAATGAAGATTTTCTCATTAATATCATGAAAAATCTCAAACTATTGTGTTTGCGATAAATTTACTCCAAATTAATTTTTTAATCACAAAATAAAGATACTTTGTGATAATTTTCCATAAAAAAATCTCAAATCAATATATTCAGACCAATTTAATCTCCGTCAGTTTGTTAAATTAGATTAATACCGACAAATCACAAATAAATACATGTGTGATAAACATGGGGTAAACTCCAAATTAATGATCACACGTCATTCAACTTATAGTAATTTGTAGTAAATTTAAAACAAACATAAAGTAAATTTATTACAACTATACTAGTTTAGATTTTTTTTTATAGTTAAAAGATTAGTATGTGTATTGGTTTGAGGTTTTTTAATGATGAGTATATGTCACATGTTGGGAGAGGCAATGCCTTCTCAAAAATCTACTACTTATCAAAGGAAATTATTTTTCTTTTTCTCTTTCACCTTTTGGTATACACGAACTGACCAAATCAACCATCATAGGATACATGCCCTAATTGGTTAGGATCTCATCTGAAGATCGAGGAGCCAGAGGGCGGCCCCAAAGTCTTTCTCTCGCCCCTGAATCGGGGCATCTCTCTTGGTGCCTCCTTCGTTCCATCTTCAGATGTCGTGTCTGAATCCTTCCATCCATATTCATTTCGAGCTTATCCGACAGCCAAAAAGAAAGATCACGCGTAGCGCTCTGTAATGGGTTCTGCTTGTCCTAATCGACCCGAGCAAGGACGGCACTGATTCCTGCGAAAGACGCGAGTCGACGTCCGCAATTCGGAAGGGTGATGGAACTGCAGAGAGGGATGGAAATTAATATCGCCAGAGGTGGGGCCCTTTTGGAGAAATATCTCCTAAGAACTTTTGCTGCGCTGGCATTTAGGTGGGAACGGCCAACCGGTCTCGGCATCTTTCTTCGCTCCAAGAATCTTTTATGCCGTTCCCAGGTGCAAGGGCAATTTTTTTTCCAAAGAGAAATAGATCTTTGAGAGGAAAAAAAAAACTCAATTATTGGCATGATATTAGGGTGAAAATGGAAATGGAAATGGAAATGAAAAAAATAATCAAAATTTTGGGTAGAAAGAGTATAAGAGAGTGTGGGGACCACCGGAGGGATTGACAAATCGCCGTGGCGTGTCCTTCGACTTCTCTTTTGTGTCATTATTAGTGAGTTTAGTTGAGCGAAAAAATTCTTTTTTAAATTATTTTTGTAGGCTTCTAAATGTTTGGTATTACCAATAATGATCAATTAACAAAAAATCATTTGTGGTCAAACAAAGTATACATGTTTAAAATTAGAAAAATGAATTTTTTAAACGAAAAGGGAGAAATATTTATTTTATTAGAATTTTCTCCATTAGGGTGCGTTTGTTTTGAGTGAAAGTGTGTTTTGAAAATTAGTTTTCCGTACTTTCACTTGTTTGGTTCGTCGAAAATGACTAGTCAACCAAAAATATTTTCCGGTCAACGAAAATATTCATGCACAAAATTAAGAAAGTGAATTCTAAAATCTAAAGAAGGGAAAAAAGCTCTTTCTCGATTTTTTTTAATATTTATTTTTTATGTTCTTTTTTTCTTTTCTTATTCCCTTCTCCTTTTCGCCAGTCACCAAGACTTAACGATGGCTAGTGATTGACCAGGCAAGAGCTAAATGAGAATTGACCTTATAAATCTTATCGAGATTCAACCTTGCCAGATCTCGGGTGAGGCTCAACTCACCCAAGCCCACAAGGTGGAGTTCATTTGTCACGACAATCACCACGGTATAACATGGTCTCAGTTTAGCCAATTCCTACCTTAAACCTTTAATCAAGCCACTAAGCGACTACTTTTTGAAAAATTGAAATTAGGACTCACCTCGTTGGTAAAAATTGCAAATTTTTTTTATCATCTCGTTTGTAAAATTTTTAATTCATTTTTATAAATGTGTCGCTTATACCAAATACTATACACGATATTACGTGAATACATCCAATTTTTATTAATAATATGGGCCACCAAACAAGCCGAGATAGTGATATATCAAAAATTCACCGGATTTCATATCCTATCCTATCCAATATCTTCGACAAATTTAGATGACCAAACGTAGCCTTAGGGTTTATTAGACTCCACCTTAAATGTCATAACCTCGTAGAGATTAAAATATTAATCACTTGATCCATCTTTTTCAACGTCGACCTAATTTAATCATAGGAGGTTAAGAAGAGACCTAATTATACTCATAAACGAGCGTGGCTCTTGATTTTGTATCACAACGACAAAGCGTCAGAACATTCATGGACATTTTCAATCGGTTCTCTTTACCTCTTCGTTTGTTTATTTTGTTTTGGTCAAGAAATTAAATGGATTATTAAAATGAAAAAGAAAAGTAGGAGATTAATCCTATTTACACTTTCAAGAGATAAAATTAGTCAATAATGTCAATTAACTACAAACATATGTATATGTACATATATATTTGATCAAAAAACTACCAAATAATTAAGTAATCGAGATGATTTTTTTTTAATATATATATCGATCGAGTCCCATGAAATTCGTGGGTGGGCCGTCCACGCCTAAAACAGAACTCGACTAGTACTTACTGATTCTACTAAATTGAATTGAATCGATCGACTCTCATGGAACCGTTGATTTACTTATGGATTCCACTAAATTGAATCGGGAATCGGATCGGATTTCACATGGGAACCGTTGGTTCCGATTCAGCTTTAAAGGTGGTCCGGGTAGCTCTTAGTTTTTTTGCATACCTATATATGGCCGACAACCATCAAGGTTCGATGATCGGTAGAGGAAGGAAGAAAAAACAAAGAAGGAAAAACACTTTTAAAATTCAATTTTTTTGTCTAAGATATAGTCATGAGATTGAAATCAATTTTCAAAAGATCCAAACACCAAAAAATATTTTAAGTCACATATCATTGAAGAAAAGGAAAATTATCCATTTTCCCTAAAAATGATTTCCCAATTGTAATGTGATATATATTTATCATGAAGTTTTCCCCAAATAAGGCCACATTGGATAACGATTTCTTGTTCTCGCAACTCGATTCGAGTAAAACAAACACGTTGAGAATCATTCAAAATTTCTAATTTCCGAAACAACTGGTGCTTGAGACCGCGCTATCGATTCTCCGTTTCAAATCAATTTTTTTAATTTTTAAATAAATATTTACTTTTTTTACTTTTACTTTTACTTTTTTTTCTTTTTTTTTTCCCTTTTCTCCTATTCTTCTTCTTCTTGGTGGCCGGTCTTGCCGATTCTGACCGTAGCTCAGTCTTGGGCGAGGTCGGCTCACGGCGAGCTCGGGTAGCCGGGCGGAAACTACCGCTACTTCCAGGCTAGGCATACGAGGCCGTCTAGCCTCGTGGCAAGGGTTGGGCTTGCCTCCGCGAGCTCGCGTACCTCGCCCGACTCCGGCGAGCCTCCTCGAGCTCGCTCAATTAACAAAGGGATGAGACCGCGGCGGCGAAGGCGAAGGCAGTGGCATGCGTAATGGTCGCGAAAATGGCTAAGGAAGAAGAAAATGAAATTTCGCTTTTGATTCTCAAATTGCTCCCAACAAGCGATCACCTTTTTTTTTTATTCTTAATTTTACCCCAAATCGCTCTAACAAAAAATTTTACCAAAAGCGATTCTATTCCAAAATTACTTCCCGAACAAAAATCAAAATCGGGTACTATTTCGCACGCCACAAACAACCCTAAACAGACTCTTAGAAAGGGGATTTGTTCTTGATAAACGACGTTACCCATAACATTCTCTTCCAACCGCTCTTCTTTTCAATTGAATTAGAATGCCGCCTGCATTGTCGTTAAAAAAACTATATATTAATCAATAGTAATGTTATCATATTGAACAAATTCTAAATGCATGGATAGTCACCAATTTGGATTTTGGTTCACGCCTTACTATATTCATGAATTAATGAAGGGTATCACGAATTAGGATATACCTACCTAACATGGGACTTTTTATCCTAAACGGTAAAAAATCAATATATTCATGTCAATCATGAATAAAAAGCTAAGCATGGACGATGCCTGTAGCACTCGACATTCCTATTAGGTGTATATTCCTACTTTGGCGATATTCCAATCGAATTTCTTATATCTCACCTTCCGGATTAGGTTTTTGTACTATTTTTGTCTTATACTGCAGATAAATTTATGTTGTTGCTGCTTTCTTCTTCTTCTTCTTCTGATGACTTTCATGATATCTCGCCTGGCTCCCAAATCAGGTTATTGAACTTTTCTCTCATTCTCGAGTTACATAACTAGGTTTTTTAGTACACAATCCATTCAGAAAAGTAGAAAAAGCAATGTGAAATTCTAGCTCTATGTTATGGATTCTTAAGCCGACTTCACAATGCGTGCACATCAGATTGTAAGATCAGAGACTAATTAGCGAATGAGAAAAACAATTCGTAGATAGATAGCATTTTGAAAGGCAAACCAAGCGTTCTTGCCCTCTTTCTTTACGGAATTCTCGTGAAGCATTTCTCTTAGGGCTTGCCGACGGAACTGCTAGATGGGCCGCCTTCTTGGTGAAATGGAATGGGTCCAATCTCCTATCTCTCTCGTCCCTTTCTCCCAAGATGGATTTGGCCCAACCGTGGACGCTAACGATTATTTGTCAATTGAGAATAACCATATCGTATAACTTATCTTAAATGGATAAATCGTTATCACTTTTTCTGGATTTGCCACTTGGAAGTTTGCATGATGAGAGATTAAACATGGTTTCTATTAAGCTGGACTGTATCATTCTCATGCTAGGAGTAGAGTGAGAATCGAGACTTAAAGAAATCCATTGTCTTTCCTAAGGCTCTTAACTTGAATGCATGGCTTATTGTTTACAATCTTTAATATACTCCCAAAGTTGTGGATGCGGTCATTAATTGAAGACGCTTGTGGCAAATTGCCTCATCACATTGAAGCACTTCTCTTTTTTGAGTGTCGAGACCCTGCGTATAGAGTTGGTAATTCATAAATCAAATCTAAAGAGAAAATATTGGGTAGGGCCTGTTTGCCACCTTAATGGTGCATCATTACTCTATTTAGTTCTTGCCACATGTTGTTCTACCTATCATAGTTTTTGAAGGTACCTCTCTTCTCTCTCTCTCCATTATTTCTCTTTCCCCTTTCGTGACATAGCATGTTACTGGCACTCTCTCTGCTTTCCCTCCTTCCCTCTTCACTTCCTCATTTCATTACCTGAACAAAGATGACCTCTTTCCATTATCTCAGGAATTTCAAAGAATGAAGGCATCTCTCTCTTTGAAGGTGTCTCTCTTCGCTTAGATAACTGTGAAGGCCCCCGCTCTTCTTCCACGACCGAAATGCTCGCTGCCTCCCTCTGCCATCGCCTCTAAGAACCCCAACAGCGGCTTCGGTTCTCCATCAAGCTTCATGAGCTCCAGTCGCTAGGAGGTTCTGTTTTTCCCCTTTTCATGCGATTATATTGTCTACTTGTAGAGAAATAATTTTGCCCACCTTGGCAAAATCAAAATCAGGTTAAGTAACGTCTCTCTGCTCAAAGTTTGATACTTTCTTTTATGGTGGATCAAAGGTCAAGTTATGGTTTTTGGAGGGTTTCTTAATTTGGGTTCTTGAGTTTTAATACAATGTTAGGCCGAAAAGCTGAGTAAAATTTTTTTAGCAGCGATTTAGCTTTTGTGGGTATGATGTAAGCAAAATATCCTGATTTTTAGGTTTCATTAATGAGCGTATGCACCTGCCTTGATTCATTACTGAGAAAAACTAGGTAGCCAATGTTTTATATATAAAAAATTTATTTGCACCGAATATTAGTTATGTAATTGACAATGGGCGTTTTTTTTTTCCCCTCTACGGGGATTGTTACTAATTTCTACTATTCGAGTTGTTGGCTCACAGTTTCTTTCTTTCTTTGCTATGTGGTCACGGTGGGAAAAAATAACTTAAAAAAAGATAAAAACAAAATATAAAATATAGAAAATTTTTGAAAATTATTTAAAAATTACAAAAAATTATTCACGTCAATGATGACAGATTGTATGATGTTAGACAACTAGCGTCAATGTTAATGGTTTTCGGTTAAAATTGGTTGGAATGATCAAATCGATAAATTTTCAAAATATTTATAGTTAAAATTGACTAAATTGAAAGATTTATGATTGAATTGGGATTCATATAGGAAATTTAGAACTTTTTTTTTCTTGGCAATGATCCTATTGGCATTGTAATTCTCTATTCATTTGTGCACTGACCCATCTTCTATCATGAATGTAGCAGCTTTATCCGAGAAGCGCAAAGGTGGCCAATAGTTATGGCAAATCTTTTTTTGTCAACTCTAATGATTGGCGGGATAACAGGACAAGCAAGGTGACCGATTTAGTATTTTGTTCCTTCATTAGCAACTACTGTGTTGAGATCATTACTTGTACAGCAGAAAACTTTTCAAAGCAAACGGTCATAGGTATAAAGAAAAACTTTCTAGAACGTATTGCGAGGGATTAATCGATTTAGGTACAGAATTTCAATACCCAATTCTGAACAACCAGAGAAAGCCACAAGAACGTCCATCTCTTATAATGGACAGCAAAGATTAGGATATTTTGCTTAAACCGTACCCACAAGAGCTAAATCCCTGCTGAACATTTTACTCAGTCTTTCGTCCTAACATTGTATTAAACTCAAGAAACCCTAATAAAGAAACCCTCAAAAGTCATAACTTGACCTTTGAATCCACCATAAAAGAGAGTATCAAACTTTGAGAAAAAGAGTCATTACTTAACCTAATTTGGATTCTATCTATGTAGGTAAACATTGGTCTCTACAAATAGATAATATAATTGCGAAAGAGGGGGAAAACCCTAACCACCAGGAGACTTGAGCTCGTTGGATGCAGACAACGAACCAGAGTTGTCATTGGGGTGGGGGCGACAATGGAGGCAATGGTAGGAAGTGGAGGGGGCGGGTTGTTGGGTCGCAAAGAGAGAGTGGGCCTTTCGCAAAAATCTAAGTGAAGAGAGAGAGACACCTTCGGAGAGAGAGACACCTTCGGGGAGAGAGATGCCTTCATCCTTTGAAATTCTTGAGAAAAATGAAAAGAGAATACCTTTGTTTAGGAAATGAAAAGTGGAAGTGAAGAGGGAGGAGAGAGAGCAGAGGTATCGAAAACGTGCTCGAAAATGAGGGGGAAAGAGACATAACGGAGAGGGAGAAAAGAGTGAGTTTCAAAAATTCTGATAGGTGAGACCCGTATGAATACGTGGTGAGAGTTGAAAAAATTATCAGTCCAATGTTTTTTCAAAAAGCAAAGTTAGTAAGAGAAGTGCTTACCTATTCGCTACATGGTCCACACCCCTATGGACAAGTGGCTTTGACTACTTGCGAAGCCAAATCGGATGTGCTTCTCAGCTTAGTTGAATTGCCACCAAGAGAGGTTGACTTTTCACTATTCGCGAACTGGGGCACGTGGAAAACGGGGCTACGAGTTGATAGGAGAATTAGAATATTGAGATCATGAAAGTTGCAAAGATGGAAAGAATCATAATTGATGATGTGACTAAACCCCATCTTTACAAGTCCCTAGTCCATTGCCTTTGGAATTGGTAAAGAGTCAGATACATCTCGCAACACCGTAAGTGAGTCATTGAGGAACTTCACATCAAATGCGTACCCTAATGTTCTTTTTTAGTGTTGAGCACGACCGAATATATTCCATATTTAGAACAAATATCGAAAGGATCCTGCAAATTGGTATGTCTCTTTGAGGCATAGTCATACCGTTTACTTTGTGATTGATTCGGCCTAGTGGGATGGCGCTTTTTGCTTATCGCTAGTGATATATAAGGGCTCTAAGGTCGTGGTACTATGCATCGGACCGGCAGAATGCAAGACACGGTTGCATTTTGAAACAAGAGAAGTAGAAGAAAGGCCTAACATGAGGATCGGGAGAGTCTTGTTTTGTAGCCAAGGATGACTTGCCTGCAGTCTCTCGAGGGGTCTCGGCGATGCCGAACAGCTCATGAGCTCGTGTGGAGGTCGAACGGATTTTTTTAAGTACTGAAGGGAGAAGGAGTGATGGATCCTTAGGTGATTTACAGGCGGTCTCCTTGGCTATCGAGACGGGCTCTTGTCTCTCATGCCGGGCTTTCTCTTCTATCGGTTTCGTCTCTAGGCATTCTTGATCATTGGCAAGCGCAAGCATCCACGCGAAGTTTGGTGTCGTTCTTCCGCAATAATGACAATTGGTAAAGTCTCATAATTGAACTTTGCTGAAATAGGGGCTTGAGTTAAGCCAACTGAGGTTCCGCCGAGTGATGCTTGTTTTTCCAATGCACGCACGATGTCATGCACTGAAGGAGTGTTAGGGAAACATATATGTTTATTAGCTAGCTAGGATTCGTTTGATGAGTTAGATTTTCTGTAATAAGAAATGAGTGTAGTTAGTTAAGTTAGTGGGTATGCATTATTGAAAATGCTCTACTTCATACATACAGTTTTTTTTTATAACTCGGGAGCATGAGCACGGTTATTTAGAAATCCATGAAACACCATACAAATTTAGTGAATTGGTTAAATACAGGCCTTTGATTTTTGCATGAGATCATGACCTAGACTAGTTCTATGCACTTCGGTGTAGATTTGAACAGATGGCTTTTAGTTCTTGCAATGCAAATTCCATCGTTTCAATCAACTGCTAAATCTTGAAGGGTAAGATTATAGTTGTTAATATTCTTTTCAATCATACATATTTGCATCAATTTGTAACAATAAATACACTTGTTCTTTTTTCTGATCTTACCAGTACCATAAGTATACTTTTGTTAATAACCCTTTATGTAATCATCACAAATTCTCATATTTAGAGTTTCATTGCACATTTTCAGCACTTGCTACACCTCTATAGCTTTTTTCCCAATTACATTCACCTTTTCCTTAACAAGCGTTAAAGTCACTCATGTTCCCCTGATTGAACAGACCAACAGGGGATTTAAGTCACCTTCAAACAAAACAACAAATAAGAGCATAATCACACTTGTCACTTGCAACAAGAGTTCCACCAAAAAGTGAAAAAAATAACTAGTGGATAACCTTTTTTTCTAGGCCCCCTACATTTTGATGTGGTCCAAGTCCAACTTGGCCACTGTATAAATTGTTGCTAATTCCGGAAGCAAGGAAGGGGGGTGTTATGCTAATGCATGTCTCTTTCGTTACTCTCCATGATTTTTTTGGTTTGTTATGTACTTAGCATAATACAATTCACCAAATGTTCTAAATATTTTACCTCTATTCTTGTGCATTCACACCCTCTCTAATCAAGTTATTGTATTTTCAATATGTTTAATCAAGTCATTCTTCTTTCATATATATTCTAATCAAATCCCTTGGACACGAAATTTGTCCAAATTCAGCTGACGTGACCGTCTTATAATGCTAGAATAGGATGTAGATAAAATTTAGTTAATGTGGACAACATTGTAACAAAATTTAGCTCATGTGAATAATGACGGTGCATCGACGCAGATTTAGTCTATAGAAAACTCATGTGAGAGTATTGGGAAAGTAAAGGTGAAGTTTAAATGTTTCTTTTAGGGCGATATAATCTAAGCTAATTTTACATAAAATAGTGCCAAACTCTACATAACAAACAATGTTAACCCACGGAGCCTCAATTTCAAAAAAAGAAGAAGAGGGAAACATTCATGGCAAAGCAAAAGGGAAAGAAAAGGCATTTGGCTTCTTGTGGCTGCCCAATTTCCCAATTTCAATTTTTTTTTTTTTTTCTTTTTAAATAAGAGGAACGTAAATGGAATGTCTCCTAGCAAGGTGCAGAATCTGAATCTGTGGTCGAGTCAACATCAAATAGAACAACTCACTCCATTTTTACCTTCTACTTTGCCAACTCAATTTCTGCAGGTCAAGTTGTCATGTTCCAATCCGGTGGGCATCCCCCATCTTCAGACATTCCTATCATCACAGCGGCCCAAGCCCAACTGTCCGCTGTCGTAAATAGTTCTAAAATTTGAAATTATTGGCTGTACCACGCGACTGCATTGGAATAACAAACATCATCAATGGCAGAAGTTAGGTTAAACTCTGTACTTTTTTTTTTTTTTAAACTCTGTACTTGTTGAAGATAAAAAAATGTAGGCACATGTTTTCAGACTATTGAACACCGGGTTGTAAAGGAGGTGATCAAAAGGTGTGTTTCGGAGGACTCTTTTGGTACTCCGAATATTGTTTCTGTTATCCCTCCTCATAAGAATTTTAATTTTCTCCCTTTTTTCCAGCCGAACATTGGTTCCCTTTTGACCTCTTTTCGTGACCATAAGAGTTTACTCATCTGAGATAGTCATAGCAAAAAATTTGATAGTAAATAGAAAATTGAGATGGCAAAGTTATTATGCATGAGTGAAATCGAGGTTGATAACGGTCAATAAACACGATTCAAAGATGGGGTATAGAAAATTTGAAATTTGGCCTATATATTCAAGGACATGTCCCGGTGAAATTTTCCTCCTATAAATTAATACTCATATCTTGCATCGAAGTCGTAACATTCTCTACCCTAAAAAAATAAGGGTTTTCTTCCCAAGTTCGTCCTTCCTCATTTTTAAAAGAAGCAGCACATCTCTCCAACCATGCCAATGATGACAGGTGTAGGCTGTACCCAATTGAGATGCTTAGGTTTAGTCAATGACCCAGTAAAGAATTCACATGGATTAATACTACTAAGAAAACGAGTTTAGCTCGTTAATGCAAGAACATACTTAATTTAAAAAAAAAAAAATTAACGAGGAGGGTCATGAAAAGGCGAGCCCATGGGAATAAGCAGCTCTACCAAGAAGCACGCCAGGTGAGGGAGAGGATGTTTCCTTTCAAAAAGTCCTTAAATTTAATAAATTTTACCACCAAATTCTTTTTTTTAAAAATAAATTTCGCAATTCCCCATCGCAGCCTGTGCAAAGGGAATGAATTGGAAACCCGCCCTACCATCCCCCGCCACCCCCATGTGTTCCTAATTTTTTTTTTAAAACGACAAAAGATCTTTTCTTTTTTTCCGAACGAAAAACAATGATGGGAAAAAGACAAAAATTAATCCAAATTCAATCATATCAGCGAATGCCATGTATACCCTTTTGTATATACAGCAAGATTCACCAGCTAATACCGTGTAAAATACACAGGTGATTAAGCAAACTAGAACCTAAGCCACGTCCGAAATGGAAAAAGCAAGAAAAGGTTGAAGGGACGTGTGTTACATTATAGACTGTCCAATACACACCCCCAGCCACAGAGCGTAGGCCACAAGGAATATTTCTGTACTATAGAAAGAGAGAACAGAGAGGGAGGCATTGTTTGCTGTAGGGCAAGGATGGTGTCAGTGGTACTGGCAACGGCTGCACAGTAGAGATTCCCCAAGCCCCACAGGCAGTGATCATCGCCGTCCCTCCGGTCCCGAGTTTTGAATCTCGTACAGTGTTACAGTCCGAGATTAGAGATGCGGTCGTGTTAAGACCGATCGTAACGACGATGCGGGTGGGAGCGAGGCTTGACCGATAGACCGACCGACCGATCGGACTCGCGAGACTATTCGTGGCTCTAGGGCTTTGGGCATGCGTTCGATGCTTCGCGTCCTTCCCCCATCGCTTTCTGTCTTTCCTGTTCTCCTGCTCTTTGGTCCTGGCCACCACAGCCCACGTGCCCTGCGCCTTTCTCCTTTGTCCGAACTCCGCCATCTGCAATGCATTCTCATCTCCCTCCCTCCCGCCCGATCCTGGAAGGCAGTAAAATTCAGAAGGACTTTCTATTTCCGCAGATATGGTCCAAACGATGAACCCATCGTCCGTTTCCCTCTCCTTTTCTTGTTCTTTTCGCGGTTGATAGTATGTTTGGACAAGTAGACAAACGCGGAAGAGTTTTAAGGATCGTGAGGTTAAACGGGTTCATACCCTTGTACGAGACTTAAGGGTAAAACCGACTCGAATCGAACGCGAGTCGATACCCAGCTAGACTCCACTCTGAAGTTAAAGATTCGACGCTCAGCTCGAGCTTGACTGGGTCGAGTTCTTGATTTTGGCTTGATTTGATCTGCAATGAGCTTCAGCGTGCAAACCTAATTAGCTTGCAACTCGAGCTCGAATTCTAAATATACGCCATAACTGAAAGACTATGTATAAAGACATGTATGCATACATATAAAAGTATATGATCAAACCTTGTGAAACTTGATTGCTTGATCAGGCTTACGAGCTACTCCTAGTCAAGTATTTTAAAGCTCGACTTTAACTAGATTAAGTACTGGAGCTACTTAGAATCTCACACTCCGAACCCGAGCCAAGATTGAGTAATCCAGGAGTCAGATCTAACTAGCTCATGGGTAACACAATTGGCTTGCTTCGGTAACAAAAGCATTTTGTATGAAGGTTACCGCATCGAATATTGATATTAGGTCCGACACCTAACTCAGGCTTTCATGTTACCCAGCTCCCACCACTCTTTTCTTTTTCTAATCTCGTGAATTCCCATTTTTTTCCCATTTATCGAATATATTTATAAAAAGAATACAAAATGATGGTGCCACGCTTTTTCAAGCACTGAAGTTTTCGAAATAACCCCATTAACTGTACAAGAAAGTTCCGGCATTCTCTTTGGTAACCGCGTGCGTTTCTCGAGCCAGATCTGCTTCTTTGCTCTACTTTTTACCATAATATTCTCCTCTTTCGTCTCAAGAGATTGTCGATCAATGTCTCGAGATAATCGACAAATATGTTTTATTTAGAGAAAGTAGATCTTTCAAGATTCCGGGTGACAAAAAAGAAAATCGACATGGATTGAGAAATTTATAAATTTTCCTTAATTGATTTCTTAACAAGGGCTTTCATTAACAAAATCGTTTACTAACTAATCATCCCCCAGAAAAAAAGAGAGGTTAATCCAAAATTAGTCCGGCCGTGATCTCACGCGCCGTCGGTGCGTGTACAGTATTTTAAAGGAATATCTGAAGAGCGGGCACGCTGCCTCCCCAGCACTGGGCCCCACTCCCGTTCTTCCCCCGATTCCCCACGCGCCGTGTCTCGGTCGTGGCCAACACGCGCTCCTCTTTTTTTTTTTTTTATGAAAACGAGAATCGTCAACCCCCCACCCCCAACCAACACGCGGCCCAAAAATCCTTTCCACATACTCATCTCAAATTACCAAGTAGCCCCAGGAAAGAAGAGGAAATTAACAAATGGCCCCAGGATTCCCTTTTTACTTCGCAATTTCCCGTCAAATCTCTCTCTGACCCAATTCTTCCTCTTTCCAATATAATTCCACAATCTTCCACCCAGC